>JALJCO010009144.1:0-455748 GCA_023101725.1 Atherinomorus stipes
TTACTAGATTATTGGAACTAGATCATCTTTTACCTGTCTGCTAGGTTCAGATTAGGTTAGGATAAATTAGACTAAGACATTCTATTTATGTATAGGATGTCTTAATATTTATGTATTTCACTATTAATTTAAGTTTTATGTACAAAGTATTGTACAAAAATGTAAACTATGAATTTATTTTATCCAGCCTTTGTTTTTCCAGTCAGAAAATCAAATTATGCTTTTTAAAAAACAGGGCCGGGCCAACATGGCAGCAGGAACAAACATTGAAGTACACATTAAAACAATAACACAATATAAAAGTAAAGAACATTTACCAGGACATATTTTATTACGCAGCGAAGCTGCACAACCCACATTTCCATTAACATGTCTGTATCAACAGTATTGAACTCAGAGGGGACTACAATGGCCTGCTTGATGGTTTTTTTAATTTCTCTCCTCAGTGAAGTTCAAAGTATCATTGCCAATGGATCAGTATTGCAGATACTGGTTTCAATTCTACTTGGTATTGTTTTGGGAAGTAATTCAGTGATAACACACATCACTAGTTTTAACGTGATAATCACAACTAATTAACTTTTTTGCATTTAACAATGTCTTTTTTTTTAACAAAAAGAAATTTTTTTTAAAGGTAAATAGAAACTTTGATGACATTACAGTGGCCCATCAAGAAATATAATCTGGGCTTTGTAGCTGATAATAAAAAACTTAAAAAGTCATTAAATGCGAGAGAGGAAGGTAAATTAGGAGATAGATAAATGACAAACTATTAGCAACAAAAAAAAAAGAGCTTGAATCATCGTACTGTCCACTGCCCCCCCCACCACCCCCCAGACACCAGTGGCAGATGGCCACAGAGACAAAAATGCAGCACTCATTATGGGCCATCATGTTTCCGTCAAGTTACATCCCATCAACGCTCTAATTCTCGAATGTATCCCAAATAATTTATCCTTCTTTGTAAAATAAGTGCCCACAGTCTTATCTTTTGATAAAAACCATAAGAAGTCTGATCACCTGCAGAAGATGCACAGGAGAAAGCTAGATTGTGGACCGTGTCCTGACAGTCCGGTGTTTGTGCAACTTACAAGAGCATAATAACTCACTATGATGACCATGATGACGTTCCAAAATAAAACATAATAATGTACCAAATCATGGGTATGATGACATCACCAGATGTATGACGAGAGCACTGACACAAAGACGACGTCCACATGATTTTTCTTTATTCTTGTTCATTGACTATTGTTTTGTGTATTTTTTATGGAAACATCTTGTCCTCAAAATTATTCTTACCCCTCCAATTAAAGAAGGAAAAAAAATCTGCAGTCAGTAAAATAAGTTGAAACTGACAAAAGTAATAATAAATAAAAATTCTATGAAAATCATGACACTGATTTTGAATTGTGGTTCAAAAAGAAATATTAAAAACAAACAAACAAATATTAAAACAAGCAAACAAGCATGATGTGGCTCCAAGCTAAAAAATTTGTTGAGCAACACTTTGAGGCAATCACTGCAATCAGGTGTTCTTTTGTAATGTTCAAAAAAACTTCTACACCTGTTGACAGGTATCTTAGTCCAGTGTTCATGGGAAAGATAGTTTTTCTGGGACAGTTTTGTTTGTTTGTTTTTTTTTTAATAATTGTTTTCAACTACAATGAAAAGCAATATTGTTTTTTGCTAAATTATAATTTTGTAAATTTTAATGTATTATCAGTTTCTTGTTATTTAATTTACTATTGTGAATTTACAGCCCCTCGTCTTTAATTGGAGGGTATGAATGATTTTGGAGATGACTGTATACGTTGCAAACTGATTTAATTGTGATCTCCACCAACTCCTGAGATAAGCACGTGGCTCATTAGCTGCTAAATTTCCCAGTATGTTCACCTGCTAGTAGCTAAATTTCATCCAACAATCCTCCCTCTCTCCTACCAGCTTCTTCAGCCTCTCTCTCATTACCAAACTTGGCAGTAGCATATCTCAATTTGCACATGTGGTTATCCCATATGTTAGCTATGCATGTCTGTTGGCTCCTGTTCCATATAGCTTCAGGAGGGCTTCCTGAGGAATATTCCACAATCCTGCTCGGATTTATCAGAAAAAAACACTCACAGGAGGAGACTATTCAACAAAAATAAGAGTATAACAATTCATGGACTTACAAAAAACTGACATGCTCATTGAGAGACTTACAGTCAGGATAAACAACTGGACTTACAGGATATCTTGAGATTTAGGGAATCTCAAATTCTCTGGGGAGCTTCAGCATTTAACTCCCACGGGCCTCCGTGGGGATTACTGGCTTTATTGTTTAGGCTGCTCAGCCTCTTGCTCACACACTCTTTTTTATATCCCATTTATCTTGTCCTGCGCCCCCCCAAAAAAGAAAAAGCAGATAATTCAGGAGCTACAAATTTGAAGCAGAAATGTCCTTACTGAAAGCTGACTTTGCAAAGTTCGACTTAAATTCATAAATCCAACAGGCTTCACAATGGACATCAATATTTCCCCCCCACTTTTAAGTCATTGCTGGCATGGGCAGTTCCATGCTTGCTAACATAGTGACCTTTATAATATAAAAGAGTTTATTGAGAAGAAAAAAAGACATTAAAAAGTAAAAAGAATAAAAGTTTTATTTAAAAACAAAGAGAAAACATAAGAAGATGAGACTCTTTTTAATGTTCTCTCGTTTTTAATTTTCAATCATGCGTTCAGATTTAGATTCTGAATAAAACTATGTAAATGCAGCTGAGGACAGGTGGGTCTGGAACCTGGATTTAAATAAACTGTTTCCGCTGATCTGAGGCTTTCTGGGAGTTTGTTCCAGACATGGAGCATAGAAGCTTTGAACGCAGCTTCTTCATGTCTGGTTCTGACTCTGGGAACTGATAAAAGACCGGATCCAGATGACCTGGTTGGTCAGGAGGTCACTGATGTGTTTTGGTCCTAAACCATTCAGAGCTTTATAGACCAGCAAAAGAACTGTAAAGTCTATCTTCTGACAGACAGGGACCTGGTGGGAAAGAGCTCAGAACTGGACTGATGTGGTCCACTGTTCTGGTCTGAGATAGAACTCGGGGCAGCAGAGTTCTGAATGAGCTGCGTCTCACTGATTCCTAAGGTAGACCTTTAAAGACGCTGTTACAATAATGGTAAAAGAAAATGTAATTAAATAGTAGGGATTTTCGATATTGACATTTTTACCGATATCCGATATTGTTTAACCCTTAATTTCCAATATATGATATCAACTGATACCGATATTTGCAGACAGCTGTGAGGTTTTGCTTCTCTCTTTTGAGAAATACAACTATATTCTGCTCCGAGAGCAAAGATCCTAAAATCTCCTTAACTCAGCCAGAGGAGTTCATTTGGACATCTGGCTGCCAGATATCAGATACTAGCAGGAATTAGGCAACATGTGACTAATTCTAATGTTTCTGACAACTTGGTAACTTAACCAACAACTTAAAACCAGACATATTATCAGCAGCTTCAAAGCAAGTCCGTCTGTAGCAGCAGCAGCTGCACCGTAGTCACATGACTCTGAAAGGAATGCTGGGAAATGAAGTTGTTCCATATTAACTCACTGGCTGCCATTCACGTGTTTCCACGTTAATTCAAATCTGAACGTTAACTGCCAATCACGTGTTTCCACGTTAATTAAGGGTTTTAATCGGGGGAGCTGCTTTAATCTCTGGAGGAGCTTGTCAGAGGAAGCCAAAGGCTGATCATGATTTTTTCGGTAGTTTTCATCTAATCCAGCAGATGGCGGCGTCAGACAAGCTTAAAAAACCTACCAGGAAGTGATGCAATTCTATGATGCTTCCTGTGTTGTTAGCGGTTGTTAGAGCTAACGGCTGTTAGCCCAAGAAGTGTTTTCGATTCCAGCTGCTTTGAGGGGGAGAGAACATGGCGACCGGTCGTAATCGAAGCAGTTTAGGAGGTGGATGAAGGAGGAAAGTTTGTGGAAAAAGTGATCGGTGACAGACGGACACGATTGATCAAAGACACAATGGAAATACAGCAGCAAAGTGCGGCAGCTGAAAGTGAAAGTAAGTCTACAGCACGCGGTTGTTTCCCACGGGGCACTGCGTGCGCACCTAAGCTAAGGTGGAAGGAGAATGAGGGAGGGGGGAGGAGTAGAGAGACGTTTCTGCTTTATGTTTCTGCCAAATATTATGTTGTGAAACAAACTTGTTGTGGCTTATTCAGCTAGTAAATAATTTTTTTGCCTCCAAAACTCTTTTCTCAGTGTTGTATTTGTTGTTTCATAGAAGTAAACAGCTGTTCAGATGATGAAGGTGTTACTAAAGTAAAAAAATATTGGCATCAAAGACACTTTTCCACTTGAAGCGGACCTCAGCATTCAAAGCCGTTTTCTCAGCTTTTTGGTCAGAAACAGGCATTTTCGCTGAAACAAACCCATGTTCTACTGCAGATTACTAAAGAATGGAAAAAGCTAGAAACAAATGGTTTTTTTCTGATAAAAGAAGAGTCTAAGCTTTCTTTTGGTACCTTCATTGTTTGCATTGGCATAGTACACAATATTCTGTGGATCTCCCAAAATCAGTGAAAATGCTTAAAAATCCTGGCAATATGGAGCGCTCTGCTCGGAAAAGGTCTGGCAGTCAATGAGTTAATAACAGGGACTTTCCTAAATGCTGGAGTGCTGCTAATGGAACAAGATCTCACAATACTGTATTTCATTGTTCCATTACGAAATCTCGCGAGATTTTGACAGTAAACCTAGATAGTAAATGGATATTTTCCGATATCACATTTTAATGCCTATATCAGCCGATAATATCGGACATCCCTTTCAAATAGTCTTTTAGCAGAGCGTGCACGGGCGCAGAAAGGCAATTATTGTCCTTTTTGCATCATTCTGCAGGCTACATTCATTTCACACCATTTTTCTCTTTTTCATTTCTTCCAAGTAAATGTTTAATTACGGAAACCCTTTCACTCTTAATGAGCAGGAAATTAGGAAATCTAGTAATTTGAGTCAGTTTTTTTGTAAAATGGTGGTTGAAAGGAGCAAAACAAGCATTCCTTTATGAAACATAATACATGTCATATGCAAACCTGAATGAAGCTTCTTTTTTTCTGTATGTTTTATATCATTCTGGGCCATTCTGCTATGCCATTCACTTATCACAAGTCTATGAATAAAAGCAGTGGGCAAAACACTTAAAATGTAAATGTGATCTTTCTACAGTGCTGGCAGGCAGCTCTGATGTTGTTAGAATTGCCTCATTGTCGGAGCAGACTTGCGCCTGTGACATTTTTCCTTTAACAGAGGAGTTAAAATGACGAGCAGCTGAAAGACCGTTATTGTATCGTAACAAAGAGGAGACTTAGTGTTTCAAGAAGCAGCGATAGTGAACGGCCTGCAGGTAACCATGTGTTGTTGTTGGTTTTCTCTTCCCAGACACATTAAGCTCTTGTTTACGTGGTGGAGACTCAGTTAAAGGGCTAAACAAGGTGTTCTCACCTCTGTGCTCCCTCCTCTTCTAGATCTTCATTAAAATGTCTTGACCTGTGGCAGTTTGTGCCACTGGGGCTCCTGAAATAATCTGAGGCAGATTAACCTGTGGATCAAACAAGCAACGGCGCTGGCTAAAGCAACTGCTCAACACTTGACTAACTATTCAGTCTGTCTGTGGTGCTAATGAGGGACTACCTTGATGGGGTTATGAATTATGGATGATGCGTATTGTAGATGCAGAGAATAAATGAGGACCATTGGGAAATTTTTTATGTTGCTACTGCTTCAGTGTCTGATATTTGTATGTTCGTTAATCGGGTATGCTTAGAGTATAAAATAACATAAACAGTGTGTCTACTTTAATTTATTACTTGTATTATCTAACTATACTAATATTTTAAACTCTTTTGCATGCATAATTTATGCCTGCAATCCAATTACAGACAGTGCTGTAGCTTTTAATATGTAGCTCCAGGTTAACAAAGAAGACACATTGAAACTTTGAAAGCACAAAGGATAGCATCCCCCCTAAAGCAGTGGTTCTCAAACTGCCCCCCCCCCCCCCCCCGGGGCGGCCCAGACAGGACTATAGTTTTTGAACTTATAAAAAAATGGGCATATTCTTAAAGCAGGGGTTCTCAGCCTTTGTCATGATGAGGCCCGATTTTTCAGTCCAAACTGGTCCAGGGCCCATTCACATTTTAACACTGTATTAGTGTAATGATCTCGTGTTTGGTTTATTTATTTAATAACTAAACCAAATCCACCTGCCTTTAACCTATTGAACTTAGTAAAATATGGTATGGTAAACATGAATAGCATAATATAAAAACATATTATGAGATTGTCACAAACACATTTATATCACACATATAATTCATGGAATAAAATCAGACTCCTACAAGAACAAACCAACAACATCAGGATTATAAACAGAATCTGCAACATTTTCCTACAAAAGAATTGAAGTACAACAGAAAAAAATAATGGAAATAGAGATGAAGTGGTGCAGTAATAGATCACATTGAAAATAAAAAGGTTCAATTTAAGTAATAATACTTAGGCCAGTAAAGCACGAAATTTAGTTGAAAATTTTTTATTTTATTTATTTTAACTTTTCTTAGAATTTTTTCAAAACTTCCAAACAAAACAGACATGTTTTGCATCAATAGCTTATTTTCTCTTTTTTATTTCTTAAAAAATCCTTTCTTTCCAACTAGTGTAAGATTGTTTCTTACACTAGTAAGAAACAATCTTACTAGTGTAAGATGCAGCACACTTTTTCATGTATCTCATGGTAAATGTTTGGGTGCATGTGGTGGTGGTGTGATGGGGGGGGGGGGTGCTTGACATTATAATTTCCAATGAACAGGGGGCCCTGCAAAAAAAGTTTGAGAACCACTGCCTTAGAGGGAGCAAAAAGGACTTCCATGCACTGTTCTGAGTTTCTAAAATCATTTGATGGCAACATTTCAGCAAAAGACCTTCATCAGGCAAAAGATTCTTACTAAAACAACCAATAAAAATTCCCCCAAAGTCTTTGACCAAAAAGACATTCAAATGACATCATATAAAGTATAATAAAGATGAGATTAGGGCTGGACAATAATTCAATATCAATATAAATCGATCAATAGAGGTTTTTTCAATATAAAAAAAAGAGGGTCAATAAAAGTTCAATATAGAAGCACAGTTTTCTGCTGTAGCCTATCAGGTAGCAGGATACTACAGTCACTCCTTCATTCAAACCAATCACAAACGCAGACCAGGCAAAGGCTGAACTGGAATTCAGTGTTATGCCCCTTTCAGACTTGCACTGGAAAGCGGTAATATTGTGTACTCTGTTTTTTATAACGCTGCATTCAGACATGCGCACTCGTCTTATACCTCATAGATGTAGCGGACATGTACCAGCTGGTCTACATGTCACAAGAGCGGAAATGTTGCGGCACGTCGTTTTGGCTGAAAGCACAAGAAAATGTTCTGGACAGAGTTGAAGGGAGAGTGGGGCTGTGCAGACCTTTCCGCAACATTTCCTGATGTCTGAAAGCGCCGGGACACAATAAGTCCGCAACGAAGCGGCATGTTTGAAAAGACGAGTCTGTTTAAAGAGCGGATGGACTTTACAGCTCATGTTCTGCAATGCAAGTCTGAAAACGGCTTTAGTCTGATCTTTATTACAAGTAGGTCATTCAGAAAAAGCTTAAATGGCCAGGGCTGCACCTAAAAAAGCTTTGAATTTGATAATGGCTTTTTTTTTTTTTTGATAAATATCGATATTGATCGATACAGATTTTTTTTGTCGATAATCTTTTTTTCTATATCGTCCAGCCCTAGATGAGATTATGGGAATAACTAGACCAGGAGAACAGATACAGAACCGCAATCCATATTACAAAGACACTTTTGATTCCATTAAAATACAGAAAAACTAAAATGGTGCATTTCTATTTGAAAAAGGCCCCATAGATGTAGTGGCATAAATTATACGTGCCATTCACCTTGACAATATTATTAAACCGTATGTGGTCATCTGTCAAATCCTGAATGATATTGTTTCCGCGCACAGTTGCTCCTTTATCTCACGAATCTTTTTGATCCATATGTAAACTCACATGATCCCAAATACAGGTAAATTTGATGGGTATCTCCTGGAGATCAAGTATACCCCCCACATCTCCTCACCCGCAGAGCTGCAAATGTTTCATGGCCTTAAAAAAATGCAACTTATTATTTTTGATCAATACTGTTGAAAATTTGCTGCATTTTAAAGGAATCACTGTTTTATTTTCATTTTAGGCTTAGAAAAAAATGGAGGCTACAAAAAGAGGATAGACATATTTTCTTCAATTAGATTTCTTCGACTGAACAGTCTAACAAAAAGGTTGGGTAAACAAATTAAAATGTAGATCTTGGGAATTATGAGGGGAAAAGCTCTATAAGCTAATGACAAGAGAAAAATATTACAGTGCTTTTAGTGTCATGTTGTGACAATTCAACACAATTATTTTTATGAAAAAAAACTGCTAAAATCTACAAATGTTATACTTAAAAAACATTTGTTGGTTCTTCATTATTTTTAGTCAAATAAAGAGCCATTGTAGGAAGTCCAAAGAGCCACTTGTGGCTCTGGAGCCGCAGGTTGACCAGAGCCTGATCCTAATCCTGGAGCGCAAACCAGTTACAACGTGGTCTACAGCAAAACACACATTATGAATGATATGACATTTGGCATAAAGGAAAGTTTCTGGTGCTTGTGTGGTCTGAGGGTCCATCCTGAGAGGGTATTCAATGTGCGTACGATGCAATAATGTGCCACCGTCGTGGAGCCGGTACCCAATGATCATTTATGCAGCATCATGACTTGTGGGAAGGTCACTGTGTGTGATTTATTATTTTACAACCATTTGAATTTAAAATGGATTGAAGAAAGTGCAACTTATCCATATTTTTATAGCTACATGTTTTATCAATATTCAGAATTTCGACATCTTCTGCTTCGAAACGGTAACATCTGCTAAGTGAATGAAATGACCAGATAAAACGAAACTAAGTAATTAACAGAATATAGTTGACAATCAAATGACTCAAGTCAGCAGGTAGTACAGTGAGTTACTGCATTTTACATCCTTACACTCTGACTTTGCTGAGCTACATCAGTGCAAATTTTAGTTAACGTTCTGGAACTCAGTATTTGTGAGTTTTCTTTCTTTCTGCCAATAGATCAAAGACTGTTAAAAAGAAAAAAAAAAAAAAAAAGGAGTTTCCCACCGCCGCCATCTTGCTGTGTTGCATGTGTTGTCACTCCCAAAAAATACTGAAATGGGCAAAGACAGGGCCGCTGTGAGCCTCAGGCCAAATGATTGACAGCCAAGCTAATGCTAACTGTGCTAATCTGAAGTGAACAGGGACAAACAAAAATAGGCGGTCTAAAGGCAAGACATGCTTAGACTTACTGTTAACCGGATAAAAACCAACGTTGTGTTACTCTGCTACAGGCTGAGGCCTTCCTGGGAGCAAGCAGGGAGCTAACTATTAGCCTCCATGGCTAAAATCGGCCCAGGTCTGCCGTCTGTCAATCAAAAGGATTCGCCTCTAATTATGTGTAATTTTAAGATCAAATAATATCTAAATGGATGAGTTACAAAAAAAAATCAGGCCCTCACAGTTGACATGAAGGTAAAGTTGACCTATTGAACCTAGAATGTTGTTTTGAACCAGGCTTATTTCTGCTGTAAACATGTTTATTTCTGTTGTGAAGTTGACCTTTTTAACGTTGGAGTCTATGGGGATTCACTCTGTTTTGGAGCCAGCTCCTGGCAGATGAAGAAAGAACTTCAATTTTTGGGCATCCTGGAAGTAGCTTCGCTGTTCTCCAGCGGAGTTTGCCTCGCAACATTGGCCTCCCACGATGCACACACATATCACATGTGGAGGCAGCATGGACAGTTTGGATATAAAAAAGAAAGATTTAAAGGAGCTGCTCAGAAGAATTGATTCGTTCATGGACATCACATCTCTAATTAATATATATCATAGGGATCTTATGCTCAATTCAGGAATAAATTAATCATTGTAATCATTGTATAAACAATATGAACACTCGTACCATTTGAAAACAACACTATAGGTGTTGTATATCTCAAAGAGTAAAAGCTTGTCAACAATATCAGTGTTAATCAAGTTTAACTCTCTGAAGCAAATCAACTCTTATCACAATTAAACTGACACTAAAAATTCAACTTTGAGTCCAGTGTAACTTTAACACCGTACAGAGCAGGACCTTATGTAACCTGGCTTAGTGTTAAAATTGACTGCTCATTTTAACACACTTGATTTTAACCAAGTCATTTGTAACTTTATTCATGAAGCTTTGATAAAAAATTCATTCATCAGAATAAATGAACAAAATTCGTACGTAATCAGGATGTTGATCTTTATTACATTATTTGTCATTAGATGGAAAACCAGTTGCTTTGACATCACTCAAATGTCCCCATTGGTCGTTTAACTGAAGCCCGAAGCTTCGGATCTTTTCCAGCACAATTAATGGGAAATCTCAACGCTTCATGAGGCTTCATTTCCCCCGTCCCTGCTAACAGCTGGAACTTAGACAAATTTGGGAAGGCCACCCCCTACCAGGACACTTACCAACAATGTGTTTGAGGCTTTAGGATATCACCCAAAAGCAGCTACACCACACATTGTCTCTCAATGAAACCAGTCCAGGACATTTAGAGAAGATTATTGCAACCTTCCGGTCCTCCTTTCAGTACCCTCAGAAATCTGTGGGTGCTCATATCTCAACATTTCAGAGCTGTGTAGGCATTATTGTCAGGGGACACCTTTGAATCAACGAGTTATCCCACTTTCCACTTTGGTTGTTCAAATATTTGAGGAATGACTCAGCAAATCTGCACTGAAAAGCCCAACCTGGTCATACTGGAATGTCTGTGGGAGAAGCTGCCGCACTATATTTAAGCTTACAGTGAAATAAACTGAAAATTCCTTTTTCATATTCTTCCTACTGTATAAAACAGGCGGGATGTAGTTTTAGTTTCAATGTGCATGTGGGTCAATGCTGCCAGGTACCGAGGCAATCTTAAATATCTCAATACTCTTACAAACGCTGAAAAGACTGTTGGAGAAGCTGTTTAGGAGTTAAATTCTCAAATGTTTTTGTAAACCCTCTCACATCAGATTTCCATCCGGGCATATAAGTCAAATTTCCACAAGTAATGACTTGTGAGCTCTTTTCTTTCACAAACACACTTTGTGCTGCCAGCTGATAAGACTGGTGTGTTTCACAAGCAAATCTCGCCTGCTGCAGCTTGTTTGGAGACTTCACTCTGAAAATACCCCCCCCCCCCACACACACACACACACACACACACACACACTTCAAGATTCCTGCAGAACGTAACCCTCCATTTTAAAAATGCCCCTTACAGCATATGACTGGGCTGTTCTCGCGCTTTTATCATTCTTTAAAGAGTGTAATTCTCTTGGTGCTGCAGTACACGAACACCAGCGTTCACCTGTGCACACACCACAGCACCTGTGTGCGGCAGGACTCTGTGGAGGAGCAAATATGTCTGTTCCCAAGACAACAGCAGATAATAGAGGCATTATAACAGGGCAAACAGATTACACAGTTTAGCGCTGTGGCACAAACACATCCCATCAATAACATCAAGGAAATACTTTGAGATTCCACAGACAAATTTAATGATAAACTGATATTTTTTCAGGGACAATGAAAATGATTTTTGTGAGATTTTGATGTGTAGAAAAACATATTGTAGAAGAATTCGTGTCATCGATGGTTGTTGTCTCAAACTGGGAAGCTTCGGTGAACATACTGTATTCTTTAAGCGAATCAGATCGATAACAGATAGCACCCAAGTTGACATTGTTTGATTTCATAAATGTCACAGATGACGACTTTTACAAGTTAATATCCGCTCTGCAGGTCGTGTCTAAGTCCCCAAACAGCCGCTGTAATTATCTTGTATTTACTTTCTTGGAAACATAAGTCAAATGTCAGAGCGCCAAAGCTCAAACTGTCAAAAGGAGAGACTCTTTTTTTTCTCCTTTGAATGCACTGCAGTGTTTTATGACTTCCTGGGTCAGTCTTATCACTTCCAGAAAAATACTTTAGACTTCACAATGATGCAACGCAGGCATCTGAGAAATCCCCTGCCTGGTTTTAAAGTTGAAAATATCCCTGCATGTAGAAGAGATGCTTTCCGCACCAGCTGAGTGGATGCCTAGCACGCGGTGCAGCAGTGAAGGCCTGCTGAGACCGGGCTCAAATGCCCAGAATTTGTTAGTGGAATGGTTTTGAATGGGAAACATAACACTCGAAGATTATTTGCTGTTTAAATTGGCTGTAATTTGTCCACAGAGTCGAGTTGTGGAGCAAATCAAGTGACAGCTGTCATCTTTTTTCAGCTGCCACAGTAATTCATTAAATTCTACTTGCTCTCTGGAAAATAATTCAGGCAATAAGAATTGATATCAATTAATTTGCTAACTTTGAGTAAAATGGGAAGACAGATGGCTCATTATACAAATTTGTCTGTAAATGTGATTATATCTGCATTTCAAAAAGCAAAAAGCAGGTTTTACCACATATAGTTTTTATGATTATTTTTATCATTAGGTAGCTTTCTTTTTTCTCTTGCATAAATTAGAGGAAAATTTGTGGCAACAGTGAAGAGGGATTAATGTGGATCAGTCATATCTGCTGCCATGATTGAGCCTCTAGTACAAGATTTGCATCATATTTAACTGATTTCCATAAAATCCATAAATATCCTGTTTGTGTGGCATTGGCAACTCAGATGTGAGCTTTTAGTTGAGCATTTCTGTTGATAACGGATGTACACTACTGCTCAAAAGTTTGGAGACACGTCCCCTTAAGATTTGTCCAAACACTTTACTGTTACTGTCTGCATGTGTAGATATGCTAATTCCTTTTAAAAAATTTACAGTAATGCATGAAATTATCAGTCTTACCAGATTTTTAAAAAGTGCATTTTGTTGGCACAGAAACCTCTTACAAATGGCAAGCACTGCAGTAGAGGAATGATGGCTTGAGTTTTTTTTTTTTTTTTTTTTTTACTGATAAAGGACTTTAACACCTTGCAGACAAGTCAATCATAAACTTTTTCCAATATCAAATATTTCAAATGTGGAATATTTGGCATTGCACGTGAGTCCTAAGTGAGAGTCATGTGCGCAAGCCAAAGGGATGTCCCCTTGGCCAACTATGGCGCATGATCAATCGGAGGCATATTGACAGGACCGTCAACTATCACACAAAGTCTAAAGTGAGGCCATTTTTATGGCAGCTACAACTTGTCGTAAACTTTTTACACAGTAGGATGAGGATCCCAAACGCAGCGGCAGATCTTCATCGGGACAATTGGGGATGCTGTACAGAGACAGATGTCTACAAATGATGTGAGGGACTGCTGAAAGTAGTTCTTTTGTACTTAATAGTAAGACCTGGGAGGGATCAGATGGTTATTAGTTTTTCTTTGGAATAATATCCTATAGGGTTGGGCATTGTTTGAATTTTAACGATTCTGGCTCCGATTCGATTCCCTTCTTTCGATTCCGGTTCCTATCAATTCTCGATTCCAATTCTTTTACAGGGCAGAGTAAAAAAAAGTTTACATTTCCTTTTTTATGGACAACTAAATAAAATAACAGTTATGGACATTAATATTATTAAATTCCAGCTCTATGTTCTTACCAAAGGCATTTAATTGCATTACAACTTAAAAAAAAAAAGTGGAAAAAGAAATAAAAAACATCCGTGGCCAAACTTGAATAAACCTGGTTAAAGTTCACTATTTTAAGAACTTTAATTGTTAAACTAGCTGTTTTCTAATAAAGAGCCAACTATGTTACAGTATTTTAAATTAAATGTGTCTGTCCACATTCTTCATTACAGTAAGAGGAATTAAAGGAATAGTTCACCCTCAGAATGATTTAACTTTATTTTCCACTTAGCCTGATGGTAAGCAAGACTCTGGACCACTTTTTTTATTATGTCAAATGCAGCCGGAGATCAGGACGACTTCTTGTTTCCCCCCAAAGGAGTTCGCCAGGGTCCGCGCCAAAAAGGTCCATAAAAGTCCACAAAAACTTGTCAATATTGCTCCATACTGCTTGTCTCTTGTAATCCAAGTGACCTGAGTGGGTAGCGTCCAGAATTTACTCGAAACGACTTCATTTAGTATATTTTTAGAGCCTAAAAAGGAGTATTGTTTACTTCCATGAAGCGCGCACATGTGCGGTCACGAAACTACGGAAGCCTCGGCGTTCAGAACCTACTCTGCCAATAATGCAAGCGTAGAAGAAGAAATTGACTGTTTACATTGTGCTAAGAGCGCGAGAGCTCTAGACAAACCGGGACAAACACAGGAGGGGTTTGATATTGATCTAAAAGAAAGAAAGAAAGAAAAAGAGAACGCACGATCTCGTCTGCCGTGGCTTCCGTAGTTTCGTGAACGCGCATCAGTGTGCTTGTTAGGCATGCGATGTAGTCTTGTTTAGACTCTAAAAATATACTAAATGGCGTAGTTTCAAGTAAATTCTGGACACTACCCACTCAGGGTACTTGGATTACATGGGACGAGCAGTATGGAGGAGCATCGACAATTTTTTGTGGACTTTTATGGACCTTTTTGGCTCGGACCCTGGCGAACTCCATTGGGGGGAAACAAGAAGTCGTCCTGAACTCCGGCTGCATTTGACATATTTAAAAAATGGTCCAGAGTCTTGCTCACCATCAGGGTAAGTGGTGAATAAAGTTAAATCATTCTGAGGATGAACTATTCCTGAATATCCGTCGATCAGCTTTGAGTTTTATTTTCAGTCTGGTTCATGGAGCGGAGGTGAATATCTCCTGCTGCGGCTCCTGCAGCCTCTAGTGTGCTACGAGGCGGGGGATGGGTGGCGGGAGCGCGCAATAAACTAAACCTTTGTTCACGTTGGTCTCAAAAGTCTCCAATAAGACCAGAAAGTGTCACTAGACTTGTCACTAGCGGTTTTATTAAAAGATAGTAATCAGAGGGTCCTAAAACTCGCTAAATATAGCAAAAAAGACGTTGAGTTGTGCCATGTGCGTCAGCGTAGTTGGTTGTACTAGAAACTTGATGCTAACAAATGTTCCGCTTCCGGTGGTTCTATGGTGTTCGGCGGACTGGTCATCAAAAATAGGAATCAAAATTTTCAATTTTCGCTAGAAAATCATACTGGTTTTCCTCTATTTTGAGGACTGACAAAAGTGCAACAAAAACGCACATTGACTGCGGCCTGACTCGCTCCCCATGTTTACTTTCCTGATTTCTGTTGGACGGCTGACATCATGAACGCTAACAGAGGTGCAGCAGACATGCAGCGGTAGGAACAGAGGCCACGCAGCTCGCCAGCAGGTGATTTTTTGTCAGTGGGACAGGATTATGAATGCTGATTAAGAACGGGTCGATACGTGTTTGAAAAACCCGTGTGAACCAGTTAATTTCAGTGGGAAAGTGGCTTAAGTGGCTCATCAGGTGTGTTGCAGCAGTGAAACATAGAAAACCTGCAGGGTAACGGCACAACAGGTTCTGAATTGATCTAAGACGGAAAAGAGAAAAGGAACAAAAGTAAAATGTGGTCTCACTGGTTCTTCACGCTCGCTCTCCTGCCCTTATATTTATCCACACCAGTCACCTACAAATGGGTAAATACAATCAAGAATTTCTTTGAAAACCGTAGCCATGAAGAATAGGGGAAGAGGGGGAAAGAGAAAAAAAAGGGGGGGAGAGGGGAAAAAGGGGAAAAAAAAAAAAGTGTGATCGTATCGTCTTTTTAAAAAAAAAATCCTCCAATATCACAAAGCACTGGTCATTTTCTGTTTCCCTGAAATACTTGCAAGGATACAAAGGACATAAAATGATCAACAACTCAGGTACCTGTGGAGAGCTATCGATAGATACAGATGAAAACAAACCCACTCTTCTTTCTTTGTCCTGTTCTCCGGCTCCCTGGAGAATACATACCCAGTAGAAACCACAAGGAACCAATCTACGTAAATGCCAAGGTAAACAATTATCAATCATGATCAAACATTACTTTGGTTCTGCACAGCAGAGTTTTCGCATCAATGGGTATGCACAAGTCCAGTTTCAATGAGCTTTTGACCAGTGTTTTTTTTTTTGTTGTTGTTATATTTTGCCAAAAAGAAACCAGAAAAAAGCAAAAAAAAAGCACAGCAATTAATTAAAATCCAGGATTTTGTGTTTTTGAAGTAAAATGAACTCCACTGCAGACTTTAAAAGACTAAGGAAACGGATTTTCTGCCCTTTGTTGCAAACATTAACAAACACAACCATGTTTAGTCTGCAGTACTTGTCTAGCTTGGTAATTATAATGTGCAGTTCCAAAAAGAGCAGTCCTTCCACAGTAACACAAGTAATATGATTTATGGGAAATCAAGACAAGGGAATCAGGTTTAAAGACTGTCATTAACATTTTGCATTGTTCATTTGGAGTTAAATCAAGTTCAGTACAAACAGGATGAGCAAGATTACTGGGGGCTATGCATCGACTTGTTCTGTCATGGAGATAAGGGTTTGATTTTTCTTCCATTTCCATTTGTTCCTTTAGTGGTAAACAAGCCTCAGATCTCTTCAACAGATGAATGAAGCAGCCTCTTTAATACCAAAGCTCAGCCTGAGATATGATCTGTAATTGTAATTGTCCTTTTCCTGGAGATACTGACAAGGCTGAAGAGCAAACTAATCCTCATGTTGGTTTTTCTGCTTTGATTGCATCATAGGGAGCTCTATCACTGCTTCAAGCTACCTGTATTAAAAGCCAGTGAACTGTTAATGTGAGCTTGTTTGCTGAAAACAGCTGCAGATGTGTTCAAGTTTGTGACTGCCCTATGGTTTTCTACACAATCATATGCAATGGGGGTTCTTCATCTTTTTGACCTTGGAGCCAAACATTTCCAGTATTAAGTGGCCTGGGAGGGCCTGGGGGCCTGGGGCCCTCCCAAATATTAACGCTGTGCAGATTTAATTGATCACACTCTTAATCTCCTTTATTTGTATTCAATAACTAAACCAAATCCACTTACAACTGAACAAGCTAAAACCTTGTCAATAACATGACATGATAAAATAAAACCCACAAACAAGATGCTGAATAGGCTCATAATTTATGGAATAATACCAGGCTGCTACAAGAACAAATTTAATTGGTCAAGCCAGGCTTATTAACACAAAAAATACTATTTGATGATACTAAAGCAACAAGACCAGCTTATTTAGAGGTATAATGTTGCATGACCATGAATGGTAAAAGTAAATGAACCTCTGAACTTAATTTTAGGGTGACACTATCGAGTCTACAGATCTGGGCATGAAAAAGTTCCCCTTTTAGCCGACTGCCAGCCACTTACCAGCCACTTGTCTGCTAATTCAATCACACAGAGAAACGCCTGTGTGCCCAGGGGAAACAATGTCAGATCATAAATGAATGCCTGGAACAAGGATGTTTCCACACGCCGAGTTTGGACATCGTACGTGATGGCGTATTTGCAGGACAAGCCGTTCAGCCAGTGATAGTGCAGTAATGGTGCACTATTAGTGCACCACTTCTGGCAGAGAAAGGAGGAACTTTGTCATGCCCAGATCTGTATATTGATTTAAATAAGATATGCAATGGGTGGGAGATAACTGGGTTGCACCGAAATGAAAAAAATAGATGAAAAAGAAAAAAAAAAAAAAGGAGAAAAAAAGGGAGAAAAAAGAAGAAAGAAAAAAAAAAAAAAATAAGAGATGGAGTATTAGAACGGAGGGTAATAAATTCAATAAAAACAAACAATGAAAAAAATAAAAATAAAGTATCAAAATATTTATTTACCCCTGAATAGAGAAAGAAAAAAAGATAAAAAAAAAAAAAAAAAAATAGTTGATTCACTCGTGAATAAATAAAGAATTTAATATATCTGTAGGATAAAAAAATAAAAAAAAAATAAAGATTAGAGTGAAGGAGGTGGAAAAAAAAAAAATAAATAAAAAAAAAAATAGGTGTGGGTTGGGTGTGGTGCGTGTTATAGGTGGTGGTGGTTATGTTTGGGAAAAGAAAAAAATGGGCATTGGGAAGGCTAGGCGGAGTTGTGCTCCCTGGTACTATGAAAGAAATCTAATTCTTGACTTGGGCTGCATGGCATGGTGGTTAGCACTGTCGATTCTCAGTTTAAATCATGACTGGGGCCTTTCAGTGTTAAGTTCCATATTCTTTTCTTTCATGGTTTGTTTTCTTTGGGTACTCTGGCTACCACCAGTTGTCTAAGATGCATGTTTGGGATAACTAAAGGAACGGGTGTGTGATTACATCATTGTTCATCGGTATTAGCTCTGTGATGGGCCATATGGATGGATCGCTCAGGGTGAACCATACATTTTGCCCAATGACCCTGAGATACAGTAGGTTCCAGTTACCAGGCAACACTGGAATACGTCGGCATATGGAGGAATAGATAGCTTCTCATAAGGCTGGCGAAAAAGACACATAGGTGGCAAAGTTGGTCCCCACCAATCCACAGTCCCACAGTTTGTGTTCAAATGGATTCAAGACTTTTATTGAGTGCACCACGTGAGTTGCCAACCAAGAAACATCAAGCAATAGTTTGAACATTCTCTCAGAGAAAAGTCCACGACCCCATAAGAACCCCATCCAATTGTGGCAAGGTACGCAATGGAGGGCCTGGGTGGGATTTGATCTCCAGACTCCCAGGTGAGAGTCATGCGCGCTAACCATTCAGCCAAAGGCACATCCCCTTGGCCAAGTAGCCAGGGCGCATCATAAATTGGAGGCATGGTGACGGGACTGTCAACTGCCACGCAATCAATAAAATGTGGTGGTGGAAGTATCATGGTTTGGACTTGTTTTAGCCACATCTGGGCCAGGATATTATGGCACCACAGATGGAATGTTAATGAAATATGAAAAAAATTACCCCAGAAAACGTCTGTCTTTAAGTTTGTCATACAGAACAAACAAGACATTGGTCCATGCTGTCGCTTGCTGTTGAAGCAAAAAAAAGGAGGATATCAGGAGTTATTTTAGTCTAAACCAGCATTAAAGTTTGAGTCAAATCAACTATTTTCAAACTGCTAGTAAGTCTTTAATAATGATGATGATAATAATAGTCTAGGTAAAAAAAAACAAACAAAAAAAAAAACATGTTTCCTGAGTCAGCATTAATGTGGTATTTTGTTAGGTGACAGAATCAAAGCAGCCAGATAGCTCAGGGAGGAGGGTGCTGAAGCAGGCAGAAGGAGGAGAGGCAGCAGAGCTTCAGCTGTGACTTGGTCTACATAAGTAATTGAAATTTAATCAAAGGTGGCATTCTGCAGTGTTTACCTGACCTTCACACAACACTATACCGACTGAAAAAGTCATCTTTGTCTGGTACAGATTGCTGTTAGAAAGGACCATTACATTTTTAACATGTTTTTTTTTTTAATTAAAAAGAGAATAATGATGCAAAATGAACATTGCCTATAACATCAATGGTTCTATGCCAATGACTCTGTATGATGTGACTGTAGCTTCAAGGTTTCATTAAGTTGAACTTAATCGGTGGATTTCTTGTACTTTGTGATTAAATTTGATTTTATTGATGAAGATGATTGCACTGTTGTACAAACTAATTTCTTATCTGAACAATACTGTTTAAAAAAAGTATGCCAACGGATGTCTTCATCTCATAAATGTACAGGAATCAATCAGTAAAATAACCTGGCATTCGGCTTATCTAAAAACAGAAACCATTGCTGATCCCTAAATGAAATATTTTGTGTTATAACATTCTTCAAATGTCATCCACTCAATAACATCACAATGTACATCTATCATAACTAGAGATATCCAGTATTATTGGCTGATATCTACATTCAAATATGATATCGGAAAATATCACT
This sequence comes from Atherinomorus stipes, assembly GCA_023101725.1. Lineage (NCBI taxonomy): Eukaryota > Metazoa > Chordata > Actinopteri > Atheriniformes > Atherinidae > Atherinomorus > Atherinomorus stipes. The sequence goes on from JALJCO010009144.1 coordinate 19,999, forward strand.
CTTCTCAGACCGATATTTTACTAACAAAATCTTGTGAGATCTTGTTCCAATAGCAGCTGTCCAGCATGTAGAAAAGTCTGCTATTCTGGAAGAACTTCATATCCCAGCATTCCTTTCAGAGTCATGCGACTACAGTGCAGCCGCTGCTGCTACAGACTGACTTGCTTTAAAGATGCTTATAATATGTCTGGTTTTAAAGGATAACTTCCAACCTGGACCTCATTTCTTTCTAGGAGTATATACTGTACGTGCATTTACTCACCGGTAAAGTTTCTGCATCACTTTGACTCCTTCTTGGGAAGATATTACGTTGAGTCGCCCTTTGTTGTACATCCTGTAAAATGGCGGAGACGGAGCAGCCACTTTATAAGGCACTATCTGCAGTAAAACAACTTCATTTCATCAATGCTTTAAGTAGAATAAACAAACGAATGAGTACTATTGTCCTGTGAGTTCAGAGTTTCGCAAATTGTGTTTGTTGTTGTCTGGGGAGCAAGCTGCTCTTCTCAGTTGTACTACAGAAGTGCGCATTGTGAATGCGCGGCCCCGAAAAAGTGTGTAGAACACACTGATAACTAACGGAAAGCTAAATCTGGACTCACGGGACAATAACACTCATTCATTTGTTCATTCTACTTAAAGTATCGGTGAAAATCAATGGGTTTTGCTGCAGAAAATGCCTTCTATAGTGACTGCCCCGTCTCCGCCATTATACTGGACGTTCACTGAAGGGCGACTCAGCCTAATATCTTCCCAAAGAAGGAGTCAAAGTGATGCAATATATGGCAGCCAGATGTCCAAAATGAACTCCTCTGGCTGAATTAAGGAGATTTTGGGATCTTTGCTTTCAGAGCAGAACAGTTGACATTTCTCAAAATATGAGAGGTGCAACATCACAGTGTCTGCATATATGGGTATCAGATGATATCGGAAATTAAGTGTTGGACAATATCGGTGTATTGGATATCGGTAAAATAGCCAATATTGAACATACCAAAATAAGAGATACGTAACACTTGTCTTCCGCTTTTATGCCCCCCAATCCTAAGATCAAAACTGTGCTCTTGACTTAATGTTGAGTATCATTCCTGGTCATCATGAAAAAATTCCTTTTCATCTCCTCAAATTCAACTGTCATACTGTTTTCTGGTGCCATTTAGAAGGAAAAGAAAAAAAAAAAAAAAAAGGAAAAAAAAAAAAAAAAAAAAAAGAAAGGGAAAAAAAAAAAAGAAAAAAAAAAAAGACAGTAAGCCATTGTGAATATAAGAAATGATTTCAGTGGAGTCATGAGCAAATTTAAGGCCCTGAAAAATCCTCGAATATGAATTTAAAACTTAACTTTGCAAAAATTTCTATTACTGAAACACTATGTTTCCTTTAAACCCACTAATTAAGCTTGAAGATGATGTGTTGCACATGCAAACACATGTGCTCTTTTCCCTTGCAAATCATACTCCTCAACTCATGTTTTTTTTTCTTTCTTTTTTTTAGGGGCATAACTAAAATACATGCTTCAGTGGGCGGAAAGCCAAATGGGAAAAGACAGAATCAATATTTGAGAGCGCAAAACACAACTTATTCAAGACATATGAATAAATAAATACTTTTATTTTTCTAATTTGTTGTACGGAACACCAAAAATATGATGTCTCCTTTGGAGGGCAGTTTCTAAAGTGGTGTTTTGCAAACTGATGGTGGGCGTTTCTTGGCTATGATTTTAGTGTTTAATACAGCTATGGGCTGTGTGAGAGGAGAGATAATCAATATAACTCTCCATTTAAGCCCCTGCATGCTCAGGAGCAGTCAACTTCATTCATGTTCAAAAATCTGAAGCAACTTTGTAAATAAGTTGCATACACATAAAGACATTCACACAACATTTAAAAAATGAATCTAATGGTATATAGACCCCATTGTTAGGACAGGTTGGTTTTTAAAAGTTATTTTTTTTTTCTGTGAGTCAGCAGCTTGTGGTCTAAAAGATAAAGTCTAATTAAGCTAAAAGCTTCACTGGCTCCCACATGACTCCAATCCCTCCTCCAAACTCCTCTACCCCACCGGAAACTTCTGGCTAATTGGAAGCCCCTCCTGCCATAATCTTTCAGACCAAATAAGATTAATGAGCAGGCACATTTCTGTGGCATGCACCTACTCAATACCTCTTTTGGCAGCAGTCGCGGACTCTTAGTGAAATTTCTTGCTTGGTCATGTTTGTAAACAAAAGCTGATCTTGAGCTTTTTTTAGCAGCAGCTACTGTAGCGCTAGCGGCCGCTTCAGAGGCCCTCCAGGGAGATCTTCCCGTATCACTAACGTCTGCCGCCTGTCTTCTTTTCTTCTCAGGCTACGGACATGCAGCGCCAGGAACCGACGCAGGAAAGGCCTTCTGCATGTTTTACGCCGTCTTGGGAATCCCTTTGACTCTCGTCATGTTCCAGAGTCTGGGTGAGAGGATGAACACTTTCGTCAAGTACCTCCTGAAGCGCATCAAGAAGTGCTGCGGCATGAGCATCACTGACGTCTCCATGGAAAACATGGTGACCGTGGGCTTTTTCTCCTGCATCGGCACACTGTGCATCGGGGCCGCCGCCTTCTCCCATTACGAGGACTGGAGCTTCTTCCAGTCTTACTATTACTGCTTCATCACATTAACAACTATAGGCTTTGGGGACTTTGTGGCCCTCCAAAAGAACCGGGCCCTCCAGAAGAAGCCCCTGTATGTGGCGTTTAGCTTCATGTATATCCTGGTGGGCTTGACGGTAATCGGGGCCTTCCTCAACCTGGTGGTGCTCCGCTTCCTGACTATGAACAGCGAGGATGAGCGGAGGGACGCAGAGGAACGGGCCTCGCTCGCCGGCAACCGGAACAGCATGATTATCCACATCCAGGATGAGTCGCTGCAGCGGGGCCGGCGGCGGCGGGAGCCCTACAGGGCGGAGGTGACTGATCTCCAGTCCGTGTGCTCCTGTATGCACTACCACTCGCACGACTACGGCAGCTCTGTGGGGGGGATCGGAGGCCTGGGCTGTGCCTTCTCCCATCAGAACTCGTTCAGCTCGCAGCTGAACCCCAATCAGTACTTTCATTCGGTTTCCTACAGGATCGAGGAGATCTCACCCAGCACCTTAAAAAACAGCTTCTTCCCTTCGCCCATCAGCTCGGTGTCTCCGGGCCTCCACAGCTTCACAGACAATCACCAGCTCATGAGGAGAAGGAAATCTATCTAAACGCCGACTCTCACAGGACAGGAGTTTCCATGTTTTATACACAAGGTCAAACATTTCCAATGCTGCTCCTCACCAGATCTTATTTTAGCACTTTTTCTTTTCGCAGTTTGGTTGTAATATAAGTATTTCTGGGAACAGATGAAGAGCATATAGAGAACAGCAAGCAAGGACACAATGAGATGCAAAGCATGAAGCATGGATGTCTATTTTTTCAAGGGATTGCTCCATTTAAGAACTCTACGTGAACTACAAAACCTTCCTTATTACAAATTTACACGACAAAATTGATATATTAACTTGGTTACATGCCAAATGATGCACACTGGGGATATGCTATTTTTCAAAGGGAGTATGCTCGTTTCACCTTAACTTGAAAAAGCATTTATTATTAAGTATTACTCCATTGCCTCACTGCTGATAGAGAATTTAAAATGACTTAAAGCATCAGGTATTGGTTTTTGTTATAAGCAATCATATATTTTAATGGTTTCACCTCACATTAAGCCAAAATATTGTTGCCAATATTAGCATGTGAATTAGATGTCATTTACTAGTATGCCATGGTTTTGTGACTTTGTTTAGTCTGTTTTTCTAAGCAGATGTATAAGTGTCTATTTGTCTTTGATTCAAAGGATCATACTGTTGTTATTGGTGGTTCCTGCTCATTAAGAGGGATACAATTTGGTTAAAAAAGCTTTAATTTAATCCTCTAATTCATAAAGTTTATGTCAATCTGAAGGGAAAGCTCACTCTTGACATAGACCACTTAGAAAAGATTTTCTTTTATTTGGGTACAACCATTATAATTGGTTCATTGTGCATTTTTTTTTCTCATGCCAATTTTCAAATTATACATGTTTTCTTTAAAGGGATGTTAAGCTCTCGAAGGGTAAATCTGGTGACATAAAAAATGAATGAACTGCAGTGCAGTTAATATTACAGCAAACATTCAATGGTTCACTTTTAGTTAACTTTAGGGGTGACACAAAATAGTTAAACTTAGCCAACATTAATCTCTATATTAAGTCTTTAGTATGGATTTACAATTTAATCCCACAATTCCTATAAAGCAAGGCAATAAGCATCTTAAAAATATAACCAACAGTGGCAGAGTTTGAAGGGTTAAATTAGATCCTTGTTTTAATTTCAAGTAACTTTGTAAATTACGCATCCTTGCAGAGACACATTGGACACGAGTCTAAGCTAAGCTGCAATGTGTCTCAGCAAATTGGTTAAGAAAAATCAATTGGAAAGCCCTCTCATGTCTAATTTCTGCATTGAAAGGAGCCTCGTTAAACCTGACCTCCGACTCTAACATGGCAATAAAACTTTGAGGTAGAAATGTCTTTATTTAGATAAGCCCCCTCAGATGAAACATCTTGTTTTTGAGGGGGTCCAAACATACGGAACATAAAAACAGTCATAAAAGACCACATATTGGAATAACACAACCCTTGGAAAGCTACGATGGGCCAAAGCTAAAAGTAACGGCACGAATCATAGACATATCAGTGAAAACAAGAGCAGCATATTCTATTTGCACATCTGTCAGTTTGTTTACCATTAAATCAATTGTACAGTACACACAATATTTTAACCCCCCCCCCAATACTGCGTTTGTATGTGCAAACCAGAATGTAGTGCTTTCCTTTGCTCTCTAATCTTAGCTTGTTTTGCTAAGATTAGCTGACCTGGCAGTCAGTTAGCAAAGCAGCGAGTAGATGTTACTGGTTTTTCCAGATTACAACTGGAACATGTTTAGTTCCTACAGTAGCTACGAGTTCTGACATCCAATGCTGACAAAACGTAGCATCAGCTACAGCTAAATTGTGGAAGTTTTGCTCTTCTCATCACTATCTCAACTTTGAAATGAGCTGATAAAAACTTAAAGGATAACATTACTTTTTTTTCAACCTGGACCTTATTTCCAGGAGTATATACGTGCATTTACTCACTGGTAAAGTTTCTGCATTACTTTGACTCCTTCTTGGGAAGATATTACGTTAAGTCGCCTTTCGGTGTACAACCAGTAAAATGGCGGAGATGGGGGCAGCCTCTATAGAAGAGATTATCTGCAGCAAAACTATTTAATTTCATCAATGCTTTAAGTAGAACGAACAAACGAATGAGTACCATTGTCCTGTGAGTTCAAGGTTTTGCAAATTGTGTTTTTGTTGTTGTCTGGGTATCGAGCTGCTCTTCTCAGCTGTACTACAGAAATGCACATCCTAAACGCGCGGCCCTGAAAATTGTACAGAACATCCTGATAACTAACGGAAAGCTAAATCTGGACAATAGTACTCGTTCGTTTGTTCATTCTACTTAAAGTGTTGGCAAAAATCAAGTTGTACTGCAGATAAAGTCGTCTTTAATGACTGCCCCGTCTCCACCACTATATGGATGTACACCGAAGGGCGACTTAACGTAATATGCAGAAATTTTCCAGTGAGTAAATGCACGTATAAACTCCTCGAAAAAAGGTCCAGGCTGAAAAAAAAGAAAGTTATCCTTTAAATGCTGAAGTTTTTTGTTTAAAATGTAGTTTGAAGTCTGAGGAACATAACCCTGATGACATCACTATCACATCCCCAGAGTTATAATCCTAAGGCTGAATTCCAATTCCCCCCTTAGCCCGAGCCTTTGGCCCTAACCCTTTTCTTTGCATGTTCATGTGAAGGAGTAGTCGTGTCTGATTCTGTTTCAGACCGAGGGGGAGGGGGAGGTGGTAGGGCTACCTGGCCCTTGAAATGGACATTTTCCAGGGGCACACTACAAAACTAGTGGTATGATATCACCCAAAAATTCATGCAAAATACCACAAAATGATGAGGAAATTGGCAGTGGCAGCCAAAGAAATGCACAAATGTGAATATTTTTTGTAAACAAAATATGAAAATCTCTATTTTAAGGTTCTTTTAATGTATTACAGGCAGTTTTATTCCAAATGTGAAAAAAATCGCTAGTTTGTATTTTTACAGTACCTGCATCCGCTCAAGTCTATAATGCAACGTTAATGTTCATCTCAAGTTGAAGGCGTCTTCTTTTCCTTGCATTTTTACGTTTTTCGGCCCAAGGTTGACAAAATAATCCAATCGCCCTGGAAAAGGAGATTATTGCTGCTGCAGACGGCATTTCGAACTCTTCCGGAAACAGCCGTAATGTCAGTTTACTGCGCCACGGATGATTATTGGCGACACATGAGGATTTCAAAGGGTTGTCCCATTTCTTAGGGCAATAATTCAATCCCAGCACTTGACACAGAGTTTCAAGTTCTAGGGCCTAGGGGATGGGCTAGGGGTAGGAATGAAAATAGGAATTGGAATTGGGCCTAAATCTCCAATATAAACTGAATTTTGGCCAGCACCTGCTACCTGAGGTCAGAGTTTGGCTCAAGGGATGTAAATTTACATGTTCATGAACATAAACTGACTCAAGTTAATGAAAAGGAGATCATGGTGTCATGATGTAAAGTCTATTAGGAGGATCAAACATTGAGGGAAAAGTCATACCAAAGTGCAATTAAATTTATCCACTTGTGTTTTAAAGCAGTGCGAGTTTTAATCACACAACCATACTGTCAGCTTTCCACGGTCGGAGCTGCTTCGCTGGAGGAACTGAGCTGAAGTCTTCCGCTGAAACCTGCTCATATCTAACCACACTGTGCTAACGGCAGAGATGTTGACAGAGAAGGGGAAGCATGCAGATAGAAACTGACAACTCTAAAAGTCTGGATGTTGTTTGGAGCCATCAGGGAAACATGTTATAATCACGTCAACACCGAAACAAGCTGTTGTCATGAGTGTGAGTTAATATGAGGGGACAGCTGAAGATTCCAGATAAGGAAAGCTTAGTAACATCAGGATGATCCTGTTAGTTTCTGTAAAATATCAGAAGAAGAAAAGGGATATGGGTAGTTCTTTTTATGTTTGTAAGAGATGAAAGTGCATGAACTTGATATGTTCGAATCTGGAAATAATTTGATTATTAATAAGTGGCAAATCAGAATGATTTACAACATAAGCTTTTTATTTTGCCAAAGTCCAGGAGATGTGCAGCTACCTGCCTTTTATTTCCCATTCAAACTAAATGTACAACAATGTTCTCAGGTTTGAATGAGACACCTTTTCTTGGTTTGAACACAGACTTGTTAGTGCAAAGCACAGCAGTCAAACAAAACAAGGGTCGTAATAGAGCCACATTTCCAAGCGGTCAGAATCGTCATCATTCTGCTGAGGCCTACGCTGCGTTTGGTGCTGATAAACACACTAGGCGACATTAATTGTGAGAGCCCCCTCTTTTTTTCTCTGGTAACAACTGTCAAAACTTTTACCATCTAAATTTCTATGTGTAAAAAAGACTTACAAACCTCGAGCTACATATGTTTGTAAGGATTGGGGGTGGAAAGAAAGGGTTTTTCTTACTGTTACTTGAAAATATGAGCTTTAGGTGTCTCAAAAATAATCTGTTTTGGAAAACCTATTTTCATATGAAGGGGTGACCATCTGGAACTAAACTTTCAAGTCAGTGTTACCTATAGTATTCTTTGCAGCCTATTGTTTCACAGGCAATCATTAATTTCCTGCTTTAATGAGCATGCTGCATAAGTTGAATGGCGCTCTGTTTTGGGCAAATGGTGTAATGCCACGAATCCCGCTCAGTCATGATAAATGTAACATGGTTAGCAGTCCCAGATAAGCCCTAAAGGCATGGTTTCATTATCGGAACTATACTGGCTTATCTCAGATATCTGTACAATATGTTTATAACAACCTTTGGAATAAAAAGGCCTTTTCATGGCTGAAATGGATATGTATTTTTACACATTAGCATATGTGCCTTGAAGAAACAGTAGTCAGTGTTTCTTGTGAAGTGGGCACATATGATGGCTGCAGGTCTGTCTGTGGGGGGGGGGGGTGAACAACAGAGATGTGGTTAACACATGGTCAGATATCAGTCAAATTAAACAAGTTCAAAATACAACATAAAACTCAACATTTAGTCTTGTGTTTATCTTTTACAGCATTCTGTCCGGCGGCAAAGCAGATGGAGTCACTTTATTTGAAATTTATTCAAACACTGCTTTTATATATATATATATATATATATATATATATATATACACACTATCTATCTATACCGTATATATACAGTCATGGAAAACATTAAGAGACCACCCTTGTTTTTTTCATATTTCAAATAGCTTGTAAGAGTTTAATTAAGAACTGATATCTTGCCTTTTTCCATGCTTTTTCTGATTATGGATTTTGGTTATTAAAGGGACTAGAGGCAGGAATTGTGTAAGAATAAACAAGCATGTCCAGTTTTTTAATACTAATGGGTGATGAAGCATTAAAAACCAAAAAGAACGAGCCCATCCACGTCTCTCTCCGTTGCCTTGAACAGGCTGTGTGCTGCATAATGCGCTGCAATTCGGTGGCCGAATTTCCCGGGCTGTCCTGCGGATGTGATGTCAAATGACGCTACATCCGCATTCCCAACAGTTTTGACACAGGAAGGAGACAGTTGCAGTAAATTCAAACACTGCAAGGGATAGTTATGAATTCTTCTGCCGTCAGCAAACGATCCAGATCAACTGAAAGACACTAAAAAGTGGAGCTACAAAGAAAAAGACTTTATCAGCGTAGTAAACAACGTTATAGCTTCAGTTTATTCACGCTCCCATGACGGTTTGGCTCGTGGCTGCAGTTATCCGCAGCACCAATCGCAGCAGTCGCAAGTCTCATTTTCGTCCTTCTAAGTCCTTACATCAATAGCCATGGCATTGCGCTGCCAAAAACAGTGTTTGTAGGCCTTCCATATGTTCTTTTCCGTCACTTTTAGTCACAAAACTCACACCACAGTTCGTACTCGATTGCATAACCATTATTTTTGATGACAAAGGTGGTCTCTTAATGTTTTCCATGGCTGTATATACATATAAGTAGTAGTAGTAGTAGTAGTAAGATTTTTATTTAAGTGTCCTGCACACCAGGGTGCCCAACCCTCAAGGGGAAAAAAAAAACTCGGAAACCAAGCACAACAAAAAAAAGGAAAAAAGGGGAAAAAAAGAAAAAAAAAAAACGAAAAACAAAAACTTACGGGCAATGTTTAAAAAAAAAACTCTCTTACGCTCTCCAGCCAGCCCAGAAAAATCCAAAAAAAAAACCCCTCCTCAAAAAACCAACATAACAATGAACAATCAGAAAACCAAAAAAAAACAGGGTCTTTTCTTGAAAATTTAAAAAGAAGGATAAAAAATAAAAAAAGGGGGGGGAAAAAAAAAAAAAAAACCCTCCCCAAAAACCCAAAACAAAAAAAAAAAAAAACCGTCAGGGGAACCCTAAACCCCCCCCACCAACGCGGGGGAAAAAACCCCAAAAATATATAAATTAGGGATGCACAATTATTATCGGGTCGATAATTATCGGGCTGATAACAGGAAATCCGATAAGTCCGATGTCACGACGATTTTCCCCGTTAACTTGTGTCCCATAAAGTTGGAATTTTAAGATCGGACATGCAGAATTTGAAAATACCACTTTTATGCTTTTCTCGCTGAGATATTGCAATTGGGAAAAGAAATCTGCTGCTTTACAGGGGAGACCCAAACCTGCTCCCAAACCACTTTCCCCATTTTATTTTAGACACAAACTACCCCATAAAGTTGGAATTTTTGATTTGGTATATATGTGTGTTATCAGTATCGGCCATCTGTATCAGCCTTTAGGAGCTGAAATTTATCGGTTATCAGTATCGGTTTTAAAAAATGGCTATTGTGCATCCCTAATATCTATATAGATATGTATATTCATTTTTTTCTTCACTGATTACTGATTATAAAAATACATGTTAAAATTAACTAATGGATTAATTAATTAATATACTGGCAGACTGCATAAGTTTTAAAATTTAAAATTTTTTTTTCTCACATGGGATTCGTTAGCCTGGTACACCAGCCTGACCGACGCCATGTATGAGATACAAGATGAGATGCATGTCAGTCTGGGCTCCCACCAGTGGGAAGTGATTTCCACTACGATAAAAATTTGACCGGACCAATCACAGAGCGGGAGGCTGGACACGTCTTTTTTGGCGACTCATTTCTCTAATCATAAACAGTCAGAATGGCGGCCGCAGATGAGTGACCACATAACGATGCCCTTTCAGATGTCTCAAATGAGCTGCATGTGTCTTTAAAACCGCAACAACTTGCTGCTCTGAGGACTTTCCTCTTTCAAAAAGACGTCTGCGTCACTTCCATCTTTCTGTGATTGGTTCTCTACTGTTCGATTTGTTCCTGTTAGTCAACTCATCTCGACTTGGAAATCAATCTCCAACGGAGGGAACCCAGACTGACTTGCCGTGCATCTCATACATGGCGTAGTATGTACCAGGCTAGGGATTTGATGCTAATATATCTGAAAAGAAATCCCTGACTTTGTCATTTTTTTAAATAAAGTAATAGAAAGTTTATACTTTGACTTGAGTTTAACTGATTGGTTCAGATAAAGCTGTCAGATGTCCAGAGTCCTTAAACTCCTCCTGTCATCTGCTTGTTTATTTCCTGCCTCACTGGTCTATCTTAAGGTGATTTTTTTAACAATGCCACGTTTTTAGGTTGTACTTCAATAACTACAATGTCATACTACAAATGCCATATAAAAGCACCAAGTTGTGATTGACTGAAATTATCCTTGAAACAAAACTGATAGGAGCCATTACATTTTTTCAAGAGGTTATAATGATCATCTGCTTTAAATATATTTCACAGTAAAACTTTTCCAAGGTGTTTTTTAGTGGAATATCAGCCATAATGGTTCTTCTTGACGTTGTCACTCCTTTTTAAAAGTTTTTAAAATCTCCCCCCCAAATTCTTGTTAATCTGCAAGCCGGATGGTTTGTCACTCCTCTCCCACGAGTACATATAACTCAGATCTGTCAGCCATCATGCCACGTCACAGCGATGACCCTTGACTGAATGTTGCCCTCCAACAGAAACGCAAACAGTCAGACACACGCTCAACAAACAGAGCTGCGTTGTGTGCTCTGCTACGTGGCGTCAAACACGAAGGTGAATCGATTCCTGTTGGTTACTGGCTGTTGTTTGCTTTGCAATGTTTCGTACGTAGCCATGCTTGACTTCCAGGCATCATTTACTGCATGTGGCAGTATGCGCAGGCCATCTCTCTGTCAACAGTGCCATGTTCTCCTCTGACACGGACAGACAGACATAAATTGCACTACTATCTGTGTAATACAATATAATAGGAGAGCTGTTCTATTAATTCTCTTTGTGAAATATACTTTTGCAATAGGTTCTGTAGGTCTGATGAACAAATATACCATGTACCATATTCCATACGGGACACTATATATCATCTTGTTGGCATCCACAGGGGTTCGACAGTAACGTTGAGCCAAGTTGCATCCTCTGTCACAATATTGAAACTGATGTCTGTACAGTACACTCCAGTATGGGTTGCCCAGAGATTGTTCAGATTTGTTCCGGATGAATTTCGCATTTTCCAAAAGACATATAACATTTGTAAGGTTTTTTTTTCCCTCTTTTTTTTCTGTCCTTTTTTATTTTTATTTGTTGATGGGTGTGTGTGCATGATTTGGTGTGGATGACTCACTGGGTTAAACCGCCTGGGCGAAGCCATAACACACTTGAATAAAATGATGAGCCTTCTTCTGAAACCCTCTGTCTTGTTGTGAATGCCTGACACCTACAGATGCTAACTCTGGATGCTAACCCGGCAGGATGGGATGGGATTACAGAGACTATTAAAGGATGTAGTGGCCTACATGACTTTTACTAAGGAAATGTTTCTTTATAGACTAATCTGGGCAAAAAACAGAAGAAGACCATTGTTGAGGTGGCACTTCTGGTCAGCAGAACAGACGAGAATCACACTGTTTTCTAAACAATATCTAGGAAATCTGGAAGGATTTGCACATTTCTTGGCTGTTGGAGCCAGTGATAATTTTGACAGCAAACTTTGATTTAGTTTTTGTCGTAGTCTTTTGACTAAAATGTTTTGTGTTGCGTCATATATGAAACGTGTCTGTGTGTCAGCTCTTCTTTTTCTCTCCGGACTGGACATTCTTAAGATGACTTTAATCACGAGATGTGAAACACGTGAGAACTGTTTAGTATCTCCCCGGGTAACCAAACGTGTGCAGGGCAGCCTCGCTGCACGAGCTCGTGTTCATGGATGTCTTTGCTATACTGTACATCCCACCTTTCAACAAACAGTTGTTCTGATTGGATGTCATTGCTGTCAGGTATTTTTGTCTCAGTTTTATTCGACAACAAAAATGACATTAATTATATTATAGTTTTGATCCCTGTGCGTTGGTTTTTGTTTAGTTTTCGTTAAGAAAAATAGGTCGTTGAAAGTTTTTCATTAATGAAATTAACACTGGTTGGAACAGCAGTGGAAAACTGTACACATGAGTATCTGGGCTGTAGTTGATACTAAAGACTTCTTTACATTGATCTAACTTAATAATTTTGGTTTGGTGATTAAATCTTAATAATTTTAGTCAAATCTTCTTAAAAACCCACTCTAATCTGACATAAATTTATCCTTTCACTTAAAGCTAGGATTGGCAATATTGGAAAAACAGTTTGAGCAAGCGACAGTTAAAAAAAACCACACCACCCGAAACCACACCTTCAGAGTGCAGGGACATGTGCGCCGATGTTTTACGAGCAGGTTAACGATAACAGCCGAGTGGATAGCTCGTTAGCTTGATTGTAAACAGCTGAACAACCACGTTTCTAAAAGCTTTAATCCACTCACCTCCAACTCCTTCTGCAGTGTGAAAAGTCCACACTGCAAATGTCAACACCTCCAAGACTTTATCCTTATCTGTTGTTTTGGTTTGATTTGTTCTTTTGACGCAGCAGCAATTAGCAGTCTGCTCGCTATATTTGTTTACAGTGAGCAGCGCACAAGGAGGTCACGTGGGGGACGGAGAGAGGGGAGGGACAGAGACGAGACATAACGGCGTTGATTTGTTCTTTCTATAAGTTGTGAATTACCGATTCCTGCCTTTCGTCAGAGCTCTCACAGAGGTTTGACTATGAATACATGATGTATTGATACTGTAAGGATGGAAGAACCATTTCACCCAGTATAATGAAGAGTGTTTCTGGGCAGGATTACCAACTCTGGCTTTAAAGTAAATTCATTAAGTTGTTTCAGCTTTAGCATGCATGGACAACAAAGGGGGTGGGGCCATTTTCAAAACTCAACATATCTGGACCACAAAGGCTCATGGGAAAAGGAAATTAAACAGGAAATTACCCTTTTATGATTGTTATCCTATAAATTTGCGTTATTGAGTGGAGGGGTGCAGAATGAAAGTACATTTTACTTAAAAGATTATATTTAGCATGGAAATAAATATAAAATACATCAGGTTTGGCAGGTGCCGTTATGTTTACATCTACAAGCCAATACACGCCGTCATTGTGGGTTGCAAAACACGATCTCTGTGTGGTGATAGTATGTTGGGCACAGTTAGGCTGGTACAGGGGAAAAAGTGGAGTTGGCACATCCAGCAGCTGCTTCAGAGCCTCAGAGATGTTGTTATCCATCTCTGAAGAGGAGTGACCTGGGAAGAGCAAAAACTGGAGTAAATTTAGGTGAAGTTACACTAGATGGACCCACATAAAGGTTTTCCATGGCATCAAAACGTGGAAATGGTGACTTTCTTCTAGGATCGGTAAGCTAAATTGTTTGCTAATGTGGCTAACATTAGCTGTCAGTTATAAACTCCTCTGGACATGCTGCAGGCTGCTGGTCACTTGTCTATCACATAGACTGTATATAATTACTGGACGTAGCTTCCGGTCTCTTCTGAATAGAGAAATGTGAAGCCAGTTGGGCGTGTCTTACCGTCGCCATCTTGCCGTGTCACGTACGTCGTCACTCCAGGAAAATCCTAAAATGGGCACAGCGCGGCCGCGGGGCAAATGATTGACAGCTGACGTACTGTGGGCTAAACGCTAACTGAGCTAACACGAAACTAAGAGGAGCTAACAAAGATAAGGCTCCTAAGCGGCATGGTTAAGGTAACACATGCTTAGACTTGCAATTCGCTGACTAAACACCGCCGTTGTGCGACTCTGTAACAAACTGAGACCTTATTAAGAGCAAAGAAGGAGCTAACTAGGAGCCTCCGGTCGGCAGGCGGAGCTTCCGGTCTGTCATAAGGACACGCCCTTAATTATGTGTAATTTGAAGAATAAATAACATCTAAACGAATGAGTTATAAAAAAATTCACCCCCCTCACAGTTGACATGAAGGTAAACTTGACCTAATAAACCTAAAATGATTTTTGAACCAGGCTGTAAACCCCCCCTGTTTATTTCTGCTGTGAAGTTGGCGTTTTTTAACATGGGAGTCTATGGGGATTTGCTCGCTCTTGGAGCCAGCCCCTAGCGGATGAAGGGAGGATTACACTAATTTCCAACAAGCTAGCGAGCTTCACTGTTCTGAGGCGGAGTTTGCCCCTTGGTCTATCAGCAGCGAGCCTGGCAACCAAACTTCTGGAGTTTTTTTTCTGCCGGGCCGCAACAGAGGGAAAGCACCCTCCGTTGCAACTACAGCCTAGACACACGTGATGTCGCTTTTCTGTCTGTATTCCAAACTCAACCTTTAACTCCTCTCTGTGGGGGTTTTTCCATTGAGGCGACCGAGCCAGAGCTTGAGAAAACCTTGTTCTTGGCTTTTCACCCCCTAAGCACCTGGTTCTAGTTCTAAAACTAGTCCCAGACCTGGCACCACTGGGCCAAAGTGAAGAACCGGATCGTGTTGGGGGTTGGGGGCGGGGCTACCTGGCCAATACAGGAGTATTTCAAGAGTCCAGAGCAATGGATTAAAAATAAACTAAACTGGTTCAAAGAGGACACTCGATGTTTCAGACTTGGAGAAGCCCTCATGAAATAAAAGCTGTCATTTACTATTTAGTTTCAGCTGTGTTCCCTGTTCTTTACTCATACAGGCAGCAGTGGAAAATCTCCACTGGTTGGGCGCCAGTGAAGTGCATGAGCTTCCCAGGTCACCCCGGTGCGAAATAACCTCGGTAAACACTTGTCATGTCTACAAAAGTTAAAACTCATATTCTTACCTGCAAACACCCATGTCCATGGCGTTTTTACCTTGAAAATGATGGGCTGCATCAGCAGAAAAACACACCGGGTGCCACTCTTGTCAGGTAAGACCAGGAAACTGAGGCTACAAGTCACACCGACTCACCAAAACTGGACAATAGAAGATGGAGAACGTTGTCTGATTTAAACTGAGCACGGATTAATCACCACAGCCTACCTGAGAATTGCTGCTGACCACGTCCACTTTCTAGAGGTGAGTTGGACTGAGTTTAATCCAGCTGCAGTCGATGCCTTGCGAGGGGGAGGGGAGGGACAGATGCAGCGGTGGTCTCAGCAGATTTCTGCTTTGCCAGGTCTCATCACATTACAGGAATCATCCAAGCTGCTGGAAGAGGTTGATTCTTTCAGCTCGACACCGGATCTGTGTCCCTGGCTTTATGTTCTTGTCTAAATCTGTCTATAGGCTGCTAATGTTTCATTGAGGTGAGCCAATGAGTGTCAAATACTTGGATAACTTAAAGACCACACACATATAACTGAGGCAAGTTTTCTCACAGCTGAGAAAACACACACAGGAACTGATTCTAACTCTGATCAATTGCTATAAAAATAACTTGAATAATTGCAAATGAGGCAGGTCCCTGGATGGGAGGGCCTGATTTGTGAATGGGAATGCCACCCATAGCATAGTTCTGAGCAACTTTATTTAACTATAACCTTATGACAACAATTCTTTGCACTGTGTGTGATGAGGGACAGACCATGCAACAGCAAGTTTGATAGACGAAGGATGCCGGGGAGACGTGGTGCAAGCCGTGTGGTAAATGACAAGAACCTCCAAACACCCAGTATATCGCATGAACAGAGTAAGGCATAAATTATTGAGCTTTAACTTGTTAATTATTCTCTGAGAAATATGTGCTAAAGGTCCACTCTAAATGAAATGATGTATATTTAATGGATTTATTGTGAATTTTACTATAGAGAAACAGCTTATTAAGTTCTTGCAGAATGAAGGTCGGATTACAGAAACCTGCGAACGTGAAAAAATATTGAAAGCAATAATGAAACAACTAAATATATCTCTGTTTGGTGTAATTACTCTGCTTTACATGCATCTACTTACCTCAGATAAGCTATTATTTTTCAAAACATTACTACAAACGATCACTTCTGCTTCAAGTCTTCATTAGTTTTAGTTAACAGAGAAGCATTTAACAGGTAAATATGTTAAATATTAACAAGCTCAGTTTCAAACAACAATCCTGGATGAATGGTTGGACACAGCCTGCAGCTTTGCAGCTTTTTGTTGCTCTTATGAGCAGTTGCATGTTTTATGTCCATTCTTTGTTCGGCCCTGGTTGGTGCTGTATGTGGTTTGCTACTGAGCAGTTACTGACTGCTGCCATAGGATGTGATTAAATTGCACAATTCACTTTGATGCAAAAGTTAGTGGTGTAAACAAAGGTTGGCATGTAGATAGCTCCAGTTTGCAGCATCTTTCTGGTAAGTGTAGCTAGCGCTAAGCTAAACAGCTTATATTTGATCGGGTTGGCACCCTATACACCCCACTGTCGGCACCACACTCTACCTTCATGTGCAAGGTGTTGTGATGAACTACAGGGCCAGACCAGTACGGATGACTGGTCCACCTCTGCCAGCAGCAAAGAACCCAATGCCAAGACCACCATTTATGGAGCAAGGAGCTTTTTACTGAAGAATGGTGAAGGAATTTTGTATGTAAAGGTTGTCCATGTTGCATGACTGAGCTGCTTTGCCTGATCATTTAAAGACAGAACTGTTATGAAATCACTTGTAAGTCCTGTAAAATAGTTGGATTTTCTTTAAAACAGTGCTGTGTGGATTCTGTGAGAGAGAAAAGAACTTTTTTATGTTTTTCTTCAGGTTGATGTGAAAAAGTCCTCACCTTAACATTAAAAACTGGAAAAGGTGGGGTTTAGATCGCCTACCCTGTAAATAAGCACAGAATGTAATGATTTAATGATTCATAAATCTCATAAACCCATATTTTATTCCCAATACAACATTTTAGATGTTGAAACTGAGATATTTTATAATTTCGTGGAAAATATTTACTCATTTTAAATCTGATAGCAGCAACACAACTAATGAAGTACAAAACCATGCGATCGCGCCATGCGCAAGCAAAGTAAAGAATTTGAGTACTTATTTATGAATAAAAAGTAAAACAAAATATATACAATCGTAAAATATTGTTGACTGAATTTTTATTAACATTTGACTCTCATATGCTATAGCCTCGCTCAGAAGAGAGCCAATGCTTCACAGTGAATCAGAGGAGCCGGCTCCCAGTTTTTTTTTAGGAGATCACAATACTTTGTTTTGACCGGCCACTAAGGAGGCCATGCTGCCAGTCACATTTAAGCATATAGATGGGTTTCTGAGCAACGTCACAGATAGGATGCACGTGCAACCAGGGGGCAAGAAAACTCAGGAAAAGCATTAAGAACTGTGTGAAGACCTGTGTTTTACGTACAAGACTCGACTTTTAATGCAGATGAGGTCAAGATATGACGTGAAAGTGTCGGGGAAATATAATGTTTATGTCCTTGTATTGTTCGGTTGCAAAAATCAAAACATTAATGAATGTAAACAATTGGAAATGGTGAAAATAGGACAGTAGGAGTAACTGATCTTCAGAAAACCCTCTCAGATAACTTATTCACTGTAGCTATGTGACAGCCGTCCTCTGCTCACACACGGAAAATAAAAAGAAGAATAAACTGGTTGTGGAGCCGTTAAACATTCACGCGGCATAACAACGCATCCCAGAGATTTAATACAAAGTACTGGGGTCGTAAATCAGATGGCGTTTGAGTTTATACCGTTAGCTTGTTAGCAGTTAGCTAGTCTGTCTACTGTCTACCAGGATCTCACACACAATAAAGCAGAATGTTATACAAGCAGCGAAACTTACCGACAGCAATGCGTGTTAACAGCTGGAATCAGCTCCTTTCCAAACGTAGTGATGATGTCGTCTTTGCCTGGTTTAATCCCAAACTAGTTAAAGTTGCTCCTGCATGGAGGTGGTGAAGACGACACGGAGCTGAACCTGCTGCAGACAGCAGACTGTTGGGGCCTATTTTGGTTTTAACGAAGAGTCTAAACGAAAGTTTAAGCAGCTTTCTAACTCAGGTTTTTCAGGCAAATTTCAAATGAGGTCCAACACGAATAATATCCATGTTTTAACAAGAAAAATGCCGTTTCCGGGTGATGACTCCCTTGCCAACTTAGTGTAATGATAATAGAAATATAACACAGCAACGCTGCGTCGGTATTTTTTTATTCGTCATCAAAATACAGATTTATACAATATGATTTAAAACACAACGATCTCTGTTTGTTTCGTGAGGTTACTTTACATTTTTATGAATGATATGAGTGCGTGTTTGGCCGTAGACTCCAATACAAAACACAGGCTTTTTGCCCCCTGGTTGCGCGCGCAACTGCCAATGTTTGTAAACGGGAAACCCATCTATAGGTTTGTACAAATATATGAAAACAGAAAGAAAGGCTATGATCCATTGCAAATGAAGACAGGAGTTAGTGGTAAAGAGTGTGTGTGAGTGCATTGCGTTGTCTTTATAACCATGAGACACCTTAAAGTTTAATTTTGTTGTTTTATTGTATTGTGTATCTTTTCTTCACCTGCCAAGAGTCTATTGATGCACATTAGCTTGCTAATGCTAATCTAACATGTTTATCTCTGTTGCTACATATGTTCATTAATATGTACTGTCCCTATCAAATAAACAAAAAGTTTGAAGATGGAATAAAAGCACAGAATTTTAAGGCTTCTCATAAAATACTGAATGCAAAAAAGTTTTTAACACACAAACTGTTCATTTATTGCTGAATTAAAGGTATAGTCCGAAGTTACCCCTTCAGCGGTGTTTTGGAACGGAGAGGTGTCCCTCTCTCCTTCTCTGACATTAGGCTCGATAATGTTTGCTAGTGAGAAACGATGACGATGAGACCGAGATTAACTTTAGTTCCCTCCGAGTTGAACTATTATGACAGATATGCAAACTGGCGAGTGTGTTTGTTCTTACTTCTCATTTAGGTCTTCCTGCGCGGAGAATCTCTTCTTCTTCACCTCAAAACCGAAACATGTCAAGTCCGCCGGTAAATGTGACGTGCTTCGGTGTGATGTGTAATGCTACAGGTTAGGAGGAGACCTCATATAACTATTTTTTTTTTCATTTATTTTTATTCTATAAACACAACTGCTGATTGTCAGCTACAGTATAGCGGTTAATATAAAGTGTGATCTTTCTATAAATTAGATTTTCTTTTTTTTTTTTTTTGATAAAATGAATAGGTTAGGTTAGGTTAATTGATCACTCTAAATTGCCCCTAGGAATGAATGTGAGCGTGAATGGTTGTCTGTCTCCATGTTGGCCCTGCGACAGACTGGCGACCTGTCCAGGGTGTACCCCGCCTCTCGCCTGATAATAGCTGGGATAGGCTCTAGCAACCCCCGCAACCCTGAACTGGATAAGCGGTACAGAAATGAGAATATTTTTTTAAAAAAAAAATCCCAGGAAATGTTAACCGAGGTATCTACCTCGGGTACCTCATAGCTAGTTACGGCCTTGGATGCAGTATGTGGTTTAGAATTATCTTGCTGTAATAGGGGGTTATCATGCTTCATGTTCCGGTTTCTGGAACTTGTCGAATTTAAGCATTTCCTCTTCCGGGCCAGTTCAACAATAGCTGAATCCAATGTCACTGCTCTATTCCACTTTGTAGATCGAACAAACAGCACCAACCCTACTGAGGTTTTCATGGATTCTGCCTGAAGTGCTGCTAAGGAAGAAGTGGATCAAAGCGATCGATTCGCTGGGGTGAAGGGCCGAACTTTATAATAAAACAACGTAGCATGTTTGTTTGTAGCCGGCACTTCAATGATGCAGACTACACAGCTGGTGTTAGCAGGCTAGAGTTAGCCAGCTAGCGTTTGCTGACGTGTCTAACTTTGCACGTCTGAAAACACACGAGGATCTGAAAAGCGGGTCTGTACCCTCCCGTTTCCAGTGGAACAACTGGGAACTCCCACGAAAGGAGACCGCTTATAATGTAAAAGTCTTAACTTTATAATAAAACAAGGTAGCACGTTTGTTTGTAGCCGGTGAGACACCACTACAGCTGGCGTTAGCAGGCTAGTGTTAGCTGATGTGCTCAACTGTGCATTTGAAAACACACAAGCATCTGGAAATCAGATGTTAGGCCTATACCATCAATGAAGCATTAGAAAAAAAGAAAAAAAAATGAGGCAGTGAGGTGACGTGCAGCCGTTGCTAAGTGAAGAGGCAATGTCCCTGTCTGATACGCAAAATCTGTGAAAATGCTCTTTTATAAGCGGTCTTCTTTCTTGGCAGTCCCCAGCTGATCCACTGGATCCGGAAGGGTACAGACCCGATTTTCAGATACTTGTGTGTTTTAAGACGCACAGTTAGGCACGTCAGCTAACGCTAGCCTGCTAATGCTAGCCTGCTAACTCTAGCCTGCTAACTCTAGCCTGCTAACGCTAGCTGTGTAGTCTGCATCATTGAAGTGCCAGCTACAAACAAACGTGCTACCTTGTTTTATTATAAAGTTTGGCCCTTCACCCTGGCAGATTAAGGCCACATTTACACGATAGTGCTCTGCTTGAAAAATGCAAAAGTAGGGTTTTGTTTTCTCTGACAGCTCTGCATTTACACGAGTGTTTTGAGGAGAAATTCTGCGTGCAGACGGGCACGCAAATGTGCGTGGAATGACATATTTTTTGATGCAGTTTGCTAGGTTGCTAGATGGCGCCACCATCAAGACCAAACAGCATGAATATTCCTACTCCTCCTCTTCCTGTTTGTTGATGTTTTCCTGCACTGGCGCCTGTTTGTGACGTTATCATTATGTGACAACAAACACGTTATTGCAAAACGGACTTTTGTGTTTTCAACAATTTACACGGTGACGCTTCATTGGAACGTTTTCAAGATTTCCACTTTGGAAAGTGGTTTAATTTTTTTTGGCACATTTGGAAAAAATATTCGTTTTTCACCCTGGAGCGCCATCATGTAAACGGGGCCTAAGCCTCTGTTTAACCTGCAGTCTTGTCCCTGTGCACACAGAGATTCCTCTCAATTCTCTGAATCTTCTGATGATATTCTGAACTGCAGGCGGTGAGACTTTTTAAAGTCTTGAAAATGCAACGAAGAACAAAGTTGTATCTGAAATTAAGATGCAGTGAATCTACATCCATCTTTACAGTTAAGAGGTTCTACCCTCTAAAATGGTCCTTTTATACCCAGTCAGTTTCAACAAGTATTATATTGTTTTGTTGTATCGAATAAAACATTTGTAAATCATTGTGCTGTGTTTTCATCAGTTCACACAGCATCACAACTTTTTGGGGATCGCGGTTGTATTTGTAAGAGAGGAAATTTAGTTTACAAAAGGATAAACTATTAATTTCCAAGCAATCTGTGACATTTACCAGTAATCAAAAATTATTTAATTGTTCTTAAACCATTTAAAAGATGGTGCATAAAAACCATTCAGTGATGTAGTAGAAGAATGTTTCTGCCTTTGCCTGGTGAAGGATCTCTGCTATCCACCTCCCCTCTTCTCTCTGAGTGGCCCGTGCAGTGCAGCTGGATGTTTAGGTGGGAGAATGAGCACCCAACATCCCTTTTTATCCCTTCCCACACTGCAGTAATTATACTGTCAGCCATGAACGTCAGGCAACTTAGACGGCAACACAATAAGAGCAGTGGCAGAGGGGCGTTGAAACCTTCCCTTGGCTGTAATTTTGCATCTTAAATGATCATGTAAGCAGAGCCAAGTTGCTCTGCAGAGGGTGGTCTCCACTGAACCAAAGATATGATGAAGCGTAGCAATAAGCAGGTGTTGACGTCTTGTTTGTTGGTGGTGCTGAGGCTGAGACGAGCAAATGAGACAACGGAGAAGAAGAGATTTTCAACCAGTTGATCCACAGCAGGAAGCACAACTTCACACTGATACAAGTCTCATCTCTCATCATGGAGACTCTGCTGCAACGCTCCGACTGGAAATGCACCAACTGGATGATGTAAGAGCCATGAAGCTAAAATTTAAAACAAGCTGCTTTCTGACAGTGATTAAGATCTTCAGATATTCCTGCAGGCATCACACATCACTGCCTTATCTTGCCTGTCTGAAGACATTTAGGGTGACAAACTACGGTTAGGAACAGAATTTGATCAAAGTTAAACACCACTAAATCTGGGCACAATTAGCAACATTGATCTGATATGCAAATGTGGCACTTTTAGCTTTTATTTAGTTGATTTTAGGGTTATGAATCCCTGTGTAACACTTCACCTTTCTCTTATGTTTCCGTCATTAGTGACGAGTTTGAATTTGATAATCAAGTTAAATATAATAAAAAGGCTTTACTGTAAATTGTTCACACAGAACTACAGAGTTGTTATCAAGTGGCAACCTTTGGTAGCCAACTGTGAGGCCAATGCAGAAAGCTGGAAAAACACTAGAAAATTGTAGTTCTTTCTGCATCCACTAGGGGCTGGCTGCAAAACAGAGCAAATCCCCATAGACTCCCATGTTAAAAAGGCCAACTTCACAGCAGAAATAAGCATGTTTACAGCCTGGTTCAAAAGAACATTTTAGGTTTAAAGACCCACAATATAACTTTTCCACCTTAAAAATATGCATTTCTGACTCATTTTGATGGCACACCAACATTTATTATGAGCATTTTCGAGCCGTTACTGCCCAGCGGCATCCCGAGGCTCAGAAACTGCACTATGTGACTTTTCCATCTGGGGCGGGGCCGTGACATTGCAGTAGACTTGTGGTTCCCAAGACCGATCTCAGTCTCAAGACCGGTCTCAAAACTGCTTTTTCGCGGTCTTGGTCTTGTCACGGCCACGGCAGTCTTTCGTCTCAGTCTTGGTCTTGGTCTCGGGTCTCTCTGTCTCACAATGTCTTGGACTGGCTGGGGGTCTTAAGGAGATTTGTACCTATAATTTCCAGGCACTGTTTGTTTTTTTAATATTTCATTATACAGCCCTTCAAGTACCAATCAAGTACCAAATAATAAAATCTCATGTTTATACTCAGCAGCTGAACCCAGTATGGTGTTTAGGTTCTACAACTCAATAAAAAATGGCAAAAAAATACATTTTTTCTTGGTCTCGGTCTCGAGCTGAAGTAGTCTTGGTCTTGAGTTAGTCTGTCTTGGTCTTGTCTTAGTCTTGACACTCTCTGGTCTTGGTAATGTCTTGGTCTCAGTTTAGGCGGTCTTGACAACAAGTCTACATTGCAGCCAACTATTGGTTGTGCACCGAATCACGTACATGAACACAGTGGGTGTTTTGAACGCGTACCATGGTGGATTCGGAAAACATTTCCGTAGAGGAAAAGAAAGAAAGGAAGGGACAGAACAACAAACTGTCTTTACTGGCTGGAGTAAATCACAGTACGATGCAAGATGGATGTTCGTTTAGCCGTCGATAGAGAAAACTGCAAAAAGTTGCGTTATGGGTCTTTAATAGGTCAAGTTTACCTTCATGTTAGTTAGTTAGTTAGTTCGGTTTATTCAGTCATCATACAACAATACATAAAGATACATCAGTCTTCACATTTACAATTACAAAGACTGAAAAGGTATAGGCTGAACAAAATCCTACAACAACAACAAAATTCCTAACTTCAAAATGAGCCAGATATAAACAAGAAAATGTTTTCTTTTACTGCATTTTCCCATTTTCCTTATCTCCTACTTATAATTTTAAAAACAATCGTGCGCTTGAAAATCAACAATGAATTACACAAACGTAAATTCAAATTAGCCTTGTTCCAAAATGTTACAACCACAACAGAAACACATATATTTTTTAATCCCTTTTGTTGCTTTTGGCACAACAAACGTAAAACCATCTGTAAAGTCATATTTCCCTTCAGACATAGAAAAAAATCTTTGTAAAGTTACAGGTAGTGAATTTGTTTTTGCCTTGTACATGATTTGCATTATCCTTAAATATACCTTGTCATTAAATTTCAAAACATGTGACTTCAGAAACAACGGACTTGTGTGATCATAATAACCTGCATTATTAACCAAACGTATGCCATTTTTGCAAGATAACTATTGAGTTTATAGTTGTTTTAAATTTTGATCCCCACAACTCTCACAATAAGACAAATAAGGAATAATAAGTGAACAATAAATAATGTAGACATTTAGAGTTTAATACATCCTTAGACTTATAAAATTGCAATTGATTTTGATATTTTTTCTTTTAAATAAATCGATATGTTGTTTCCATGTCAACCCCTCAT
Organism: Atherinomorus stipes; assembly: GCA_023101725.1. Taxonomy (NCBI): domain Eukaryota; kingdom Metazoa; phylum Chordata; class Actinopteri; order Atheriniformes; family Atherinidae; genus Atherinomorus; species Atherinomorus stipes. The sequence goes on from JALJCO010009144.1 coordinate 44,721, forward strand.
CCATCACCACTCCAAGAAATTTTGTCTCAAACACTCTCAGTTACATCATCACAAATTTTTAATTTAATGCTCTTTATGATGTCAACTGTGAGGGGGGTGAATTTTTTATAACTCATCTGTTGAGATGTTATTTAATCTTGAAATTATACATAATTAGGGGCGTGACTTTTTGATTGACAGGCGACAGACTAGGTGCTGGCCTGCCGGCCTGGTGGCTTTTTGTTCGCTCATAGTTTGCTCTCGGTAAGGTCTCAGTCTGTAGCAGAGTAGCAAAATGGTGGTTTTTAGCAGCTAACAGCAAGTCCAAACATGCCATACCTTTAGCCCACCACTTAGGGGGCTAATCTTCGTCAGTTCCTATTAGTTTTGAGTTAGCTTGGTTAGCATTTAGCCCAGAGTAAGTTAGCTGTCAATCATTTGCCCCAATGCCGCTCCTTGCCCATGTTGGTATTACCTGGTAGTGATGACACACGAGATGAAGCGAAGATGGTGACGAAACGTCCATGGCTTTACTTTTAGCTCTTCAAAAACTAACAGGTGACGTACAGTAAGAGAAGGCTCATCTGCTTTTTTTTTTTTTTTACGGTCTCTGGTTGTTACATTTAATAGAGGTAGTTTTTCCATAAAGGGCAATTTAATACTCGATTGCATGGGGAAGAGAACATGGTATACACTGATCCTACAATGCTGAAGAACAAAAATTATACCATGATCAGTGAGAATTCTAATGTCAACTGGTGTGCATTATTTCCGTATACACACATGGCTAGTTCCTGTCATATCATTCCGCCATAGAAGGATATCACCACAGAAACACTCAATCTAGCCGCCAGCAAAAAATAGTTCCTATACTTAAACATATGTAGCAAGTTTAGTAAAATGAATAAACATTTGTCATAAAATGTTGACTCTGTGGGACCGTGGTATAAGCAGATTAAACAACGCAGATCTGTGCATCACACCGTCTGAAGAAAACCGCGAAGTGCGCAGCGCAAACGTGCGGCCCTGAAAGTGTGTAGAACACCCTGATAACTAACTGAAAGCTAAAGCTGGACTCACGGGACAATACTACTTGTGGGAGGAGGGGGGGGGGGGGGGGGGGGGGGGGGGGGGGGGGGGGGGGGGGGGGGGGGGGGGGGGGGGGGGGGGGGGGGGGGGGGGGGGGGGGGGGGGGAAAGAGGTGGTGTGTACTGTACTGAGGACGTTTAATAGAGGCCGGGATAACACATGGGGTCGGCTGCGGACGCGAATGCGGATGAAAAGTACGAGTGAGCTGCTCGTGATTCCTTCAGTCTCCCTTTAAAGTACAGGTGAAAATCAAGGAGTTTTGCTGCAGATAATGCCTCACAGAGAGGCTGCCCCGTCTCTCCCATTATGTAGATGTACACTGAAGGGCAACTCAACGTAATATCCTCCGAAGGACTCAAAGTGATACAGAAGTTTTACCAGTGAGTAAATGCACATATAAACTCCTAGAAGTAAGGTCCAGGTTGAAAAAAAGAGAGTTATCCTTTAATACCATTAGGATAGTTGGCCTTGAGGACCAGGGTTGGGGATCACTGCGACAGAGCATCTTTGGGATGTGGGGGAGCGGGAGATTGTCATTGTGGATGTGCAGCCGACAACTGTGCAGCAACTGTGTGTGCTTTCATGTCAATATGAAGCTAAGTCTCGTAGGAATATTTCTAACACCTTATGATGCAAAGAATACAAAGAATTAAGGCAATTTAGGCAAAGAGAGTCCAACCTGGTGTTGGCAATGTGGATCTAAAAAGAACAATGCCTGTAGCCGATGTCGTTAGCTAAACTGGCTGGTGAGAGCATTGTAAAGTGTTAAATAGTCTATAGCAGCGTGAAGTCTCAGGCGCTCAGTTTTTCAAGGCAAATCATTCGCTTGAAGCGTCTTGAAGACCTGATCAGAGCTGATCAGAGATCTGTGGGTCCAGCCCGTCACTGTCTTCTTTCTCTTCATGTAATCCCAGACTGACTCCATGATGTTGAGATCAGGGCTCTGTGGGGGTCAGGCCATCTGCTGCTGGACTCCCTCTGTCTCTGTCGCTGGACATAGTCCTTCAGGACTGGCTTTGTGTTTTAAGCTTGTTACTTAGCTGCAGAGTGAATAGACAACACTCTGATGTCCCCATGATGAGTTTGCATGATGCATGTGAATATGCCGCATATAAAAAGGACCTTAAAGCACCTCCTTTAAAAATATCTGTTTTTATTGTACTTTTTCACATGATTGAAGATACAGATTGCCTCACATCTCCTTTATTGTTAAGTCACTAACATTATGATAATACTTGATGATAAATCAAACAGTCAAGGTTCATAAAACATCAGTGTGTAGTGATGCTTTCCTCCAATCTGACTGCAGGCTCTGTTATATGTGAGATGATGAGGTCATAAAACTCCACTGTAAAAGGAATAAATGCAAAGGAGGTCTCTGGCACCATCTAGTGTCCACAAACATCTAAAATTAATGAACTTCATTGCTATTTCAGCAGCGTACCACTCATTTTATATTAATATAAAATCTCAGTGAAAGGAATTAAATGCTTTTCAACTATCTCTCACCGTGACTTTGCAAACTGGCTGGTGCTAAGCTGGAGATCATTGGATATCACTGTTCTGCAGAGTGACCTTAATCTGCATAATTACATTTAGGCTGCTAAAACCCATTGCAAGCCATAGTGTCATTGCCTTTGGCCAGGTGGCACAGACCAAACAAACGCTGTCACAGCAACATCAACCTTCTTCAGGGCGGCAGAGCATGATTCAACAAAAATTCAAGCAAGACGTGTTTGCCAGGCCGGTGAGTATACTGGTAGATTCATGTTGGTATGTTACTGTATATCAGCATCAAATAGAGTCAAAGTGAGTGCATAAATGTACTAGCTTTGATGTTTTTTCAGTAATTTGAACTAGGGCTGGGCAGTTAATCAAAACCAACATTCAGAACAATTCATCAATGTAGTCTTGCTCATGTTAAATATTTCAGTTATTTCTCTTAGCAGTATTTAAAAATGTTGATTTGATATATAGTTTAACTGTCTGTGCTTCCTTTCACTTATTTTAAAATGTATCTGCTGCACTTCTGTTATGAAACATTTTGCAACAACTACTTTCAGTAAGCAATGAGGACTAAAAAACAAAGCTACTAAAATAGCTGCCAATTAATCGTAACGAGGCAACATCTTGAGTTAATAGTGATTTTGATCTGAGGTCATATCACGCAGCCTTAGGTGAAAGCGGAATAATCGTGCAATTAATCTTGATTGTTATTTTTGCCGTCATCGCCCAGCCCTACTTTTACCTAGTCCTAACCCTGCAAAACCTCTAGCACCATTTATTAGCCACAGTACAGGTTCTTTTCAGCAAACCATAGTTTGGTTTAGTTTCTTGCATTGCTTATATGGTGAATTCCTGAATATATTTTGTAGTGAATAAAACAAACAAACAAAAAAAAAAAACCCTGCAGATAAATCAAAGAGCAGTTTTTTTTATACCAAACTATTAGCATTGTCCATTGCAACTTATAGACACTGTAATGGTATCTTTAAAAAAAAAAATGCCTAAAATTAAATTAGTAGAATATGAAACGTCTAGTGGTCGTCCCACAAAAACCAGACAATAGAATGGCATCCAAATAGCAGGTTTTTTTTATGTGTTCGCTATAACCATGATCAATATATCACCCAAACCAATTGACGCTTTTGGCTGAAACCAACAAGGAAGTGATTAACTTTGTGTTTGTTGTGCTTACATGTAACCAAGGCAACAAGCGAAATGGCATCAAAGAGGGTCAAAACTGCAAAGAATGTATTGTAGTTCGAATCTTAATGTTTTTCTATTTCCACCAAAAGTAGTTTTTATGTAAGTCCAACCAGAAAGCAACAGAAGAAAATAACTACAACAGAAGTGTTGTGTGTTTGTCTTGTAGTTGCATCTTGAACACACAAATACTTGTGTGCATACATGCATACATACACATTCAGCACTTTCAAATATTTGAAAGTGCTGAATGTTACTTCACTACCAAACCCCTACGTATTCCTACGCTCTTATGAGGATTGGGTAAATCCGTAAAGAAAAAAACCCTTTAAGCCCAACTGGCCTTATGAGTGCTGGATAATTTACCAGAGGTGGAAAAACCTGGTCCAGGAAGTAAAACTCCTGTCCGGCAGTTGTTCCAACCAGTCACTAACAATCGGCAGAATAATTAGCACAGCTTCTCTGCAGGTAGAGGAGCTCATTAGTGATAACACCTGTTCTAAATGAGCAAATCCAAAAACATGGCAGGGTTTTTACTTCATGGACCAGGTTTTTCCACCCTGGTAATTTACAAACATCATCGATTTAAAAAAGAATGAATAAAACAAAAAACAAAAAAAAAGATGTTTCTTTCCCGTAATGACCATAATGTTCACAAAATAAGACTGAAAGTGTATTTTAATGCAAACATATAAGCCTAACTTTTTTTTTTTCTTTCAATCTCGACCTTATTTGTAGGAGTTTATATGTGCATTTACTCACCGGTAAGATTTCTGTATCATTTTGACTCCTTCGGAAGATATTTTGTTGATTCGTCCTCTATCCATATATCCATATAATGGGAGAGCGGAGAGAGAGAGAGAGCGAGAGAGAGACAATTATACTTATTTAAAGGTTGAATATGGAACATTTTTATTAAAAGCTATATTTTTAAAAAAATAATACCTCCACAGGTCGTTTGGGGGTGTACAGAATGAAAGTACAACATTTCCCAGAAAAATTATATTTAGCCTAAAAATAATTATAAAATAATTTTTTACGGGTTCGATAATGGCATTTTATTTACGTCTATAAGCCAATACACGCCGCCATTGCAGGTTGCCAAATACGATCTCTGTGTGGAAACAATATTTCGGTCATAGTCAGGCTTGTACAGGGGAAAACCGTAGAGATGACGAGTGAAGCAGCTGCTTCAGAGCCCTGGAGATATTGTTATCTGTTTCTGAGGAGGAGTGACCTGAGAAGAGCAAAACCTGGAGTAAATTTAGGTGAAGACTTCACTAAATGGACCCACATAAACGTTTTCCACGGAGAAAAGCACTGAAATGGCGACTTTCCTGCTGGATCGGTAAGCTAGCTTGTTTGCTAAAATGGCTAACGTTAGCTGTCAGTTATAAACTCCGTTACTTGTCGGACATGCTGCAGACTGTTGGTCACTTGCGTATCGGCAGTGAGCCTGGCATCCCAGCGGCTGCAGTTGTTTTTCTGCCGTTGCAACTACAACCTAGACACACGTGATGTCGCTGTTCTGTCCGTATTCCATATTCAACCTTTAATCCCAATTAGGAAATTCATTCTCTGCATTTAACCCATCACAAATTTTACCTGAGTGCAGTGGGCAGCCGATTCCAGTGCCCAGGGAGCAGTTGGTGGGGGTTAGGGATCCTGCTCAAACTCAATACTTCAAGTACACACTCAAAAATAGGGGTACCAATTTGTACTTAAAAGGGTACAAAGCTTGTCGCTGGGGGTGTTCCTTTTTGAAAGACATTTCTGTACCTTCGGTCCTGGTCCATTTTTGTACCTTATCAAGCTGTACCAGTTAAAGGACAATTAAACCAATTAAAAATGATGAATAAAAGTCAATAAAATAGAGATTATGACAAAAATCAAAGATGCTAATCATAAATGAATAATTATTATATAAATATTAGGCCAAACACATATATAATTATACATATAATTATTTCTACGATTACTATGATTATTATGAAAATCATAATATATTAACTATAAATATACTACTGTTTAGAAGGATTGCTATTTATAGTTATTGTACAAGCTATGCACATTTTTCAATGCTGCAGGCACCCTTTGGGTTGATATGGTACAGATTTGTACTTTATATTACTTTGGACCAATTTTCATAGTATATATGTACACTTCTGGCCTCATAAAGACCAATATTGTACTTTTAGGAGAACATTTGTAAAAAATGTACTGGTACAGAAATGTTCCTGTCTCGTACCTCGATTTTTGAGTGAGTAGAATCAATAAATGAACAAGTACTATTGTCCTGTGCGTTCTGAATTAGCTCTCTGTTAGTTATTGGAGGCATTCTCTAAACTCTACAGGCCGTGCGCCCTCTGACGCGCACCACTGCACTACATCTGAAAAAAGCAACTAGCTACCCAGACAACAAACCGCAACCTGGGAAAGTCTGAACTCACAGGACTATAGTACTCGTTCGTTCGTTAATTCTACTTAAAGTATTGGTGAAATGAAGGAGTTTTGCTTCAGATGCCTTATATAGAGGCTGCCCCGTCTCTCCCATTACATGGATATACGCCAGAGGGTGGCTCAATAAAATATTAGCAGAAGGAGTCAAAGTGTTACAGAAATTTTACCGGTGACTAAATGCACGTATAAACTTCTAGAAATAAGGTCCAGGTTGAAAAAGAGAAAGTTATGTTTTAACCCAGCTGGCATTTGACCGACTTTAAAGATTTCTATGTGGTTGAAATAACGTCAGGTGATGAATGAACGTTAATTCAATGTCAAAACAACGTTGAACACCCAATGGTGTCATGGTGTTACCATAGATTTTTAGTTGAATGTCTCATCAAAATAATGTTTACAACCATATCTTTAAAAAAATTGCTAAGATGTAACATTTGAAAAGTACCGTCATTCCAACGTCTAAACAACGTTGATTTGCAAAATCAAAACTAAAATCAATGTTGATTCAACGTTGGCAATTCACCCATGTTTCATCCATGAGGAACACGATGTTGGAATGACGTTGCTATTTCAACATTTGTAAAAAAAAAAAAAATCCAACGGTTGTTCGACGCTGGGACCCGACGTTGATTCAACGTTGACACAACGTTAAATTACCAGCTGGGAATGATGTGTAGGAATGTTGCAGAAGATGATCAACAGCAGCTGTGTGCATGGTGTCACTGTTATGGGCTTATGTAAAATAGCATAGAAATGTCACATTACCCCTTTACTCACGGACAGAAACAGATGCAACATGTGAAACTGGGAATATGCAAAAAACTGCACATTAACCTTGTGATTGTGGAGAAATTTTTCACTGACTTTGGGGATTGTAGGCATTATTTTGGATAATAAAGACAGGGCCAGGTTGACTTTTATTTCCCTTATTCGACTTGCACATTACAGGACACTGTCAGGAGTTGGGCTTGGATAAACTATTTGTTTGGTTATGTCACTTGGAGGACTCGTTGACTTTTCAGGCTTTGCCTTTAAAGATTTGATGATATCTATGAGAGAGATTCAATAACAACCTGATTAACAATCATGGCTGCACCCAGAGCTTCTTTTAGGATTTTCACTGATCAACATTACAACTGTAAGTGAATGGTTCTTCATCAGCAGTACTGGATTGGACATTGGCTTGATGTTGCGTCATTTAACATTATCATTGACTTGTAGCAAAATCTAAAATGAACAAACTGCACGTTTTCACTGAAACAGCCCTTAAAATAGATGAGGCTCGGAGTTTGCTCTTTGTATAATATGTCTCGTTATAGTCGAGTGGAAATCATCCATCTTCCTGGAGTGCCACTGAGGTTCCAATTGCTCTGATAAAACTACTTAGTTTGATCGTTAATCAAAGTCATATTACATTTGTGGTTAAATGTCTGTTGAGTCACTGATGTCTCTTTTGTTTAGGGCCTTCTGCGACAAGAGGAAATGTTGACCATCCAAGTTAAAAATACAATGTTACAGGCGGCTAAAAATGGCTGCAACACAAAAACACCTGGCCTCCATCTGTCAGCTACACAAGGAAAGGAGGCAGTGGGTCAGCTAGCAGCCTCCTCAGTGACCCAGGAGGGCATGGCACAGTTGGACTGGCTGGTGTACAAGTCACCCAGGCCTGACTTAGAGAGGCCTGCTGCAAATCAGCCGCTGAGACGCCCCCTGAAGCTCACCCCGCTGGAGCTGCCGGAGACCGTGATGGAGGCTCAGAGGCAGAAACTGAAGTTTATCCAGCAGGAAGAGAACTCTGCTCCCAGTAAGATGGACGCCATGCCGAACCAGAACAGAATTCAGAAGCTGAGGCAGAGACTGGTCAACGCAGCGGAGTCTCCCGTTTCCACGGAGCCGCTCAAAGTCCAGCAGCAGAACAGGTCCTCCAGACCCCCGCTGGCATGCTCCAGTCCTGCAGACCAGAACGGAGACAAGCATCTGGAAGATGTGACGTGTCGAGGTATTCCAGCCCCCCTCTGCAGCAAGCCTGCCCCTCCTTCACTCTCTCCCCGAGTTAAAGCTCGGGTTGCACGTGCTGGAGAGGCGGCATGCCAGAACTCTGGCACCCTCCAGCTGGACGCAGGGAGGAGGCGGGCGAGGCTGAGGAGAGCACAATGCCTCGAAGAGGATCAGTGCAATTCAAACACGTCAACAGGGGGATTATCTGCAGATGGAGGCAAGCTCACCCAAGGTGTCCAAGGCAAAGGGCAGCAGGCGGAGAGGCCCCGGGGGGGCCAGCCACATGCTGGAAAAGACATCAAAGATCCTGGTGCTCTTGCAGCCTCCTGGGAGCGCGGAAGCGCCAGAAAGAGCCAACAGGAGGGGGGCAGTCAGCAGGCTGCAAGATGCACTCTGAACCGACAGTCAGCTGAACGTGCACACAATCACATCGTACTGGATGGAGTTAAACTAAACCCCCCTAACTGGAGAACAAAGAGAAAAATGCCCTTTATCACACAGCATAACAAGGCACCCCCCCCTGGAAATTCTCCATCTGTAATGAACTTGCAGATTGAACACTGAAAAAAAGTATATTTTTCTTATTTCTAGTCAACATATCTCATCACCCTCAAAATAAGACAAAATTACCAAAAGAGAAACATTTCAGTGAGATATAAGATCTTGTTTTGAGGCAATGCATCTTATTTCAGAAGTCTTACCAAGAAAATTTTGCTTTTTTCATTGGCAGAATTATTTAGCTTATTACAAGCAAAAAAAAATCTCGGCTAAGATGCATTGCCTCAAAACAAGATCTTATATCTCACTGAAATGTTTCTCTTTAAGTAATTTTTGTCTTATTTTGAGTGTAATGAGATATTTTGACTAGAAATTAGAAAAACATACTTGCTAAAATTTGAGTTTTTGCAGTGAAAATTTAAAATGATGTCTTTATTCGTACATATTATGTGCAAACCAATGACAACCAGTTGAAAGTTGATATTTTCAACAGTCATAAATGAACTTTATTGATGTAATGCAGCTGAGATGTTGGAAAAAAGCTTCTGAAAGCCGTGGCGTTTTAGGCTGCTTCTCAGACTTTTTATGAGCTCGGATGCAAATCTGCAAGGCCCATTTATTCCCCCAGATGACGAGTAAATAAAACAAATGAAGCCGAATGCAGACGAGACTCCTCCTGACAATCTCTCAGAGGTCCTTTTTTTTTTACCAGCACAGTGTGAAAACAATGCCTGGTGTTCATTAAAGCTTTTGCTCCCAAAACCGAGAAATAAATCATGAAAATGAAAAGGCTTGCACAGAGTCGCGTGCCAGGTTGCATCTCAGATGTGGATTGTCTTATTTCTAAAAGCGTCTCCTGATCAGAGCGTGCGCTGACTCGATTAGCTGAGGCAGACCTGGCACAAAGAGAAGCTCCTGGCACATCGCAGCTGTGATGAAGCAGCACATATACAGTAGAGGAACAAACATGTGGTACAATAAAATCTGTATTTAGAGCACCTTCATGCACTGTATGCATCAACATGGACAGTAAAATAAACTTGTGACCCAAATTTCTGCTTTTTTCTGTTATTAATCCACCATGAGATCAAAGATTTACTCATTTCTGCTTTTAAGTCACACGTCTAACAGGTTGAGGCCGTGTTTGATCCTCTTCTTTTCTGGAAATGCTTATGTAGCTTTTGGACGTTTGCCACACAGATTACACACAAGATATAACTCAGCTAAAAATAGATATTTAGTGTATGACCTCACTTGCAACTGCAGTTATATGCAGTCTGGTGAACCGCTGACTTTGGTCAATGACATGTTTGCTGTAAACAAATAAAAGCATGGAGAATGCGTCATGCCTCTGCCCATGTATGGCCAAATAACTAAAAGATTTACTTCCACAGGAAATTTCTTCCAACATATCAAACATCACTCTGGAAAGAAATGTTGAAAGATTTTATCTGCTCAGTCAGGGAGGATGGAAACTCCACTGGCAACCCACAGTCAATAAAAACACATAAACCAACTTTACAAGTCTTTAAGCAGATAAATACTCATTTTATGTTGTTCTAATATCTCAAGATATCAAAGTGCCACATTCAAAGGCACACATAGAGCATTACTGGCTGAAAGGTCAGGAACACAATTTTAAAGGCAACATAAATTAATTTCTTCCTCGCACTGTTGTGCTTGTACAGTAAGTTTAGACCCCCTCCCACGAAAGGGAAGGCTAAATTCACAATAGTAATTCAAAAAACCACAAAACTGGAAAAGTGATAATAAATAAAAATGTACTAAATTATAATTTACTAAAATAAAATATAGATTTGGAATTTTTGTTTAAAAAAGATAATTTAAAAAAAACAAACAAACAAAACTGTCCCAGACAAATGACAGCATCTTGCTCATGAACAGTGGACCAAAATACCTGTGAACAGGTGCAGAAGTCTGATTGGACCTGATTGCAGTGATTCCCTCAAACTGTTGCTCAACAAAATTTTAGTTCAGGAGCCCCATCATGCTTGTTTACTTGTTTTATTTATTTATTTATTTTATATTTCGCACCACGCAGCGCCTGATGTGGTCGACAGCGTCTGTTAACAAGGGCGCTGAAATGAAACTGCTGCACTTCAGCGCGCTTCTGCTTGCAGTGTGTTCCTATAGGGTAATGCATTTTTGACCAATCACAGCACCCTTCCACATTCACTGATATCAACTTTACTTCTGCTGTATGTCTCTGATTATTTACTTGCTGTATTACTGTATTTACTTGCATTTGTCTATCATTTGTCTATTTGTCTATTATTTTCTTCATGCTGTTCTTATTTTCTTTCTGTGATGTTTTTATGGAAAGCACTTTGGTTACCTCGTGTACTGTAAAGGGCTATATAAATAAAATTGATTGATGGATTGATTGATTGATTGATTTATTATTAACGTGTAACATGTGGGGAAAATGTGCTGCATCTGCTATCTAAAACTACTATGAGGCACCGTGCACAACACTTTCTACGGTGTGTTCAGACTAAGCGCAATTTGGGCGTCAAAATTGCGCCTGACGCCCAAAGTTGGACACTGGGTCACAAAAAGGTCAGATGCTTGATTTCCAGCGTCTTGACACCCCCTGACACACGGCGGGGGATGTGCAGTCAAGCTCGCGCTCGTCTGTCTGCACCATGGCAGATGCAGGAGACAGAGCGACTCGGCTTTATGTGATAAATAAAGCGAGAGAACGTCGTCATCGGGCGTCTCTGCTCTGTGTCTGGTTCACCAGATGATTCCAGGTGTTCTGACTGTGATAAGTTTCCCCGTTTACTCCAGGAGCTGCGCTGACGAGGGGCGCTTTGGGTCTGATCCGGCCCAGTTTAACGTCCCGCATTCCCGATGCGGGGCAGCATTATAAGCCCATTGCATCCCATCGGCACAGCAGGTCATCAAACCACTGTTCTTCTGGGTGTTTCCCGTCCCGTCATAAAATTTGTGTCTGCCATGACTCACTCTGATTGGTCGACGCCTCGAGTCAAGACGCCAAAGTTCAGATTTTCCAACTCCAGAAAAGTTGGAAGTGTTTGATGTAACGCGCGTCAAACGCTCAAAATCTCAAACCTCTCAAATGTGCATAACACGCCTAGATACGCCGCGCCCGACGTGCGTAACGCACTGCAAGTTTTTCGGCGCCTCCTCGACGAGCGTCGGCCATTGACTTTGCATGTAAACCTGACGCCCAAATAGCGTTTGGTCTGAACACACCGAGTTCAGGGAGGGGTTTCGTGAGCCTATACTGTAGGTACCAGAAGTCCAGTGGGTGGGACATAACAAATAGATAGGTATTTTACTCAGGCTCCTTCCAAGTACCTACATATGATATAGACCTCTGGAAAGCTAGAGTTATTAAGATTCCAGGCTGCAATCATAACTGTAGATTCAGTACACACTTATTTCTAATCAGTTGCCAACGGAAATGATCTTTGACACCGTACATTACTCCAGTAGTCCAATAAAACAGGTATCAAGTTTTGTCATGAAAACTAAGGATGTACGATATAATCGGCCCCCTATCGGTATCAGCCTATATCAGCCTTAAACTGAGTATCGGACATCGGCCACCCCACCGATATGCAGCCGATATTTAACTGATCAGGCCGCTGCTTCTAAAGTCTAAAAAAAAAACTTCTTCAAAAACTTCTTTTTTACAGACTTTGAAACATCTAAAGACAGTTTCTTTTAGGATGTTCTCTGTGAACAGAGTTTGTCATTTGTGTAAATATCCAAATATCCCCTGTTTTTGGGTGTTTTTTTCTCTCAGGGAGAAGAAAATCCAGGTGGTTCTAGGATATAATGCGCACATCCTATTAGTTTTGCTTGAACAACTGTCATTAAGTTTTACTTGTTATACATAACACAAGTTGAAGTATTTTCTAATTTTGCACAAGGAATGAATATTACATAATTTATTTTTCAGCTTTAATATCGGTATCGATATTGGTTATCGGCCACATGAGTTTTAAAATATCGACATATTAGATGTTGGCAAAATTCTAATCTTGTGCATCCCTACTGAAAACCTATTTTAGGTGAATATTCCATGATTTTTAAGGGAGCGGCTGCATCTCATACAGAGACTGCACCTCTTTAAAGCAACCGGGCTACATCAGCGTGGCGGTGGCCTGGCAGCTGCTGCCACTCCTGGCCGATAGCCCGTCGCTACATGTAAATCACCTGCTATCGCTGACCTGCTTACCTGTCAACGACCTGTCTAAGAAAGACCCTACAGCCTGAAGAAACACTCTCCCAGTGTTGACCATGAAAGTAGGGGTAAACTGTTTTGCACCATGTGTAAGTCTAAACCATCCAGGTGTGCTGTAAATGTTGAAAGATTGCAAATGTGAAAGTATCTATCTATCTATCTATCTATCTATCTATCTATCTATCTATCTATCTATCTATCTATCTATCTATCTATCTATCTATCTATCTATCTATCTATCTATCTATCTATCTCGGCTACATATGGGCTATTTTCTAGTAGAATGGTAGAATTATATTCTTGGAATCAGAATAGTCGCCCTCTGCTGGCCATTAGGAGCAATGCAACTTTAGGTCACAACTCTGCGGTTCAACAAGTTTCTGAAAAAAATGCATGAATGCATAAGTTAAAAAGGTATCTTTTTGGTATGAGCAAACTAAATAATGCTTGTCTCCCTATTTGCCAAATGATTATACAAGTGTTTAAAGGAGCAATAAAAATAGATTTCTTGGTGTCAGAGTTGTCGCCCTCTGCAGGCCGTTACAAAGAAGAAGAAAGTTTGAGGTACATTTTGGACTCAAATAAAGTGAATTCTACATTTTCAGATATTACCAAACACTGTTGTTGTTTAACACTGTTACAAATGAATATCTGGAGCATATTTAGCGAGGACAGAGTTTCTATGATGTGTGAAGTCTAAAGCTGACGAGAACAGATGGAATTTTCCAACACTGCATGATCTTTACTCTCACCCCGCACGGTTACCTCCTTCCCCCTCTTACACTCTGATATAGACGCTTCCTCAAGCTGACACAGTCACCCGCAACATGCATCTGCCCAGAATCGTCAGCCCACTTCCCATCCACTCCACGCTCAGCCTATACATAGCCCGGCATGCCTTCACTTGTCTTGGCTACAAAGACATCACTGCTTATAGTGGATAACTTGTTCGTTTACCATGACACTGAAATACTGACACTCTGTTTTAGCTTTTTGTTGGCTTTAAAGTTCTGCGCAAGATCTGAATATATTTCAAGAATATCAAAAAGCAGCTGCTGTAGCACTTAAAGAGGAAGCTTCTACCAATAGCTGCCAAAAACAAACAGACAAAAAGCTTGTGATGCGGGGATCTCAGAGGGGTCTGACACAGAGACACGGCTGTTTACAACTTCCTCTTCTGCCAGAGAGCATGACCACACATGATAAGGAATCACTATCAACCACTCAGAGGGTATAAAATCAAAACACAACCAGAGCTATGGGTTTAGGGAAAAAGGAGATCAGGGAATAAAACTTCTATTTATTTTGCCTCCAAGGAGCCAGACTAATCTTTGGAAGTGGTCTTGAGCAGAAGTCTTCCAGGTTTTCTGATTTTTTTTTTTCCACTTTGGACATTTGCTGCTCTCCCACTCATTTTCATTAAAGACTCTTAACATTGACTTATGGGTTATTCAAACATTAAAGCATCTAACTCAAGGGGTGAACCGCTGTTGTTTCTCACCATAACAGACAACTTAGAACAAATTTTAAATCAGATTTTTGGCGCTTGTTGTGAAAAGCTTGCAAACACACATAATTCATTTTAGTTTCTTTAGTTGTATTTATAGAAAAGCTAAAGATAACATCGAGTGACAGTGTGGGGTCCTGCGACAATGCCTCCCGTTGATCATGCACTCTGGCTACTGGGCCACAGGGTTATGCCTTTGACTCTCACCCGGGAGTTTGTGGGATCGAATCCTGTCTGGCTCCTCCGTTGCGTAGCTTACCGCAACAGTTTGACATAAACTTGGATTTTTGAAGCAACAAGTTAATCCCCAACAAGCTGTATCCGCGTAAATGGGGGGATGGCTGGTGTTGGGTTCTGAGTGGTTTAAGGCACTGTAGATCTGTTTACTGCACGTCAATGGATTCGATTCTGGACACTCTGCACTTTTTAAGACTTGGTACATCTCAACGTGATGTGCAGGGATGTTCCTAAAAAAAAAAAAAACAAAAGAAGTAAATCAACAGTTAGGCAGATAAATAGTATTCTCGTCAGAAGTCGTCTGCATTTAGGTTGACTGGAAAAACAACATTTGTAACAAAGGGAGACAAGGAAAAATGGCTAAATGACACAAGAACTGGACTACAAACACTGGAAAGAAGTCTGATGGGGGGAGGAATCTTCCCCCCCAGAGCCCAGACTTGAACATCATGATCATCTTGACAAAAAACCTCCAAGGAAGAGCTTTGAGAAGTCCTGCAAGAACTCCGGTTCTAACTGCTTTTCGTCGCTGTCGGGTACAAACCTCCTATCTCCATTTTACATCATTAAAACCCTCTACTTCATGTGAGCTTGATTTGGTGAAAATATTCAAAAAGTTTATTTGCAAAAGCAGTCACCTCCGTTTTTTCTAAATGGTGTTTGTTTTTGCAAATGAACTCTTCTAATCCTGATTGGGAAATTCGGCTCTGCTTTTAACGCATCTTTACATTAACCAGAGAGGAGTGGGCTGCTAAGTACAGCACCCAGGGAGCAGTTGGTGGGGGTTAAGGACCTTGCTCAAGGGCCAAGGTCTTTAACCCCCTTAATATTCTTGTTGTAAATATTACACCCCTGAAGAAGTTGGGACATTGCAAGAAAGAAAACATCAACAGGGCACAACAAAAGACAGAAAATCTTTACAACCATCAAGTTATGAAGAACATGAAAAAAGTGAATAAATTTTGTCTTAAAAACACAACATGAGGAGATCTGAGAGATTTAAGTCAGAGCGAGGACCGACGTTTAACACAAAGCATGAGTGTTCTGTAATCATTCCTCTAGCTTAAATACAGCCCTTCTCCATGAGTGTGTGGCTGGTAGAAACCAAGGCGGCCCAGCCCGGCCCGGCCCGGCACGGCCCACCACCAGCCCGAGGGCGGCTCCACTGTGGCTATCACGGTGGCAGAGGCTGGACAGCTGAGGCTGCTGCCAAGAAGCTGTGCCTCTTCTTTGAGGGGAACACTTCAGACGGGTGCAACCATGGAGAACAGGGGGGGAAAAGGACAAAAATATCCTTAAACTTGGCTCTATAATTGGCTGCGCCTCTCAGCCTCTTTTTTTATGTGTGAGCACAGCCCAGTTCAGAACAGCAGAAGCCACCTAGCCTCCCAGTGAAACCCTACACTTTCCCCGCTCCCTGCTCCCTCCCACTCTGTCCACCCATCCACAAGGTTGCTGAAGCTCACCTCAAAGCACTTTTTAACATCACTGAACACTGGATCGTCACCCTGGATTATATAAATAACTGTGCCATCCTGGTTTCTGGTGCCTGCAGGGGCAGCGTTTTGGATTATTATCACCTGATGATGATGCTGCTGCTCCGGTGCTGATTCAGACTGAGTGCTGGAGGCTGAGAGAGACACACCAACCTCCAACAACAGTGACTGACAGGCCAGGTAAGAAAAAGGCTCATAAAGTCATACATGTGTTCCTGCTATCTTCCTCCAAACTCTGGCTCTTAAAGACTTATTGATTCTGTAGCAGCACTGAATTAACCCACATGTTCAAGACACGCTAGTAAAGAACAGATTTTCTTCTTTGCTTCTTGGGTTGCATTTGAAAAAAAAAGAACAATTTCTGTTTTTTGCATTTGGGGAATGATAAACGCGGGGCTTCTGTTTTAGACATCTAAGTAGTGGTCCCAGGTCTACCATTGAGACAGGAAGTGGAAACGGGCCTGATGATACAGACTGCAGTTTGAAAGGAATCTGGACTCAGGTTCAGATGTTGACGGAGGAAAGCCAGATCAGTCTGAGATTTAACTTGGATACTGTATTTCCTAGGAAAATCTAGACCCACAAGTTTTCATGACTGGACAGTAAGTGTGCCTAAAGTTGGTTAAAAGTTTTAAAAGTATGAATCAAAGGCTGTTTTCCGCCCACTTTTAAAACCCTTTTTTATTGCAGCCCCCTTATTTATTGAAGTCTGGCTGGGCTTCATTTCTTAGATTTGAAACGCTCACTAATTGGGGATAATTAGAGCAATTCGGCTAGTGTGCCCATTCTGCTCATTCATAGCAGCAGTGAAAGCAAGTAGCAGAAATAGCCCAACGGAGAATCAGATAAGGAAATTACTATCTGGAGGCCGAAGCATTTGCTTCCCTCGAAAGAATATAAAGCACCCTCTATTTCCAGCTCAGCCACAGTTAGCATGCTGCTTTTTATATATATAAAAAAAAAATAAATAAATTCTTGAGTTTGTTTATGCTCAGAGACAGCGTATTTTAGTCATACTGTATATACCTTTTACGTAAGTTCTTGTTATTATGTTGTGCTTCATTTTTAACGGTCTGCAGGCGAAGTTGGCAAATTGAACAATACATGGTTTCATTTTCTTATGAAGAATCAGCCTAGAAAATTGATGCTGGCATTGGTTTTCTCACACATACAGAAGAGAGATGCTACTACGTTGGCATGCTAACTGGAAAAAGGAGAGCCGTTGGGGGGGCTCTGTCCAGAAACTGGGGAATAATTGTGTTTCCGATTCAGCCCCCCTATTCATTTATAAACCAACCCAACCCATAGAAGTTCATGATACCCAGTTTGTTTCCGTCTGCAACATGTTGTGTCTTCTTGCAGGTGGGGCTTGGCCAGAATACGTTTTTATAGTAGAAGTTATAAATATCTGTGTTATAGCTTTTCCACACCGAAAAAAGTAGTTTTCAAGGCAGAAATGCTAATGAAACTGAAAACAAAAATAAAGCAAGTGTGGAAATGTGTGGAAAGGAAAGGGCACAAACTTTGGTGTTGTGGTTTCATCATTTCCACCATAACTCTTGTAAACCTATATTCCTATAGAAATTTGTTTTTGTGTCCATATCCATAGAAAAAAAAAGAAAATTTCACCCTTCATGACATGAATCAATGGAATTTATACAGCTCTATTAACATCAGTAATATCCTTAAATATTAGCACAAAAATCAGTATAAAACTGATAAATTGTGGTTTCATGTGTCAGAATTTCATGACAGTTTCATGACAATTGAGGCCTTGTTTCCACATACATGAGTGTTTGTAAGTAATTCATGTAAGCTGTTCATTAACTCCCAAGGGAATCATTGTTATCTATGATGAGGTGTGAAACATTGCCTTGTGTTTGTCTGTTTTTACAAAATACATCCCATAAACATGAATAATTACAAAAATTATCTACGGCCATTGTACATTTATAATAATATTAGATGCATTTATTAATCTTGAATGAGGTGTTCAGCCATGTTGTACAAGTGATAGAACTGGTGTTACTAACAATAACCTTTTCAGTAATGGGGTAATTAACTAATTATTCTGTCCATTATCAATTATTATTATTGTGACCGTAACTGAGGATAAAATGTAACAGCGCATTGATATTGGGAGATGAGAGTCATTTTTGTTCAGGGTGAACTGAAGTTTCACATTTTATGGGACTTTAGCGTTATTGTGTTGTATTGTATTGTGTTGTATTCATTACTCGCACAATATAGAATGATGATGGGGATATCGTATATAGCATGATAGCTTGTGTGTCGTCACCCCCCCCCCCCCCCCCCCCCCCGCCGCCTCTCACACAACTTCACCCCTCCCTCTGTCCACCTCCGTAGAGCAGCATCCCGCCCACCACCACCATCGAGACTCCCTCAAACACTCATGTCCTGAGCATAGACAGTTAAAAGACAGAAAACTTATTTTAAATTTTGTTTTAAGAGCATTTAATTTAATGTACAGCTACTGTTTAAATCAGTGCTTCTCAATCCTGGTCCTCAGGGACCCCTACCCCGCTGGTTTTCAAGATATTCCTACTTCAGCACATCGGACTCAGATGAAAGGCTCGTTAGCAGCTTGCAAAGAACTTGATGAGCAGTTGAGTTGATCTGAATCAGGTGTGATGGAGTTGGAAACCTGGAATACATGCAGGGCAGGGGTCCCTGAGGACCTGGGGTGAGACACCCTGGTTTAAATTACATTTTTGTGATGCACGTGTGCTGCTGATTCTTAATAAAAGTACAATTAGCACTCAAGTACTGTAAATTAGAATTGTTTCTTTGGTTACTTGACATAAATATTATATAGAGATATAAATTTTGTCTTATATTTAATGACAAGCTCCGTCTATGGCAGGGTGGGTTCACGCACCGTGCATTTAAATGTGTTGCGTGCATTTTCCTATTTTCTTACCACCTCTTTCAGATGGTAATTAAAACTATCCGCTCAAACTCACATCAGCAGAAATGTGGAGGGGATGACTTTCTGCTTTTCTACCACGCCCACCTTGAATGTTTTAACAATCACTCAGTATTTCTCAGAGCCCCACGAGAAGAAAGTTCTGCTCAGCTGACGTGTTGAGAACAAGTTGTCAAGTGTCAGAGTCAAACAGAATTATGTCGATGAGCCATTCATTCACAAGTTGGAGCTCTGACTCCATTCAATCCTCAGTCCTCTCACTAACTACAGCAGTAAGCTACAGCCAGACAACACTGCGGGTAGGGGGAGGGGGTTGCCGTGGAGCAGAGCATGACAGCAGGTAAGTTCATAAGAACTTAGGGAAATTAACAACCCAGCATGTCTCCAATTTTGGTTTATCTTTCTTTGACATGATAGTGATGTGTACTTCATTGTGTTGGCATTGCTAAGGTTGTGCTACTAGCTTAAGTTACTGCCTGTCTGTTTATGCTACAATTACATTGCTTATGCCTACTTAGCACTGCGTCAGCTGACACCTTAAAAGCCAAGAAGTTACTGCAGAAATAACATAAGTGTACAAAATATTTGAGAGTCCAAAACTGCCTTTTTAATTTGTCAGAAAATACTACAATGGGACATTGTCTGTAACGGCAACTCTGTGTATGTTGTTGAAACATAAGTATCAGACTAATTTGTGACCATTAACATGCAACTTTTGTCAAAGATGGCTTGTTTGGCATCTGAGAAAGTCTTTGGCTTTTGTTTTGGTTTATATGAGTCTTGACGTTATGGCAAACAAAATAATGAAGTCAAGAAAATGTAATTTAATGTAAAAGTACATCAGAGGGATGCAGAAATAATGCTTTGTCAGTAACTTCACTCATTATGTTGCTTATACCCAGCATAGACTTATGGCCTAAATCTAGAGATAAATTCATTAGTATATCTGGTAGCTATATTAATTCGTGCTCCACGGGAAGATAAATGCACAATAAATATAAAAGGTGATAGCTACAACTTTTTCCCAAATTTTCTTTATAGCATATATGGTAAACAATTGTTTTATCAATTTCAATGGGTCCCAAAAAATGAATATTTGTCTGATTACCATGCAAATGTCAGTATTCTTCACTGTTAGCATTAGCTCTGGAGTTGCTAGCTTGTTTTCTATTTGTAGAGATAGCATCTTCCATGCCTTGCATTTCTTAAATTCAAGCAGACAAAAATGAATTAGGATGAGGGTGAAGGTACCCGTGGAGGTTGCTGCTT
Source organism: Atherinomorus stipes (assembly GCA_023101725.1). NCBI lineage: Eukaryota > Metazoa > Chordata > Actinopteri > Atheriniformes > Atherinidae > Atherinomorus > Atherinomorus stipes. Next base: position 65,144 of record JALJCO010009144.1, read on the forward strand.
TCCTCTAGCCTGGTGCACCAGCTTGACTAGCGCCATGTGGGGGACACACACAAGTCTTGGATCCTTCCATTGGAAACTGATTTCCAATTCAAGATGAGAGGGGGGACTAACAGGGACAAATTGAACCAGACAGAACTAATAAGAGAAACACAAAAGTGACGTAAACATCTTTCTGTGAGAGGAAAGCCCTCAGAGCAGCAAGTTGTTGCGGGTTTAAGGACATGCAGCTCATTTAAGAAATCAGAGAGGGTATCATTAAATTGTCGCTTCTCTGTGGCCGCCATTCTGACTGTTATTGTTATAGAACCAAGTCGCAGAAAAAGATGTATCATAAAGTCCTGCCTCCTGCGCTGTGATTGGTCCAGTCAATATTTTTTTACCGGAGTGGAAATCACTTTTCAGTGGAGGGAACCCAGACTGACTTGCCGTGTATCTCATACATGGCCAGCCAGGCAGGTGTACCAGGCTAGCTTCATTCCTGGACATGTAAGTTAAACATTTGTTCAACTTGGGGGTGGGGGGGATTAAACTTTCAGCTATTACCTTTAAAATAAAATAAATAGAATAAAAGTTTGTTTTTTTTTCAATTGTTACATAAATGTTTTTGTTTATTGGCCTAGTAATCTGTTATCTAACTTCTTTCTGTCAAATATCAGAATGGGCATTGGCCTCAAAAAATCCACGTCGGTCGGAGCTTTAATCATAAAAGTTTCCTCACATCTCCTCTCATTTCCCTACTTCGGGGTCTTAGAGCGTGATTCCTGGATTCCTTCAGCATTTCTGTAGACAGATTTTCTGTTGATATGGAGATTGTGTTAAAGAATGATGTTGCTTTTTATTTGATATGTATATATTTGCTCTAGTCAGTTCAAATTCTGCAAATAAAATCACATGTTTAAGGATGTTAAAAACATCTGCCATGCTAAAATGTCTATTTCAAAGCATGAGGTCAGCATCATCAAAGGTGTTCTAGTTGAAATAGTGGACAGTTATAACTAAGAGTGTAATGGGTCACCCATATCACAAACTACATGAACAGTTTGCCATGTTGCCCTGTGGAAGGCACTATCTTGTACCCACAAGAAAAACTTATAGATACTCCTATTCTTTTATTCCTTCTGCCATCAGTCTTTTAAATGCCAGCAGCAGCACCTAAAAATGGAGTATTTTACCTGTTTTACCTGTCCTTATCTACCGTATTTAATGAGTCTTTAGCCCATTTCTTTTGGTTTTATTGCATTGATAAAGTGTTTAACTGAAGGCCAGATCCCATGTTATTTTTATCCTGTGTTCATTGACTGTTAAGGTTTTATGTGAAATATGTGTGAAAGGTTTGTTGGCTGCGACTCCTGTCTGCAAACAGAATTGCCCCCTCGGGGATAAATAAAGTCATCTTAATCTGAATTTTGGACTCTCCTCCCATTTAAATGGTTTATACTCAAGGTTCTTCTTGCCAAGCCTTTTACACAAAGCTACATAAAAATGAAAGTGACCTTTTTTTTTCTTAACAAAAGAATAATTAAAGCTGCTTGACAAAAGCATCACTTATGGTATTCCATTAACGCAGTTTTTTCACTAGGCTTCTGGAAAAATAAATAAATCATCCGCACAGTCAGTGGAAATGTCAGAGAAAGCCGAAATGCGTTGGAGGATGGTAAAAAGCTTTTTCAGTTCATGGGGTATTATTGCTCTCCAGGTTGTGAACAGCTCAGACTTTCCTCAGCCTCCCCCTGAGGAACCCCCCACAATGAGACGCTCTTCCTGTCAGGATGAGCCAATGTTTAGGCTGCAGTCAGTCACACATCAGTCCTCCTGTAATAGCAGGCGTTGCGACCACTGGTAAACAACCAGTACAAGAATAGTTTTGTGTTTATTTGACAGATTCTGTCAGCACTGCCATGGTTTAACAGCCTCACCGGGATTAATCAAGTCCAGCATCATCACTGACACAAATTTCTCTCCAGCATTGACGAGAAATACCCGTGTGAAATTAAACCTTTAAAAACTCTCAGCGATGCACTTTTACTGTGCTGTGGGTGGAAGGATGAAAAACCACTTTGTCTGCAACTTTCAATCGTCTTGCATTAGTTTAGTTTTCTCTGGATTCCCTTACTTCTGCAGAGAGGTATATATTCCTGTTTTAGGTTTCAATTATCATGTCCTGTGATTGGAGAACACTTCCTGCCAGCTTCTGTATCAAAGAAATACTAAACAATAGGGGGGATGAGATGAAGATTTCTTTCATTTCTTATTGGAGCTTGTTTCTTTATTCTTATAAAGTGCCAATACACTTTCAGATTGGTTTTCCACAGGCCCTTGTTAAAGTAAAGCTGTGGCAGCAGCAGCTGGAAGCCTATTTTCACAGCAATCATTCTGCTCTACAGGAGGTGCTTCTTCCACTTTGGTTTCCCTGTTGGAGGGGAAATGGTTGTAAATTCTGCTCATGCGCAAGCGATGAAAAGACAGCTTCAGATTCTAGAAAGAGTTTTTTGCTCAGTTGTAAATTTGTACAACAAGCTTCAAACTTTCAAAGATAAATTGTTGATGTTTCCACTGACCTCTCCACAGACTGGACAGCTTGATGGTGGTAGGAAGCTAAACCAAACAGACCGCAGCCAAGGCCGAGATGGAATTACGGCTGGGATTTAGGATCACCCTGGTCTGGGTCATCCTGGCCTTGACTATTTCCAGTGAGACAGTGGAAGCACAAAGGGCAGGTAAGTGCGCTACAAACAAAAATTTGATTTCTACTAGCCACATGTGATTAAGGGCCTGTCCGAGTACATCCCCGGCCCTACCCCAACATTTTGTGCATTCCCATGAGGGTAGTGTTGTCCTATTTCCTCTTGCATGTAGGGGTAGTGGACATAATGGGGGTAGTGGGTATGAATCTAGCCCTTCACAGCGAGGGACTTCAGATGCTGACTTGCCGAGGAAGGGCCAGAGAAAATTCCCCACAGAGCTTTATGTCATCATTTGCAGACTGAATCAAACAACAATAGAAACCCCCGGAGAGCGTCAGGACTCAGAGAGAAGAAAACTCACAAATATGTACAGATTACACATTTGTTCATAACATTAGCCAGACTAGCCACACTAGCTAGGCTAAAATACTGATGAAAACCATGCAAAGGCCTTTTGGTAGTTTACAAGAGGCAACAGTTGTCAATGGCGACTTCTTCTCCATGTGGTTGTTTTGTTAGTTAATCAACCAAAGCATAACGAAAAAATGACAAAAAAAAGAAAAAAAGATCACAACTGTTAACTCCATGTTGCTGCTGGGTGTGTTATGGTGAGACGTATGTGCAAACATCACCATGCAGTCACTTACGTGCCTGAATGTAAATGCAGCAAGTGGTGTCCAAATTCCTAGGTAAGATTACAAAGCCCCACCCCCTTTTGGCTTTAATTTGAGGGTGTATACCAGGGCTGTCATGATTAATCAATTGATCGACTCATTGTCGGCTGCCAAAATAGTCGGTGATTAATTTCATAATCAAGTAATTGTTTATTGCTTTTAAGCTTTGTTTTCCCTCTCAAAATTGCCGCTGTATCTTCTGCCGGCTTGTTCTGCCTTTCTTTCCTTGACGCACATGCGTATTCGTAGCTATCGGGGTCAGCTTTTCTTGAATTGTATATTGACATAAATAAACACTCAAAAGTTTAGACACGTTTTTCCATTAGATTCAATGAGACAGTGTCCAAACTTTTGATTGATACTGATAATACAATTTTCGTATGATCTGATGAGTCAATTAATCACCAAAATAATCGGTGACTTATCGATTATCAAAATAATCGTTTGTGGCAGCTAGTGTATAGTGGTAGTGAGTGAGGGCTACTGCTTGTAAGTAGGGGGAACATTGGGCCTAAATCTCTGTATTTGTCTCCTGCAGGGTGTAAAAATGTCCACTATGACCTGGCGTTTATCCTGGATACCTCATCCAGTGTGGGGAAGGAGAACTTTGAGAAGATTCGGCAGTGGGTGGCCAATCTCGTGGACTCTTTCGATGTGGCGCCTGACAAGACAAGAGTAGCCGTAGTTCGCTACAGTGACAGACCCACTGTCGAGTTTAACCTGGGGCGATACAGAACCCTGGAAGATGTGAAGCGAGCTGCCCGTAACATCCGTTATCTTGGGGGAAACACAATGACCGGGGACGCTATCAGCTACACCACCACCAACATCTTTACCGTACAGAACGGAGCACGGCCACAAGCCAGAGGCATCCAGAAGGTGGCCATCCTGCTCACAGACGGCCGGAGCCAGGATTATGTTCTGGAGCCATCTAAGGCAGCTGCCAAGGCCGGCATCAGGATGTTTGCTGTGGGCATTGGGGAGGCTTTGAAAGAAGAGCTGGAAGAGATTGCAGCCGAGCCGAAGAACGCCCACGTCTTCCATGTGACCGACTTCAACGCTATTGACAAAATCAGGGGCAGGCTGAGGAGGAGGCTGTGTGAGAGTAAGTCAAGTCATCACCCCCCTCGCAGATGCATCACTAACTCCACTTTCTTTTTGAAGCCTCACTTTGAAGAGCCCGCCACACCCTAAACGTGCATTTAATCAAATTACACTCTTATTTTAACCTTTAACCACCGTGCAAAGGAAAGACCCTGACCACAAAACCCCACCCCAACCACAGAGGGCTGCACATGCACACTAGTGCTATATTGACTCCTTTTGATCCGATATGAAGCCTGCGAGGGGGGCTGTTGCAAAAACTGGCTTGTAAATGATAGTTTCCTAACCAAGACATATCTGTGGTGTAGCTGCCTTTTTCAGAGCAGAGGCGTTTAGCACTGGAAAGCCTGACTTATGCTAACCTCAATGGTTTTTTTCACTATTGTGCTGAGAAAATTCTTTCACCGTAGGCTCATAGGCTTAGAAAGTAGTTCACATAGCTGCACAAATGAACTGAAACAAGCTTAAAAATAAACACATCCAACAGCTTTATATCGTCATATAGCTGCATAAGGAAGCAGCGAGTGGCAGGTAAGTCTGGGAAGGGTTTTCAGGGGGAATGTGGATACTTTTCTGCTTCACTACTTGAAATTCTTGCCTAAAATTATCCAGACAGGAAAGGAAAAGATGTCATGAGTCTCAGCCACAAACAATAAAGATGAGGGATGGTTGTCTTAAATAAAAGCTGGCTCTTAGTTGTCAAAGTTGACAAGGCAAAAGAAGAGAGTCCTTTAAACAAAGTGATGAGTCACACTGTAAAATGTCTCCAGTCTTTTTTAGGGACCATCATCTTGCCAGATCACTCACCTCTTGGGCTTTAAAGGCAGCTATTAATTCATTTTAAAGCCAGTGACCTCTGACCTTGCTGTTTGAGTCAATAGATTTGCTGTCTGGCAGCCAGTCGTGTAGGTTGTATATTATAGCGCATGCTGTTCAGCAGGTTTTTATTCTTGAAATATCCAATGGCTAAATTTATAGAAGCAGAAACGCTTCCAGAGTTTTCTTCCTGTAATCTCAAGAAATCGCCACGTATTTGAGCCTCTGAGCGCATTGGTGGTCAGCACAACTGGCTCACTGAGCGATGGCAGTTATTTTCACTCAGAAAATTACAGCTCTAATGTTTCAACTGGGTCCAGTGCAGCCACTCACATGTCCATCCTAAATGTTTCATCTTTTAATCTATAGGTTTAAAAATGGATGTCGTTTATTCGGAGCTGCACTGATTCATAAGAACGTGTGTGGCCTCACCTAAGAATACATGCTCATAACATCGCATGTGACCTTACATGCACCTGGCTGCTCCTAAAGGCTATTTAAGACAATGCAAAGAGGAGCACAAGTAATTCCACAAATCAAATCTCTACCAATCCCTTTCAACAACAAAAAAGGAAAGAAAATATTGGTTGTAAGTGTGTAGTGCTCAAGCAAAGGCAGGTTTTACATTGCTTCCAATATAACTCCCAGTCAGATCCCTAAATTATAGCCCCAGGGCCACAAGTGCAGGGAGTTGCTCAGCTATTTAGCATGCTAAGATTCAAGGCTGTGCAAAAACACTGTCTTTAAATAAGAGTGACGCACTTGCACTCATTCACAGAATGGTAATTTTTGGTTGACTGGTTAGCTTTATGAACTACACAAACCAAGTATCTTATGGGAGATCTTCCATTATCACATTCAGAGTGTTAAACACAGAAAAAGGTAAAAACTAGCAGCCAACGTAGCTAAATTTAAATTAGCTGAAGTCCTCAGTATGAAGCTTCTCTCATGGTGAGTCTTATGGTTGGGATTGAAAAATAGAAGGCTTTGATAGTGGAGGTTTAACAAACACTTAAAAAACAACTTAATACCAGTTTAGGGAAAATGAGTGATTTTTCTTTGAAAATATTGTTGGATTAACAATTTAACACTTAAAGCCTGATTGGTCCTGATAACAGCTAAAAAAATCATAGATACACTTTGAAAAATTAATTAAACAAGGCAATGGTATTTATTTTTAAATGTTACTCAAAGTTTGGACTCTAATGTTTACAAAAAAGACGATGTTTAGAAATTATTTTGTTGAAGGTGGTCAGTGACGTCTGTATCTATGGATTTATTGATAGCATTGTGTTATCCTCTAACATGTAAAAAAAAAAAACAAACAACCAAAACAACAAAAAACAGATGAAGCTAGAAACCCTCTTATATGGCAATTTATTCAGGCACATTCAGAGACACAAGCTTTGTGATACTGGAGGTTTATTCTATGAGGTCCTTAGATGCCCCTAAACACCAGGAATAGCTTATTAATGTGGAGCAATGTTTTGATTACACTTAAATACGTCTTTTAAAGGCATATGCCACCTCTGGGTGAAACTGAGCCTCCCCCCACAGTCGCCTGAGTTGGACAAGTGAGCATAAGCGTTTTCTCACCAACCCAGTCATTCTCTGAATCTCACAGCACTGACTTTAGTTTAGCTTAGCATAGTTTCTGTAATCGGGTGTTTCCAATAGCATCACTTAATGAAAGTGAACTAATATACTCTACATTTTTTCCCATTATGTTTTGTGACCTGCACGTTCTGATTGAGTACAAACGAGAAGCCGATTTCACATCGAAAGACTGACTAGGCGGCATTTAATAGTGGAACTATATGCCGCGGAAGTACAGATGAATCATAGGTGAAGCACCGCGGATAGTAGCAAAGGCAGCACACATGCGCAGCATCCCTAACTTCCGTAAACAGGGTTGTCACCGGATGCTGCGCATGCGTGCTGCCTTTGCTATTATCCACGATGATTCGCCTGTACTTGGAAAAAGTGTCGAGTTTATTAGTTTACTTTTGCCAAGTGATGCTATTGGAAACACCCGATTACAGCAACTATGCTAAGCTAAGCTAAAGTCAGTGCTGCCAGATTCAGAGAATGACTGGGTCGGCTAGAAAATGCTTCTGCCCACCTGTCCAAATCAGGGGACTGCGGGGGAGGCTCAGTTTCACCCAAAGGTGGCATATGCCTTTAAGCGGACACTGTACAACTCATTCATTCATTCATTCATTTTCTGTACCGCTTATCCAGTTCAGGGTCACCGAGATTTCTGGAGTCTATCCCAGCTATTATCAGGTGAGAGGCAGGTACACCCTGGACAGGTCGCCAGACTATCACAGGGCTAACACAGAAAGACAGACAACCAGCAAGCTCACATTCACTCCTAGGGACAATTCAGAGCGATCAGTTAACCTAACATGCATGTCTTTGGATGTTGGGAGGAAGCCGGAGTACCCGGAGAGAACCCATGCATACACGGGGAGAACATGCAAACTCCACACAGGAAGGCTGCTGTTGGAATTGTTCGAACCCCCAGCCAGGACTCGAACTAGTGACCTTCTTACTGTGAGGCTGCATTGCTAACCACCACACAACCGTAAAGCCATTGTGTAACTTTTGACCCAAATAGTAGAATATATTAATATTATTACTAATATACTGCAAGTAATAATAGATGATTTCTTGGGTCAACATACAGCATTTAGCATATGTTGGTGCTCCGAGAGGGCTGCCATCCTCAAAAACCAGACATTGTAACTTTAAAAGAGCGGATCCTTCACTCATTGGATCATGTGACCTGGAGCACTTTGTTTTATTGTTCAATGGCTACAAATCAGCTGATCAAAGTGGTCTGCAAACATGATGCCAAAACACGCATGGAGACTGTTTTGCGACAGTTGTGTGGCCTGTGGGATGTTACAGGTTTAATGCCCCTAGTGACCAAAAGTTACCAAAGTGACCAAATCTGCTGGTGTAAGCCAAGTTTTCAGTAGCCCAAAATGGTGATTGCATGTGGATGAGAGATCCAAACACTCAAAAAAAAAAAAAAAAAAAAAATCTGTTTGTCAAAGCATTTGTGAGCATGTGGACAGGGGCTGAGGCTGATGGGAATGTTACTTTCACTAATGATGATGCTTCATGGACCACTTTCCTTTGAAAAACATGTTCATCCATGATAGTTTATCCAGCAGTTTTTTAAACTGCTAACGTAGAAAACAAAATGAAAACAAGTGAAGCTGTGCTGAGGAAAAGATCTACATGAGCTGTCCTCCAGACACCAATGTCCAACCCAGCTGCCAGGATAAATTGTTGCTTTTTTGCTGTTTCTGGAAACCACAGATATGTATAATCTCAATGTTTCTTTGCCAGAAGAGACAGAAGTCTCTGCCAGCACATCATGTGAGTACTTGACAGACCAGGCAGGGGGGGGGGGATTTTAGTTTTTATAAAGGCTGTATTTTACACCAAACCATGTTCTCTTCCTTTTCTGAATCCCTGCTAAACTGTTTCAGTGCCGAAACTAACACAACAACCAGCTGGAACAAGAGAAAATTTTTTTTAAAAATGTCAAATTAGGCTTCAAGTAAAAGTTAAATTACTTTTGAAAAATTTACCTAAACAGTTGCAAAACAGCTAATTACTGTAATAGTTTCACATAAAATCATTGTATTTGTTCATTTTTTGCATGTGGGTGACAAGATGCAAATTTTCCTCCTAGACGCTGCTACCTCAAAATTTTAATTAGTAAACAAAGCAAACCGTGCATTATCACTGTTTTGAGTGGAAATTGATTTCAGGTGTTTAAAGATTTATGTATAATTAATACTGGACAAAAGAAAGAAATTGGTCATTTAAACCCAAAGATGCTACATGTCTCTCCCATGGCAGCACCTTGGTTCATCAGACACCCAGAAAGGTAATTTATGAAGCTGGTAAAGGATTTTTAGCGGGTTGAAAATATGCCTGTGAAGGTTTCTATATCCTACACACAGGACTCTTTCATGTGGCCTTATCCTTAACTGCATGTGATTTACATTGAAGCCTCATTTATGCTCCCTTTACCTCAAAAGGCATGTGTATATCTAACTCTGTCAAATGTAATTGCCCACACGGGTGCTTTATGTCGACATGGTTGTTGAGCAGAGTTTACATCTGAGTTGTGAAATTTGGACTGAAACATGTATGCAACATACAGACAAATGCTTTGTTTGTATGCATCTTTAAAGCTAGGGTTGGCAACGTTGGAAAAATGGTTCAAGCAAGCAACATTTAAAAAAAAAAAACATACCACCTGAAACCACGCCTTCAGAGCTTATGGACGTGTGTGCCGATGTTTTACGAGCAGGTTAACGGTAACATAGCTCATTAGCTTGACAGTAAACAGCACAACGTTTTTAAAGGCTTTAATACACTCACCTTCACCTCTTTGTATTTTTGGCGCAGCAGCAGTCAGCAGTCCGTTAGCTATAGTGGGAAACGCACAGAGTGGTTCGGTGAGAGGGGAGGGACAGAGACGAGACATGAAGACATCGATTTGTTCTTTCTTTACACAGCGAATGCCTTTTGGTGTGAATGGCAGGGGTTGGTCAGAGGTTTTACAGACCTGCATCTCTCACAGAGGTCTGACTTCTTTCCTTCCTTTTTATGAATACACGATGTATTGACTACTGTCAGGATGGAAGGACCATTTCACCCAGTATAACAAAAAGTATTTGTGAACAGGATTACCAACTCTGGCTTTAATGTTGTGCATTGATGAGCCCTGGGACCAGGGATTACCAACTCTAGACCTCTTAGCCAGTTCCCTGCAGGGTTTAATGTTTCCCTGAACCACACACCTGATTCAAATGAAACAGTTCTCCAACATCTTCTGCACAAGCCTCTTCATGACCTATTGATTTGAGTTAGGTGTGTTGCAGCAGGAAACATGTAAAACCTGCAGGACATCAGGCCAAGGTGTTGGTGATCCTGGCCTTAGATGGTTCATCTGTATGGCAGGTTTTGTCATCTTGACTACTGTTATGTAGCATTCATATGAACGAGTCAATGTTTTTGTTTAGGTGTTGGTCAACTAATAACTGGTTTATGTGATTTTTTGGGGTCCAACTTTAACACATTAATTACCATTAATTAATTACAACAAAATTAATGCATTACAGAAATTAATGCATTTAGTCGCAGTTTGCATTAGAAGCAAAGCGGAACCTTTGTCAATGCTGATTTTCTGGTACATCCGATTATGCTAGTGGACACAGCAAAGCTCCACAACTTTGTTACTATATTTAATGAGTTTTCAGACCCATATGATAACTTGTCTTTAAATAAAGCAGCTAGCAAAAAAGCGTCACTACATTTTCTGGTGTTATCGCTGAGTTTTAGAGACGGATGTGAAAGAACATGTTGTTTACTTCCTTTAACTAGTTCTGCATGCTGCCACAGCCACTCCCCTGTCTCAAAACACACACTACATGCTGCAGGAAGCATCAGCTGCAGACACAGCAGTATTCACCTCTGCTTTATGAACCAGACCGAAAATAAAACTAATATCTGATCATCAGATAATTAATGCCTTTTAACAAAAAGGGTGGACAGAAACATTTAAAAAGTACATTTTTGGTAGACCTTTAACTGGAAAACGGACGGTTTATTAGTTAGAGTAAGTACTTCTGTACTTGAATTATGTCTGTTAAATTTAAAATGTCTGTTCAGTTTTGGCTGGGGAAAATATTTATTTCTTTTTCCTTTTTTATGTTGAAATGCATTTGGTCAGACAATAATAGAGCTGGAGTTTACAATATTAATGTCTGTGTCTATTAATTAATTTAGCTGTACACTAAAATCCATTCAAATGAAGAAAATGTTACTTTTTGGGGCAATTTTTGTAATGCGATTAAAATGCGATTAATCAAGATTAATTAATTACAAGGCCTCTAATTAATTTGATTTTTTTTTTATTAATCGTGTCACACACTTAGTGATTTTATTTGCTAGTTCATGACATGTAGTGCAGGGGTGTCCAGCTCCAGTCCTGTAGGTTTTAGATGTCTCCCTGATCTATTACATCTGATTAACTTAAATGGTTCCCCCTAACAGCTTGTTGTCAAGTTGTGCACAATCGCATATATCCATCTCATTCAGGTGTGCTGCAGCTGGAAACTGTCAAAACTTCTGGTCATCAACCCTCGAGCACGGCATTGGGCGCCCCTGATTGAGGGCATGGCATCCAAGTTACACATGAAAGGCTGACACTTTTACCGTAATCTTACATCTTAAAATAAATATAAACAACTTTTACGATCGTTGTTGCTATTTATACATGTTGCCATGAGATCACATTAAATATGAAGTTCAATCTCATACATGTCACCAAAGTGTTTGCTGAGAAAAATTCATCGTTATTTTATGTGGTGTGATTCTGCCCTTGGCTGGATCGTCTCAGGGCAGACGTGGTTGTCCTTGCAATGTTTCAGGGTGGAACAAATCATCTTAACTTGACACTGACATTGCAATAAGATGTTGATTTGGGGATGCCTTTCAACATTTTAACCACTTCTTTAAGACATTTACACATACTAAAATAAAGTATTGCTCTTTAGCAGAGAATCAAGCATGCTGACAGAAATAGAAAATCCTCCTCCGACCAATTAAATCTCAGTCTGAAGGTCTTTGCTCTCCTGTTGTCACCACCATCACTGAAATATGCATGCGTGGAAACATAAAACTGTTGCTGTTTCTGGCGTGGCTGTGATTCCCGCCCTTGCTTGGCAGATCTGCCTGCCTTCCTTCACTCAACCATCTCAACACTTTACTCCTTCAAACATCAGACAGGAGGGGTGGGAAGAGGGGGCAGACTGTCTGTGCTGGCGCTCCTCAGATCACATATCAGTCCAGAGACTCAGGTTTGGTGACATCATTGCTTCCTAAAGCAATCCAGCTCTTCACACTATTTTTATCAGCCCCCCCACCTCAGGTTTCTGGTTTAATAAACAATAACACACGGTTAGATCTCAGACTGAGATAAAGTTACCATAATGTTTGAACACTGTATACTCCCAAGAGCATCTTGTTTTGCTTGACTATACTTTTGTCTTTGTCTCTCAGATGTCCTGTGTCCAAATATGAAGGTCCAACCTGATCGCTTCAAGCCCAACAGCACCAGTTATGGTCTTGAAGAAGTTCCAGGTATGTGCAAACTGCTGCTTTCCCAACGGCAACACACAGATACTGGCAGTCCATGTCAACCACAAAGACAACTCTTAATTTTTCAAAGCATTTCCTACATTTCCACTTTTTTCTTCTTTTTTACAGAGGCTTTTTTATATTCAAAGATTTAGACAGCTTTCACATTTTCCTACAGTCCTATCTGATTGGAAAATAAATTGGTTTTATTCATGACTTGGAAGTTTCTACATCTCTGGCTCTGTTTGATACAGTCATCATAAAAACTCAATATATCTGTATTTGCAAAAAACGAAATGCACTTGTATATTGGGTTTGTTTGAAAATGTATGTGTTCTGTCAACATTTCAAAGCAGCTCATAAGTTTTGATCCATTCACACAACATGAATATTTATCAGAAAGCTGTTCAAACATGCGCCAGATGTATCATTCCTACCTGCTTCAATATGAAAAATATACAAGATGTTTGATATCTTGAGGGAAAATTAACTGTTCATTTTTGGCAATATGAAGCTACTGGGTTTGAAAAAAATCCTGTTTTTTGGGGTTTTTTTTGTTTGTTTTTTTTAAATTAAACCTCGTTCACTGCCTGACCAAAAAAAAAGTTGCCACCTGGATTTACTAAGCAAATAGGTAGGAGCCTCCTATTGGAGGAACAAGTTTTTTAAGCCCAACTGGTGCAATGAGTTGCTTCTCATTTCCTAAACAACCTTGTGGAAAGACACATCCATGGTGGTGGAAAAGATGTTGGTCTGTCTGAGAAGGGTCAAATCATTGGCAGCATCAAGCCGAGAAAACATCTAAGGAGATGCAGAAACTACTAAAATTGGGTTCAGAACTGTCCAACGCATTATTAAAAACTGGAAGGATAGTGGGGACCATCGTCCTCAAGGAAGAAATGTGGCCGGAAAGGCAGATGAAGTGATGCAGCGTCATCCTAGTGCCTACTGTACAAGCCTGTGGGGGCAGTATTATGATCTGGGGTTGCTGCAGTTGCTCAGGTCAAAGAAAGGTCAGCTGATACCTGAATATACTGAATGAGCAGGTTATTCCATCAATGGATGTTTCTTCCCTGATGGCACGGCCATATTCCAAGATGACAATGCCAAAATTCATCAGGCTCAAATTGTGAAACACTGGTTCAGGGAGCATTAGACATGAACACATGGATTGGCCACCACAGAGTCCAGACCTGAACCTCATTGAGAACCTTTGGGATGTGCTGGAGAAGGCTGTGCACAGCGGTCAGACTCTACCATCATCAACGCAAGATCTTGGTGAAAAATTAATGCAACACTAGATGGAAATAAATCTGCTGACACTGCAGAAGCTCACTGAAACAATGCCACAGTGAATGCTGCTGTAAATTTGTCTAAAATTAACTTGCCTTTTACTGCGGAGCACAGTGCATGGCACGAGCCGGTTGATGGTTTTAGTTCGTGCAGTCAAAGCTGCTGTGTTCAAGGTTTAACTTGAAAGCGTTTATCCAGAGAGGTCGGATGTTGTTACAAGAGTGCCTTTTGGGGGATCTGAGTTCCTGTCTGTCTCCCACCCACATCCATCTCACTAAGAGCAAAAACAGATGCACTGGCATGATTTGTTTAGACTTCTTCTACTGTATGTCCAAGTACAAGCAACACGATGTCAGAGCAGTGAGAGCTGTGTTTCAGAAAAAGTTGACTCCTTACACACTTGGCTGGTACAGAGGTGTCTGATATTGTGGGTAGTAGATTTGTCTTGATAGACTTATGCAGCTTTCAGCCCTTATATTCTTCCTAGTTCTTTTAAAATCGTCTGTCTGTTCTCCCATTAGAATTGGATTATAAAACCAGAACAAGCAGTGGTGTTGGCTTGGTATTTGGACAAAATGAATCCATCCATTTTACCTGCCAGTCATTTACAGTAGCTCAGAATCCCGACAACTCCAGAGACGGGGTGCACCCAGAACAGGTTGCCCAACTATGACAGCTAACATGCAAACATTACTATGGGCAATTTACGGTCTCTGGTTGAGCTAACCTGCGTGCCTTTGGACTGTGGGAGGAAACCAGAACAGCTGGAGAAACCAACTTAGACATAGCAGGCAAACTTGACACAGAAAGACCCCAGCTGGCAAGTTCAAGTCCAAGAACGTGTGTTATGAAGTAGCTACGGTTACCACAGAAAAAATAAAAGAGAGGAGGGGGAAAGGAAGAGAAGTAAATGTCTGCATCTGTTTTAATCTCTGTTGTTGCTGTCCGTAGATTTAGGAAATCCAACATCATAAAAAAAATTGGTGATGATGTCTGATATTTAGCAGGTAATAAAACATGTATTTGTCCAGCTTACTGTATTCTCTGGTGTACATGCGTGACTGATACTTATCCAACCTAGAACTTTTAGATCCTGATCTGCTCGATTCATGTAAGCTAATGTTTTAAGTAGTTGGTTCCCCCCCAAAAAGTGAAACATTTCCATGTTTTTCTTTGTTAAAGGTTGAATGTGGAACATTTTTCTTTTATTAAAAGCTATATTAAAAACAAACAAAACAAACAAACAACAACAAAAAAACCCTCTACAGGTCATTTAGGGGTGTGCAGAATGAAAGTACAATATTTCCTAAAAAAATTATATTTAGCCTGAAAATAATTATAAAATAAATTTTACAGGTGTGACAATGGCATTATGTTTACATCTACAAGGCAATACACGCCGCCATTGCGGGTTGCCAAATACGATCTCTGTGTGGCAACAGTATGTTGGGCACAGTTAGGCTGGTACAGGGGGAAACTGTGGAGACGGCGAGTCAAGCAGCTGCTTCAGAGTACGCGAGATATTATCTGTTTCTGAGGAGGAGTGACCTGAGAAGAACAAAAACTGGGGTAAATTTAGGTGAAGACTTCACTAAATGGACCCACACAAACATTTTCCATGGCATCAAAACACGGAAATGGCGGCTTTTCTCCTGGATCGGTAAGCTAACTTGTTTGCTAACGTGACTAATGTTAGCTGCAAACTCTTCTGCACTAGTTGTTGGACATGCTGCAGGCTGCTGGTCACTTGCGTAACGGCAGTGAGCCAATCCCACAACAACCTAGTTTCTCTCTCCTGGCTGTAGCCTCTCACAAAGCCGAGACCCAATGGTTTAGAGGCTTCACTTTTGCATGCCAACTAGTTCAAAAGTAATGTTGCTTAAACTTGCTACAACAACAACAAAAGAAAACATGTCATTTGATTAGATATTGTCAGATGACATCATGCTCCAACTAGTATGTTCATGATATCATGTCACATTTGTGTCCTGGTCTCAGCCCTTTAAATCTGTTTTTGCTATTCTCTGTACTTTGTACTTGCACAACAGCTCAATCCAGGTGGTCCTCATTCACCTATTTCTCTGATTCTGTTGTCAGATAGTAGAACCTTTTTTTTTTAAATCTGGCAACTGGAAATGGTGACGAGTAAGTAACTTACAGATTTACCAGTCACATTGGCTGCCCACTGAGCCAAAGATTTAGATGTGTTGTCTAAGTTTAGGCCGAAATTCACCCAACTATCGGTCTATATTTTACCCTGAATCTAAACGTTAGAATTTAATCCATTATTTATTAAATATTGAATTACAAAAACAACTTTAAGCTGTATAAATGATGGCCAAATATTGAATTAAAACATTTTAAACACTCATTGATCAATGTACAGTGTAGTTTAGATTTAGTCTAAGCTGGTCTAAACTTAGACGGCTAAAGAAACCCTTTCATTTTTAGACCAGTGGTAGAACGATTTTAGCCTAGACGTCTCAGGACCATTAGAGGTCTATTAAATGTCTTTTAGTCTAAAAAATGCTGGGTGGGTAGAGTTAAAAAAAAAGAAAAAAAAAGTTTGATTTGAGCCCTGCTGTTACTGCTGCTATATTTCATACCCACTTTTTTCAATAACACATATGAAAATGTTTAATCCCTCTTTTTTCCCCTCTTTTCTTTCTTTTTTTTTTTCAAAGGTGAACCACTATGGACCCCTGAGCAACGTCCATGGTGGTTCAACCCCCACCAACTCCTCCCTGGGCGCTGTATTTAGCCCACTGCTATCAGGTTCAGAGATGGGTTAAAAGCAGAGATTGAATTTCCTAATTGGCACTCTAATTGGGATTAATAAAGTATATTATTATGACTATGATGATGATTATCATAATTATTATTGTTTTATTCATTTTTTTTTTCATTTTTTCGAGAATGAGATATCATGGTACTTTGAAATATATTAGATCAATATGCGAAAAATGTGCTCATTGGTGATTCAATCTCAATCTCTTGAGATCAGTTTGAACTTCTCATAATTGTATTCTGCAATCATTTGTTTCTGAATTACCTCTCCTAAGGGTTCCTTAGGAGCAAGAGGTGCGCTAACAAGAAAAAAAACATCACTGAGTCAAAGGAGGTTGAGTTTAGATAAGTATCTGAGCCATATTTGAGAAGTGGGATAAACAGAAGAGATTTAATTTGATTTAGTTTTCAAAATATGTACTAGCAAGTTAAGAGTGACTCAACTTCTTCTGTTTTTATTACAGAAGAGATCCAATAATTGCATGTCCCTGATTTCAATTTTGAAAGATAATAAAAGAATAGTATAAGATGAATCTGAGACATCAATGAGACAAATCTGAGAACTCAAATAGTGAGCAGTGAGAGACAGAACCATCTATGTGTCTCACTGAGATAACTGAGATATGAGTTCAAAGTATGGATATCAAATTGAGACATACTTGAGAGCAGCACAATATGTCTCATTTTTCTCTCAGCTGAGATCAGGAAAAGAGAGATGTGAGAAAAATTTGAGATTACACAGTGCTCACTGTGAGACTTATTTCTCAGGAGAGACATTTGAGAAAAAGGAGAAAACCACTTTAGTCTAAATTAGCGTTCATTTATGCAAATGTGACAAAAATAGATCTCATCTTCAACTTTGATTTTCCATGGGCAAGTCCGGTCCTCGTCAGCTGCTATCCTAAAACTTTTAGAACACACCCTCCCCAACACACCTGCATCAAATGGCTAATTCACTCATGCACGTCATTCAGCTCTGCAGAGGATGCTAACAAGCCATTCATTTGATTCAGGTGTGTTGGAGAAGGGATGCCCTCGAGGACTGGATGTTTCTATATGGATTACTTCATGTATGCGTGTATCACACTGGAAAACAGAGAATAAAGTGGGCATATACTATAAGAGAGATTGAGGCTGTGTTATAGTAGGAAATCTGATGAAACGCATGATCATTGTTAAATACTGCAATGACAACATGACTTGTGACAATATTCTGTATGCTAATCTCAGATGTTATTACTAGCAGACCAGGGCAAAGACTGACCTAAAATTACATTTTCTTTGCAAAATTGATATTGCACATTGTGATATGGCAATAATTTTGAATATTGTACAGCCTTAAAGAAGATGTACTCACTTGTGTAAATGTACTTCCACTCCTGGTTCGACTTGTAAAGGTTAGTCACGACTTTGGCAAGTTTAAGTGATATTTTTGGTCAATCTTTTGGTTCTCAGCAGTAATTCAACAGTGAGTGGAAGAGAGTGTGCTCATGATCACAGACGACAGCATTGCTTTCCACTGTCAAGACACATTATCACATTCTTGTCATGGGGCAAGTGCTAATTATGTGGTTTTGCTTTTCTGCCCAGCTGCAAAAGGAATTAGAGTAAACTTCTGATAAATCACCGAAAGCTGCTGTTTACAGAGGCAGATGTGTCATTTTGTCAAATGTGCTGTAAGCAATGGTGATAAATCTTCTCAGGTATGTTATTTTTCTCTCCTGTTCTTTTTCCAAGTGAGAGCCTAACTGAGTTTTGCACCCTCTGCAAATCTTTTCTTGTCACTTTAGTGCAGATGACTGTAGAACTGACCACACATTTAATGTGCATTGCCCTGATTGATATTTCTGTCACATTCAGCTTCAGGCACTACAAATATAATGGCTCTCCCTCGGCACAATCATAGTTATAAATCCTTGTTGTTGCATGGAAATTTGATTACTAATTTAGATTTCTGTACTTCAGTGGTTCATAAATTGATGTTCGGGGAAAACAAGGAGTGCATGAGGAGGTCATGTTTTCATTTTAATGTACATTTCGGCACACTGAAAAAAAATGTGTTTTTTTGGCTTTTTATTAACAGCAGTGCAACACGGAGTGGTGTCTTAATTATGTTGAAAAGCTGACATAGGCCTTGCGTTGGGGAGGGAGCCATCAGTCATCCGTTCATGGTCTGAAGCTCTGCGACATGACAAAGATGTTCAGGGATTTCCTCAGTGCTGTAACTTCATCTCTGCAGTCTCTAACAGATGCACTTTTTTAAGGCTGTGGCTAGATTTTATCTACATACAGAGAAGTACCAGACAAATAGTATTTACCATCACTACTTCTTCAGCTCTCACTTATAATTACCCACCCCAAAAGTTCTTTATGGTGGTGCAAAGAGAGTGTAATTCTGTCTGAAAAATGTCAGAACTGATTACGATTTGACAGCCAAGAGACCTGCGGTTTCAGGCAGACAGTCTCGTCTGACCCCTCAGGATACTCAGCACACACAAAAGCCTGAGGAGCATCTCTGTGGTTCTGTGCTTGCTATCTACTGCACAAATGTTGCCATCTGCTCAGATCAAAAGAGCACTCTGCGCATGTGTTCGCCTTTCCCAGTCAGTGAACTCATCTGGCTTTCGCCACAGATCGCCCCGTCGGTCAGTCTTGGCTGTCCAAAATAACTTTTTTTGGGTTGATTATACGCTCTCATCTGCCAGTGTAAATTACAGCTTTGTGCTCAGATGGGCTCTGAGCAGCCGGAGAACCGGGACGGTGAGTGAGTGTGCACCACGCAAGCGTGGTGGCGGAGAGGATCAAGGCCAGCAGAAGTCGCAGCTGCACGCCGTCCTCGAGCAACTGATAACCACCAAAACATCCTGTGTGTGCGGAGAAGCACCTCAAGTGCTAAAAAGACCCGAGACAGCTGATCTTTTTACTTTCTAAGGTTTTACTGACCAAAAGTGTTTTATAATATACTCAAGAACTTTCTGACGCTTGAATATTGTTTTACTTTTGCTACAAATTAAGCCCTTTCACCATCCTGTGCAGCATTAGGCAGAATGTGCTCTACACTCAAAGAAATGTGTCTTTGACCTACATATTTTTTCATGTCAACAGGTTCCACATAATTATAATATGTTACTTTAAATAGAAAGAAAGAAATTAATCTCTCTGTACTTGGCAGTACTTAAATGAATTGTGTTCATGAAACACGCATACAGCTGTGTGAAAAAGTTTTTGCCCTCTTCCTAATTTCTTACTTTTTTGCATGTTTGTCACACCTAAATGTTTCAGATCATCAAACAAATTTTAATGTGAGTAAATGGTAAATGGACTGTACTTATATAGCGCTTTTCCAGTCACACTAACCGCTCAAAGCGTTTTACACTACATATCACATTCACCCAGTCACACACACATTCATACCCCGATAGGCACATCGGGAGGCAACTTGGGGTTCAGTGTCTTGCCCAAGGACACTTCGGCATGTAGTCTGGGAAGCCTGGAATCGATCCCACAACCCTCCGGTTGAAACCGGAGGGTTGTGGCTGTTTACTTGTGCTGAGTCAAAGACAGCACAAGTAAACAGAAAATGCAGTTTTTGAATGAAGATTTTTACTAGTAGGGGGGGTTGATCCAAACCTCCATGGTCCTGTGTGGTAAAAAAGTGACCCCCCCCCCCCCTGTTAAAACATAAATTAACTGTGGTTTATCACATCTTTGGAAAGCTGAGTTCAATTTCTGTAGCCACACCAAGGCTGGATTACTGCCACACCTGTTCTCAATCAAGAAATCACTTAAATAGGACCTGCCTGGTGAAGTTTAGGAGACCAAAAAGATCCTCAAAAGCTAGACATCATGTTGCGATCCAAAAAAAAATTCAGTAAAAAATGAGAAACAAAGTAATTGAGATCTGTCAGTCTGGAAAAAGTTCCAAAGCCATTTCTAAAGCTTTGGGACTCCAGAGAACCACAGTGAGAGCCATTATCCACAAATGGTGAAAACATGAAACAGTGGTGAACCTTCCCAGGAGTGGCCGGCCGACCAAAATTACCACAAGAACACAGCGACGACTCATCCAAGAGGTCACAAAAGACCCCAGAACAACATCCAAGAACTGCAGGCCTCACTTGCCTCAATTAAGATCATCCCCAAGACTTTTGGGAAAATACTGTGTGGACTGACAAGACAAAAGTTGAACGTTTTGAAAGGTGTAGGTCCCATTATATCTGGCGTAAAAGTAACACGGCATTTCAGAAAAGGAACATCATACCAAAAGTAAAATATGGTGGTTTTAGTGTGATGGTCTGGGGCTGTTTTGCTGCTTCAGGACCTGGAAGACTTGCTGTGGTAAATGGAACCATGAATTCTGCTTCTACCAAAAAATCATGAAGGAGAATGTCCGGCCATCTGTTGGTGACCTCAAGCTGAAGCGAACTTGGGTTCTGCAGCAGGACCATGATCCAAAACACACCAGCAAGTCCATCACTGAATGGCTTAAGAACAACAAAATGAAGACTTTGGAGTGGCCTAGTCAAAGTCCCTACCTGACTCCCATTGAGATGCTGTGGCATGACCTTAAAAAGGCGGTTCATGCTGGAAAACCCTCCAATGTGGCTGAATTACAACAATTCTGCAAAGATGAGTGGAACAAAATTCCTCCACAGCGCTGTAGAAGACTCACTGCCAGTTATTGCAAACGCTTGATTGCATTTGTTGCTGCTAAGGGTGGCCCAACCAGTTATTAGGTTTAGGGGGCAATCACTGTTTAACACAAGGCCATTTAAGTTTGGATTTTTTTCCGCCCTTAAAAATAAAAATCTTCATTTGAAAACTGCATTTTGTGTTTACTTGTGTTATCTTTGTCTCACATTTTAATTTGTTTAATGATCTGAAACATTTAAGTGTGACAAACATGCAAAAAAAAAGTAAGAAATTAGGAAGGGGACAAACACTTTCACACAGCTGTACAATCATCCTCAAAATTATTCATACCCTTCCATTGAGGAAAAGGCTAAATTGACAATAATATTTCAAATAACAAGAAACTAAAAAAAAAGTTAAATAAATTAAAATTTACAAAAAAGATATATTAGTGAAATAAAATATTGCTTTTGAACTGTAATTGAAAATAATAATAAAAAACAAACAAAATGTGCAACCAAATTTAATCTTAGCCATGTCATGCTTGTTTATTTGTTTCATTTTGTGTGTTTGCTTTTTATTTCTTTGGAATCACAATTTAAAATCAATGTAATGATTTTTGTAGAATTTTTATGCATTATTACTTTTGTAAATTTCAACTTATTTCACTGACAGCTGATTTTTTTTTTTTCTGTCTTTAATGGGAGGGTATGAAAAATTTTGTGGATGACTGTATATTATGTAGGGATAACATGAGACAAAATCACATTATGATAATGTTTAAAAAAAGATTTAACCCAACAAACACCATATGTCAACTGAAAATAAATGGTTTATGTAAAGTCAACAACTGTTCTAATTCACTTTTTTTCAGTGTATGGTTTTAACATAAAGGGTTTCACTGTACTCACTTTTGTACTCAGATTCACACAGGCTTTATTTCCGTCTCTAAATGTACCTATTACAGACAAATACCCTGCAAAGTTATTACAGGGTATTTAATATTACTGATGTGTTTCCTGCTCCTATTTCTAATTTTAAAGTTTATAATGATTACTTAAGGGTGGATACGGAAAATGTCTTTGGCAGGATTTGTTGCAACTTTCTTGGACTTCAGTCAATTTGTAAGCAGGGTGTGATTTGTGAAAAAAAAGAGGGGGGGGGGGGGACCTGACTGCTCAGCAGTTACTCAGCTCCAGTCACGCAGTTGAATCAGCGAGAGGGAGGGTGGAAGGAGAGAGGAGGGGGGGGGGACTGTTTGCTTGATAGTGTGCTCTTATTGGAGCAATTGAATTACATAGAATGATAAGCTGCTGTCTGATTTAATTGATTCTGAGCAGAGACAAAGCTGACAGAACATAAACAGGAACTTTGTTTCTCACTCTGGACATTCACATGGCCTCATCAGTGCACAACAGATCATATTATACACCCAAAACCCCAGAAAAGTGAAATGTACAGTAAAGGTAAAAACAAAAATAGTGTATAACAGCCATTTATACCCCCTAGCCCGCAGAGGGCTGAAGATGCTTAAGAAATCAACTAGTAGAAAAAAAAAATCCTGATGGCGGCTATCATAACTTATACATCAAAGGGTTAATGTAAAGAAGAAACAGCACCACCTGCTGGCCAATCCAGTCACGGCTCAACTGGTTTACAAAAATGCACGATGAGATTTTGTGAAAGAGTGAAAGAAGGTGTAACTTCTTATCTGTAAGAAACAAAGAAGCTCTCTCCCTCAGTTGTTCAGTTCTTGTTATTAATGTTATTTTTTACTCTGTTGCTAATGGAAGAGGGGCAGTCAGCGAGTCTTACCACCTGTTTCCAGGCTATTTGCAATGACATGCAAAAGCTTTAGCCAGACGCTCACATTAACACCTCAATGCTCTGGTTTCCTCTCTGAAAGATTAGCCTGCTCGTGTTGATATTCCCACCGGATCTTTGCATCCCACAGATTTCCCTGCATTACTGAAGCTATGCAGGAATATTCTGAAGCTTTATCTTCTAAATGCGTAAAACGATGCTGTTAAAAGAGCCACACGACACAAACACCTGCTCCCAGCCAGAGCTGCACTGTAAACCTGCAGCTTCAGTCAGCACGAGCCCTCATAATGCTGGCATCGCCATGGCTACAGCGCTTGTTTGCTGCACAAGGGAGTGTCCTTTCGAAACCACCTAAGTACGGTCTGTGGTTTGACCACTTCAAATCACACACTGCAGGGCAGTGAACGCACACGTGCACATGCTTACAAGTGGACCCCACCAGCGATGGCTGCTAAGTTTTCTCCTCTGGTCATAAATCCAGCAAACATTTCAATGCCCCAACAAACAACTCGATTTTCCATTTGTTCAGTAAAACGATGATTTCAACTTTTCTCCAAAAAGCCACAAACGCAGTGGCTGCAGGGTGTGGTGGGACTGACCCAGTTAAACCCCAGTACACCAGCAGAAGTCTGACAAAACCATAAGTCAACCTCAAGACTTGAGAGGCTGCATGTGTGAGAGAGAGAAGGAGAAAAAGAGTGAGAGACTGTTCTGAGTCCAACTCAGCTATTTCACTGTGTTGCCACAGGGTTTGACCTGATGGAGTACTTCAATGTGAAAGATATTCTGGGAACCAGAGATGATGACGGCCCGAGTTCATACGTCCGGCTTGGCACCATGCCAATAGTACAGCAAACGGAGTAAGTGTGCACCTCTTCTTACTGCAATATACTTTCAATTCTTATCAAGTTATTCAAGAAAAGATGGGACTGAAAGGCTCGGTCAGGATATTACAGCTGAGGGCCTTCTGACCACCAGCACACCCCATCTCTGTGGACTGAGTCTGCAGGATGATGCAGAGGGGCTTCCTGCTTCTTGTGTGAACATTTTTATCACAGGACAGAGTATTGCCTGAAATTATACTGAAACAATCCAGAGAAACTATTCTAACAGATTATCCTGCAGATAGTACGGTTGATATACTTTAATTCAAATTTCTAAGCAGATTTACAATCAGAAAAAAGCAAATCTGGTGAAATAAACATGGCATTTGGCAAGTCTTCAAGGCCCCATGTCAGTTCTCCGGTTTTCCAACTCAATTCTTTCTCAGAAGCCCCCCCCCCCCCCCACACACACACACACACACACACCCACACACACCCACACACACCATTCATTTATGTATTTATTTATTTATTGCCATGTGCCCTGACTTAGATAATGAAATTAAAATTTAGTGATAATGAATTCAATTAAATGTCTCCATTAATTTCTCTCGATCTGGTGGGTTTTAGTTTTGTTCCGGTTTAGTTCTTGATAAACTTCCGTCTATAGCTTCACTATTAACTAATGTTGGTCTGTCGTCCTTATGTTTTAAGAGTCCTTGATTTGGTTTTATTTGTGTACTAGTTTGTTTTACTTCCTGTTTCATTTTGTAGTCTGTCCTCTTGTGTGTTCAGTTAACTTTACTTCCTGCTTCAAACACTGTTTATAAGTGTTTAGTGCGTTAATGGTGTCATTTAAGCTACAATTCAGTGCTCTGAAAGTACCAGGATGCTGCCCTAATAACAGCCAAAAACGCAGTGCAACATGAAGCACACTACTCGCACACAACGGACTTGGTGGTGACCCCTGCTGCATCATAGGCTGTATTGTACTGATTTAAGTAATATTTATGAAATTAGTCAGTCAGTCAGTCAGTCAGTCATTTTCTGTACCGCTTATCCAGTTCAGGGCCACGGGGGTTGCTGGAGTCTATCCCAGCTATTATCAGGGTAGAGGCGGGTACACCCTGGACAGGTTGCCAGTCTGTTGAAGGGCCAACACAGAGAGACAGACAACCATTCACACTCGCATTCATTCCTAGGCGCAGTTTAGAGTAACCAATTAACCAAACATGCATGTCTTTGGATGGTGGGAAGAAGCCAGAGTACATGGAGAGAACCCACGCATACACAGGGAGAACATGCAAACTCCTTTATGAAATTATTCAGACATAATTACTAATGTATATTGTGGCTACTAAGCTGATGCGGTCATGTGTTTGAGGCTGCAGTTATATTAGCTCAGTAGCGTTAGCTCATGTTAGCGGGCAAGTCTAGTCCATCACTTCCTGTAAGTGCAGTGCTCTGTTTGGGTCAGCATTTAGCGACAATAGTGTGCACTACAAATGCAGTACACTGCGCAATGCGCAAAGAGTTCCAGTGCACTTAGGCAAGTGTGCGGTTTGAGACACAGCTCTGGTTTCAGTTTCCTAATTACCACACTTACCTCTTCTTGTGATTAACCCCCTCTGTATAATCCTTTATTTCTGTGGTTCATGTCAGATCGTTGTCAGTCCTGTACTACTTTGTTATTGTTGTCCTATATTATCAGTGATATTATCAGCTGATGTCAGCCTTAAAATGTGATATCAGGAAAATATCCGTTTCAGTTTTTTCAGACTGACATTTTTTACTCAGGAAATCTCTTGAGATCTTGTTTTTCCATTACAAAGTCTCGTGAGATCTTGTTCCATTAGCACCAGTCCAGCATGTAGAAAAGTCGCTGTTATTGTGGAAGAACTTCATATCCCAGCATTCCTTTCAGTCATGTGACTACGGTGCAGCTGCTGCTGCTACAGACTGACTTGCTTTGAAGCTGCTTATAATATGTCTGGTTTTAAGTTGTTGGTTAAGTTACCAAGTTGTGGCTATTAGCCACATGTTGGCTAATAACTGCTAGTATCTGATATCTGACAGCCAGATTTCTAAAATGAACTCCTCTGACTGAGTAAAGGCTGTTTTGGGATCTTTGCTTTCGGAGCAGAATATAGTTGTATCGCTTAAAATATGAGAAATGCAATCTCACAGTTGGCCTGCGACAGCCTGGCGACCTGTCCAGGGTGTACCCCGCCGCTCGCCTGATAATAGCTGGGATAGGCTCCAGCAACCCCCACTACCCTGACCTGGATAAGCGGTACAGAAAATGACTGACTGACGGACAATCTCACAGTTTTCTGCAAAGATTGATTTTGGTTGATCTCGGAAATTAAAAGTTGGACAGTTTTCAATATACAGTAGGTTTTTTAAAAAAAGAAGCCAATATCAAAAATCCTTACTTCCTCCTGTTTGTTGGTCAGCAGTTCTTAATTAGTAATGTTAATCCTGACTTTGTTGTGCCTTTATTTAATTTAATAGTTTTTTTTTTAAATCCTACATTTGGGGCCTATTTCCTTGATATTCATGTCACTTTCATATCAGTGGGATAAAGATCAGCCACCACTGGTTTGTTATTTGCTGGACTTTTAACCAGGAAACTGAGTTCAAGTTCAACTGGGGATTAATATATTTTTCTTTTATGTAAATTTTACGTGTTGCATTTCCAGTCTTTAACTGGCAAGGTTGAGGACAGCTTAGGAAAAAAGACCGGTGGTTCGCTTAGAACAGACTTTTGTTAATGGCTTTAATCGTGTCTCATGGAACAAGTGGCAAATTTCACTATCTGGAAATCCTCTATTGAAAGGCGAAGTGTTTTGTGTGCATAGGCACAATAATATGATGGAAATTCTACTATATTTGCTTTGAGTGACTATTAGGCCTGCCCTACAGGTTCAATTGTAAAGTAAATTATGTAAAACAGAAGTATTTTCATGTCTTCTTAATGTTGAAATTCAGACTAGTGTTACAACATCTTTCTGAAGTAACAAGAAGCAGTATGCCACCTCTGGGTGAAATTTAGCCTCCCCCCACAGTCCCCTGAGTTGAACAAGTGGGCATAAGCGTTTTCTAACCGACCCAGTCATTCTCTGAATCTGGCAGCACTGACTTTAGCTTAGCTTAGCGTAGTTGCTGTAATCTGGTGTTTCCAACTAGCACCACTTGGTGAAAGTGAACTAATGAACTCATGATTTTCTCCAATTATGTTTCATGACCTGCACATTCTGATCGAGTACAAATGACAAGCCGATTTAGCATCAAAGGACTGACTAGAAGGCATTCAATAGGGGAACTATATGCCGCAGATGTACAGGCGAATCATAAGCGAAGCACCGCGGATAGTAGCAAAGGCAGGACACATGCGCAGCATCTGGTGGCAACCCTGTTTACGGAAGTTGGGGAAGCTGCGCATGCATGTTGCCTTTGCTATTGTGACAGTGTGGGGTCTTGTCACTATGCCTCCAATAGATCATGTGCCCTGGCTACTTGGCCACAGGGATGTCCCTTTGGCTGAATGGTCGGTCACATGACTTTCACCTGGGAGTCTGGGGATCAAATCCCGCCCGGGCCCTCTGTAGCGTACCTTGCCACACTATGCTCTGCATTGCTTTGCCTTTGATTCACCTATGGTCGGGTAGAAAATGCTTCTGCCAGCTTGTTTAACTCAGGGGACTGTGGGGGGAGGCTAAATTTCACCCAGGGGTGGCATATGCCTTTAAGACTTTGACTATTTTTAGAGGGTTTACACATTACAGTGTGTTTCTCGTTTTCTGTACACACACTAAAGTAAAGCAATGACGATGTCCTTTCATTTGGCAGAGATGTGTTTCCTCAAGGTTTGCCAGACGAATATGCCTTCGTGACAACATTCAAATTCAGAAAAACCTCAAGACGTGAAGATTGGTACCTCTGGCAGATTTACGACAAATATGGAATCCCACAGGTGGGTCAGCCAAATGTAAATAGTTATAAATGTAACTACAAATGCCTGTGTCCTAATTTGGAGAGCTACAACTTAGAAAAGGCCAAGGTCACTCACTGTGCAGAAACATGTAGCAGCACCTTCCACTTATCCTCCCTCTGACTTCTCAGGTGTCCATCCGTCTGGACGGTGAAAACAAGGCAGTGGAGTACAACGCTGTCGGGCTGACAAAAGATGCTGTGAGAGCTGTGTTCAAGAACCCCGAAGTCGACAACCTGTTCGACCGCAACTGGCACAAGATTGCCCTCAGTGTTGAGGCCAAGTCTGTGTCTTTGTACCTGGACTGCAAACATATCCAGACCTTGCCAATTGAAGACAGGGAGGACATCGATATCCAGGGAAAGACAGTAATTGGGAAGAGGTTGTATGACAGCGTGCCAATTGATGTGAGTCTCTACCTTCATGCCCCAGACATTTTATTCATGTACGCTTCTTGTCTTGGAAGCTGATTTGTTCATCAAATATCTGTCTGCTTTCATGCAGTTTGACCTCCAGAGGATGATGATTTACTGTGATTCCAAGCATGCAGAACTGGAAACTTGCTGTGATCTTCCCGGTGGGCCTGTAAGTATTACTGGCTCCAGACCTGCATTTTACACCTTTCTACTGACTGCACAACCGTGCACTTTGGCAGCTGCAGCCTCACAATCTGCAACATCTGCTTCTGCCACAGACATCCATGGTGGTTTGCAAATGTTTCTGGTATGTGCATCATTTCAATTTGAGATAAAACAAACAAAAACAGGGAGATGCACTTGACTAGGGTTGGGTAAAAATAGTGATTAATCAATGCATCGCAATATTTCTCTGTGCAATTTAATATCAATTCGACAAAATCTCTGAATCTATTCACCTCCTGATGTGAGGGGAGCTGTGCATGTTATACGTAAAGGCCACGTTAGATCAAACAACACCAAAATGGCAAATATTCTGTTTTATTACCCAAAAATATAAGATGACACACTACATACATTCACATGGGCATGATAATATATATTCAGAAATCTACAACAGAGTTTCTACTTCTTACTGAAACGATATTGAAGCATTTAAATCAATACTGAATCGAATCGAATTGAAATCAAAACTGAATTGTGAGGTTCGTAGCAATACCCAGCCCTGCATTTGATCTTTTTGCATTTACATGACAGGTTCCATTGAAATAAGTTTTTTTTCCAATTGCAAAATCAGTTTTATCTATTATTTGAATCACTCTTGCTGTCCCTCTGCTACTCTGCTATTTAACATGAGCTGCTACAAGCTTATATTTTACTGTAACACTTAAATATGAGCTACATGGGTGCTCTTGAACTTTAAGTTTAGAATAAAAAGTTAGATCTAAATAATTTTTTTAACCATTAAAACATTCAGTTTTATCTTTAATTTGAATTACCTTTGTTTTCAGTATGAATACACATTGAAGCTAGCAGTTCATGTTTTTAGCTTGAGAGCTAAAAGCTGGTGTTTAAGTGTAAAGTATCACATTTATGTGAACGAACCAGAATCCATTTCAACTTTAAAGGATTCACAGGAAAGTTGGATCAAAATAAGTTATTTCCACTCGTGGTAAAAATCAGTTTATCTATTATTTGAATCACTCTTGCTGTCTGTTTGCTATTTAACATAAGCTGCAACAAGCTAATATTTTACTGTAACACTTAAATATGAGCTACATAAGAAGGGTGCTCTCAAACTTTAAGTGTTCAGAAGAAAAAGTAAGATCCAAATATTTTTTTTAAACCATTAAAACAGTCAGTTTTATCTGTAATTTGAATCATCTTTGTTTTCAGCATGAATGCATAGCCTATTGCTGGCTAGCAGTTCATGTTTTTAGCTTGAGGGCTACAAGCTGGTGTTTACGTGTAAAGTATCACATATACAGCCTTGGAAAAAATTAGGAGACCACCCTTGTTTTCTCATATTAATTGGTCATTTTAATGCCGACTACTAAAAGTACATTTGTCTGGACAAATAAAATGATAACAACAAAAATAGCTCATAAGAGTTTAATTTAAAAACTGATATCTAGCCATTTTCCATTCTTTTCTTGAAAAGTGATTTTGGTTATTAAGTTCATACATCAATAGCTATGGCATTGTACTGCCAAAAACAGCTTTTAGGCATTCTATTTTCTTTTCTGTCTCTTTTAGTCACATGATTCCCACCACAGTTGTTACTCGATTGCATAACCATTATTTTTGATAACAAAGTTGGTCTCTTAATTTTTCCATAGCTGTATGTGAGCAGAATCCATTTCAACTTTCAAGCATTCACAGGAAAAGTAGATCAAAATAAGTTATTTCCAACTGTAGACAATACATGTTTATCCTTAATTTCAGTTCATTTTCAGTTTGAAAATACATTGCTATTAGCTACTGCTAAAAGTTATAACTTATGTGTTTACCTCACACCTGGAGTTGAAAGAAAAAAAAAACCTCTTTAATATTGTGTCATACAGCATACAAACCTAATGATAAATACTGTAAAGTGGGCCATGTGTGTATATTTGACGACCATCGATCAAAGACTTCTTTTCATGGCGTGTGGTGGAATAATTTGAGTACACAAGTTGATGTCAGAACAAGCGGCAGCCTCTGGTGGCCAACTATGAATCTACCCGGAGGAAGTAAATATGTGTAGTTCTTCCTTCATCCACTAGGGGCTGGCTGCAAAACAGAACAAATCCCCACAGACTCCCATGTTAAAAATGGCAACTTCACAACAGAAATAAACATGTTTACAGCCTGGTTCAAAAAATCATTTTAGGTTAAACAGGTCAGGTTTACCTTCATGTCAACTGTGAGGGGGGTTAATTTTAATTTTTTTTTATAACTCATCTTTTTAGATGTTATTTAATTTTAAAATTACACATAATTAAGGGTGTGTCCTTTTGATTGACATGCGGCGGACCGGATGTCGGCCTGCCGACTGGTGCCTTAACTACTTGTTCTCTGTAAGGTCTCAGTCTGTAGCAGAATAGCACAATGGTGGTTTTTAGTCAGCTAACAGCAAGTCCAAACATGTCTTACCTTTATCCCGCCGCTTAGGAGGCTAATCTTCATTAGCTTCTGTTAGTTTCGAGTTAGCTCGGTTAGTATTTAGCCCAGAATACATCAGCTGTCAATCATTTGCCCCAAGGCCGTGCTTTGCCCACTTTAGTATTCTCCGGGAGTGACAACACACCCGGACATGGCAAGATGGCGATGGTGGGACATGCCCAACTGGCTTCACTTTCCCCTATTCAGACGAGACTGGATACTGCGTCCATATTTTTTACAGTCTTTGTTTCAGGCTAACCTGACTCCGCCAGATGGATTTGCTCCTGCATATCCATCTGGAAATCATCTGTTAGAGTAGTTTTGGGAAGGGGTGAAAATACTGGTTAGCTGATTGGATAAGGCATCTGTCTATCACCACCTATGTTGGTGATAGACGGGCCAAATCAACCAATCAGATCAACGAAGCATATGACGTACTAACAGAGTGATGACGAAAACACAACCACATGCCAGGCTACTCTTGCTGCTGCCGGCAATGGCTCGTTAGCTTAGCAAACAAGAAACATGTCGGCAGTAATTCCGGTAAAACTTGAGCGATAAACACGCTGACGCCAGTTTCATCTGCTGAAGCTGCCATGTTGTTTAGACTGAACTGTTGCTTCTCGTTGCGTCACATCTCAACCCGCCTCAAAGCCAACGCTGATTGGACGTTCGTTTGGTGAACTGCTCCAAATTCTCTTCAACGGAAAGTAGCCAGACTGATCCGCGAGTGAAAATCATGAGGCTAGTTTCAGACACTTTTGTTTGACTCATGGTCATTTTTTTCACTGAACACACATGAATGTGTGGCATTAATGCATGCATGAATGGGATTTTTACCTCCGCTGCTCTAGCTCACATTTTAGCTGACAAGGATAATATCTATCTTAAATACAATCTAAGGCTGCAAACAACCCCTGAGGACTAACTGTAATTTGCTAAGTAGTTCAGTGACATGTACGAATTTCTCACAATACTGATTTTATTTTCTTTAATATATATTCTTCTCAATAAACTGTCATTTCAGTGCCCCAAGAAAGTTGTGACTGAAGCGCCACCGGTGCAGATCCTCACTCCAACACCAACTGTTGTGGAGCAAAAGAGAGGTCCTCAAGTGAACTGCTCCTGCCCTGCAGGGGAGAAGGTAAAGCCACTTCATTTCATCAGACTTGATCCCAGTCTATTATTTCCATGGTTGACTGGGAATCCTTTCTCTAATGGCTTTCAAAAGGCGGCTGTGTTCTCATTTCTCACAGGGAGACATCGGTGCACCCGGTGTTACAGGCCCAAAGGGTGAAAAGGTCATCTACCATATAATTACATAGTAGTTTGTGTGTGACACACGATTAGTGTTTCACTATGTCTGTTCTGCCCTTTTATTGTGTAAACATGCCTACCTTTTCAGGGGGACAATGGCCCTAAAGGTGCTATCGGACCACCGGGCATCAAAGGAGAAAAAGGAGAAACTGTATGAGAACTTAAAGCGTCTATTTTTCATTTTTTATGCTTATCTGGAGGAAAAAAAAGCTAATAACATTTATCTTGTAATCAGAGTTTTGAATATATTTGATCAATATCATATCAGCCAATCAAGTGATTTCACACTGCATGCCTTCCAACTTTTCTGCATCTCTTTCAGCCTCGATAATAATTGATCCTTATCGATTAATTATTTGCAGGGCAAAGTAACCTCTGTCAAAGGTGACAGAGGTGAGAAGGTAAGTAAACACGTCTCTTCCCGATGCTGCATGGCCGTCTAACCTCAAATATGTTTGTCTGCATATTATGCATATATCATATGCATGTGGACCAAACATTCTGATCTCTTCCTGGAAGTATGCATTTTCAAGTCTTCTCTTTTATCTACTTTCTATATTTCCATACTTAATGTTTGCATTAGAAGTGTAACTACACGTCGATCTATATTAATCCAGTGACCAATAATCTAATAGAAATGACAGACAGAACTGAGATTAATAGAGAATAATGATGATATCCAAAGGTGTGTTATGTAATAGTCAGACAGTACTACCCTAGTTATTATAACTAAGTTCTACACATAGTTGGTTTGATCCTCTGAATAAGAGTTAGATTTATACTATATCCTTAATTATATAACAATTAGTTCCAGCCAAGCTTTTGAAGCAATCTGATAAGTCAAACAACTGTCAAAATGTGCTTTTATTGGAGTATTACAGCATGGTTTGTTTACTCTAAGTGCATCAATGTATCTGTAAAGTGCATAAGGCAAACGGAGTGTGCATCTGTTGCAGTAACATCACGTGACCTCCTGTATGGATAAGCTGTAAAGTCCAGTTCATCTGCCTCTGGATGCTACTGGGCAGCGATGGCTCCAGAAATACACTTAATAGATGTCACTGTGCCATTAAAGGAGCCCAGAACGTCGAGTTTTATGTCAGAAAGTTACGGAAAGTATCTTTAAGGTCTAGCAATAGAAATTTATTCTTTCAGTTTTCTTTTGTGTGATGTAGAAATTTCAAAGTCCAACATACAGAATGTGGTCCAGTCTGTTTAAACGTCTCACTGAGCTCAAAAATGAAATTAGATTAAAATATTTCAGCCTATCAAATTGAAATTTTATCAGTAACCATCAACTCGCAGACCAATTTATCAGTATTATATTGTATTGTGATCAAACTCTAACATGTACAACTCCAGCTCCAAGAGTTTGGACACTGTAAGATGTAAATAAAACAGAATGCAATGATTTACAAATCTGATGAATCCATATTTTATAAGCCATAAAACATTAACAACATATAAGATGTTGAAACTGACATTTTACCATTTCATGGAAAATATTTATTTAAAGGGAATAGAGGCAGGAACTGTGAAAGAATAAACAAGCATGTCCAGTTTTTTAATACTAATGGGTGATGAAGCGTTAAAAACCAAAAAGAACGAGCCCAACCACGTTTGTCTCCGTTGCCTTGAACAGGCTGTGTGCTGCATAATGCGCTGTGATTCTGTGGCTGAATTTCCGGCGCTGTCCTGGATGTGACGTCATTGACGCTGCATCTGCGTCCCCGACAGTTTTGATACAGGAAGGAGATGGTTAATTCAAACACTACACGGGATAGTTGTGGATTCTTCTGCTGTCAGCAAACGATCCAGATCAACTGAAAGACACTAAAAAGTGGAACTACGAAGAAAAAGACTTCATCAGCGTCTGTCCGTGCTCCCGTGCCAGCCTGGCTGGTGGCTGCAGATACCTGCAGCGCCAGTCGCGGCACTCGCAAGTCTCTTTCCTAATCTTGCCTCAAGTCCCTTTAAACTTGAACAGGGTGACGTTTAGCATTTTGTAGCATTTTAGGAGGGTTTAGGAGAGGAATGTCCCACTCTGGTCTGATGCAGGATTCTAGCTGCTCAACAATCCTGAACTGCTGCTGCTGGATTTCTGGCTTCATGATGATCCAAATATTTTCTATTGGTGAAAGAGCTGGACTGCAGGCAGACCAGTTCAGCACCCAGACTCTTCTTCTGTTTTCAGCCATGATGTCATGGATGAAGTATGTGGTTCAGCATTATCTTGCTGAAATCGTATTAATGATGCAGGCTTTTCAACTGCCCATCGAAAACAAGCTGGATGCTCCTTCTCCTCTGTGGTTTTCAGTAAGAATTTCCCATTTTCATCCATCTGACCACAGAAAAGTTCAGCACTTTGCCTCAGACCATTTGAAATGAGCTTTGTTCTAGGGAAGTTTTTCTGATGATGACTTATTTAGGGCTGCCACAAACGATCATTTCGATAATCGACTAATCACCGATTATTTTGGTGATTAGTTGACTAATCGGATCTTTAAAAAAATTGTTGTATAATTACAGTACCAGTCAAAAGTTTGGACACTTTCTCATTGAATCTCATCAAAAACTTCTGATTGGTAGTGTGTGTGTTCATTTCTGCGAAAATGCAATTCAAGAAAAGATGACCAGATAGACAGGCAGACAAGGCAGCTGAAGGTAGAGTGGCAATTTTGAGAGAAAAAAACAAAGCTTGAAGACAATAAATGATTAGTCGATTATGAAATCAGTTGTGGATTATTTTAATGGTCAACAATTTGTCGATAGATTGATTAATCGTGGCAGCACTATACTTATTTTTTGCACAGTGTGCTTTTACCTGCGTTTGTGGATTTCAGGGTGAACTTTGTTCACAGACAGGGATTTCTGGAAGTCTTCCTGAGTCCATGCAGGGATTTCCAGTAGAGAATCGTGCCTGTTTTTAATGCAGTGCTACTTAAGGGCTCCAAAATCACCTTTGGACCTTTGGCCGTGTCCCCTGTAGAGACCACTTAGATGATTTTCTACATTGTAGATCACTACAAAGTTTTCATAATTTCATGTTTAGGAACATTTATCTGAAATTGGTCAACAATTTTTAGATGCAGTTTGTTGCATATTGGTGATCTTCTGCCATTTAACACGGGAGGCTCCGCCTCTCTAAAATGCTCCTTTTATACATCTTGTAGTGGAAAAATATGGATCATCATATGTTGCCATCTAATTCAAAATGAGCTAATATTTTCAATGAAATTATATGTTGCTCATGTTCTGTTGGAAGTAAGTAAAGTATTGGTTTAAAAGATTTTAAAAATATTGCACTCTGTTTTTATTTCCATTTTATAGAGCATCCCAGCCTCTGGGGAATTTAGGTTGTATACAGTATTTGATCTACTTTCTACTGCGAGAGCATTGCAAGTTGCTCATGTAGCTCTTCATCTCGTAATCACATGTGTGATCTGCTCATATCACAGATTTTCATGTTACCTACCAGTGACCATTAGCATAATAAGGCTTTGGCATTAACACTTTAGCATACGTAAGTCACAACGGCCCATGACGGGCGTTTCAATTGGTCTTAAAGCAGTGTTTTGTGCTTGTAACAGTTAAGAATCTACCGGAAAACTCCTTTGGATAAAACAGTGGCAGGAAGCAGCAGGCAGTTGCTTTGATATAAGAAAGCAGTCAGACAAGCAACCAAACCCTTTTCATCGTACATTTATCCGTTTTGTGGTCCTTACTCCTGCTTTGATGATAGTGCATTAAATCAAACTTTAATGCGCGGCATCCATGTTGCTTCTTTTTTACTTTCTGCTTAAGCATCTGTCTTCACTTTCTGTGAAAGAAGGCTGAGATATTGTTGTAAACTTCTCTAAACTTCAGGTAAACACATGACGTAGGCTGACTTCAGGCCGCGGTTAAAAAGAAAAGTGGATTCCTCCCACCGTTATTGCTTTTAATTGCGTCTTTAACCAACTAAAGAAGTCTCTTCCATGTGTGGCAGTGCTGCTGTGCTTCCTGGTCATATGGTGCAGCAAAACAGGGCGCTTTACTCCGGATCTGTGCGATGAAAGAAATGTGTGTCAATATGATTTAAACTTAAAATAATTAAAGGGAAACCCTTTGGGACTTGTAGAGTGGTTTATGTGGTAGAGGGAAGTTTTGTGGTGGGCTAGATCTCTCTGTACTGTGTAATTTAACAGCCATTGCCTCATATTCAGTCAAACTTTGAGAGTCTACCGGATTCTTTGGCCCAGAAGATGACATCAGTCTCCGATTTAAAAATATGCAACACTTTAAGGAACAAAGGGGAGCCATCGTTCCTTGAGTCTTTGGTGGACTGTGTGACCAGACCATAATGCATCTTGGTGCAGCTGTTATCAGATTCTGGCTCCCAAGTCGTTCAAAAGTGTTTTATCTCTTCGTTTCTTTTTGTGTGTGTTAGCATCAGATTTATCTTTGACTTTATGCTCCTCTGTTCAATTATTCAAGTGCATAAATATATGGCTAACATTTGTACTGTGATTAGTCCATGTACTAATTCTGTGATGCTACAAGGGTGATTTTTCTGACAGCACGCCATTTTCGCCTACGCCGGCCATCCTGCATGCTTGCGTTTGACCAAACCATCAGATTAAAGGCTTTTTTTATATTTACAGGGTGATAGAGGCACTATAGGTTTGACAGGTCCTCCTGGACAACAAGGACAGAAGGTGTGAAGCTGGACATGTCGAGTGTGGTTTTTAAACATTGTTTGTGAGTCATTCAAACTCATAGTCGTGTTAATTATATGTTTTAAATTGTTTGACAGGGTCTTGGTGGTGTGCCAGGAATTGATGGTTTATCTGGTGATAAAGGTGACAAAGTAAGGAATCCTGTTTAACATGTCAGTGGAAAATCTAGCCAATCTAAGACATTCTTGACCCTTTAAATTTCTTAAATGTGCATGTATTTTTTTTATTTTTATTTAGGGTGACCCTGGTTCACCTGGTTCTCCAGGGAAACAAGGTGCAGCTGGACAGAAGGTGGGTAACACTTCCTGGACAGATTTAGCTGACTGACTAAGGCTAGCTAGTAGGAACAGCTGAGCTTTGAATTTGTTGTGAAAGAGACAGAGATCTTCCAGTTTGTAGAAACCAAAAAAGTACATAAGCAGATAATTGCTTTTTGAAGTGATAAATTGCTCCAAAACATGGTGCCAAATAACAAGGCTACCAAATGCAAAAGCTACATGTTTGCTAGCAGATTAAATGTCAATATGCAATATGTAGGTTTTAGACTGTATTTCCATATTAAGCAGTGTTAAATGTTACTAGGAACAGATTTTTTATCTTTGCACTGAGAGCTGGCATAATTTTAACTGGACTTAGTAGAAAAAAGTGTCATCCATAGTAAGGTTCGAGGCAGTGACAAAGTCCCTTTAAAGTAACTTGAATGGGAACCTCTAAACATTAAGGGTGCATTCAGAAAGCATAGTCCGCTAGCCTCGGTCCTTTTGGGGACTCGGTTGGGCGGGGGGCGGGGGTGGTCTTCCAGACCGAGACTAGAGCCAAATGAGCCAAACGGGCCAAGAATCTCAGGTGGCGTTGCATTTTGATTCACCGTAGGTCCAGATGCATGAACAAGAAGGTTTTCACAACTTCGGTTTCCTCCACAAAACTACAATACTTTTGTACGAGGAGCTGGGATATGCTTTCATCAGACCAAATATCGATTAAAGCTTTTACTTCCTCGTAATTCCACGTCTGACCACAAGCCTTCTTTATAAGTAGCCTACTGCAGTCCCACATGTGTTTGTTCTCGTAGCGTTTACCCACGTTGCCACGTTGTTTAACTTCAATGCCAATGCAATTTGTAGTCCACTTCCTGTCTTTAGTTCACTTGAATGTTGGTGGACCGAGTCCAGTTGTCTGTTTAGGATCAAAGTCTGTTTGTGCATTCACTACTCCCCTAAACGAAGCGCTTTCCCAGCAAACAGACTCTGATTCGAATCAAAAAAGCTTTGTGAATGCGCCCTAACTCTGTTCTCTAATGTACTGCATCACACTGAAAACAAGAAAATGCATAAAAAGACACAATGTGAAGCTTTGCATTTGTTTAGTACCCATGGATGGACAGTACTTTAAGTTGATTGGACTGATGTGAAGATTGCTAATGTTTCTAGAAGACATATATACGCTGTCTGTGATGTCTTGCTTGTTTTTCTTTGACCTAAATTGATCCAAGAAAGAAGGCCATTGGTAAAACGAAGTTAGTAGAAATGTGGTGCTAGTATGTTAGAAGCTCCGCTCAGTTCCATTATGGAAATTTACTGTAGGGCAAAAAAGAATGTTATGGTGGAGAAGCAATACTGTGATATTTAGTTTGTATTCATAATTAGATTGGATCAAATTCAGGTTAATTTGGATTACAAAATTCAAGTAATAAGAAAGCCATGTTTCTACTGAATGACAGAAGACACGCTTACTGTACCTTTTCTTCTTCCAGAGAAATGAGAGGTCAAAAACCTATATCAGGACATCTCAAATCTGTCCTAAGGCCGCAATCCAGCGGGTTTTCCATGTTTCTGTGCTCCAACACAGGTCAATGACTCATTGTGCAGATCTCAATTGGCTGTTGGACCCATCTTATTTGAGTCAGATGTAGAAGAGCAGGGAGACATGGAAACCCTGCTGGATTGTGACCCTCGTAGGACCGAATTGAGTAGCCCTGACCTATATGTATAATTTGATACCATTAGACAAAAGCCCGTTTCCACTAGGGATGGGCATTTGAGAACATCTTTTTGATCAATCGTCGGGAGATTTGACGATCAATTATTGATTTAATTATTAGGAAATGCATGTTAAAAAATGATAACACATACCACAGGCACTGTTTGTTTTTGTTTTTTTTTTCTGAAATATTATTTATTTCAACTCCCCACTGTAACAGCCTCAATAATCTTCTCGGTGAGAAGGGTGGCAGTGGTGAGGTAGCTCTGCACTGTGAAAATGGTCCAACAGTCTGTTGTTATGGCAACACTAGCTGCTGTGGCTAACTTGTTTAGCAGCTCCTGCTTTTGCTTCTCGGTCCACCATGTAGGAAGCTGATAGACTTGTTTGAGTAAATTCATCAAATCTCGAAACCTTTCCCATCGACGACACTTCTGGGCAACATTTCCACTAAAATCATTTTACAGATTCCCTCCGTGATTTTGTCTGCCTGCTTTGCATCACAGCTCCCCTGGCTTCAGACTGAGACAACAGTAGTTGAAGAGAGGATTCACTACCTTTAAGCTCGTTCGGATCACTGATTTTTAAATAGTACATCGTGGAAGTTTCTTGTTCGAGGTGTTTTTATAAAAACATGTTGCAGTATTTACAATATGAGGTGTCATTTTCGAACGAAAAAATGTTCCCACACCAGACTGCACCGTCGCAGGCGGCTTTCTCTGCTGTCCCCAATCTTGAATGAATCTACAGAATGTAGTCAGTGTGAATGCCTCAGTCTTTTCAAAATCGGAAACAACTGCAACAGTCGTGTAGTGTGTTCCTAGCATGAGATGAAAAGTAGGACAGGTCGGGTCGGATATACAGTAAAGCCACGTTTCCACCCGCGGGTCTGGATTGGGTCGGGTTGGGCCAGGCCGGATTGGGTGGGTTTTTGTACTGATATGTTGATTTCACATTGCGTCCCCACAGCAAACTGTACTCTTGTCCTGGAGGCGGAGTATTAACTGGATAGCGCTGCCACGTGACTGTGTGACATCATCGCTGTGCAACACCTTTTGACCAAAGCACCACACCACATGTGACAGAAACAAAGGAGTCATCCCTGCTTTGTTTTTATGCCAGGTCACGCAGGAAGTGACGTATTTTTCAATGAATCAACAGATTGCTTTGTGTTAGTTTCACCTCTTTGGTCCTGATCGGTTAAATCAGTACCCCTATCGAAGGGTACCAAAAAAGTAGGCCAGGTCAGGCTGGATATAAGGGTACACGTCCCAGTTTTTATCTGTGGAGACGCAAAATACATGGACTGATCCGGCCCGACCCGCTGGTGGAAACGGGGCTCAAGAATATTAGTTTGCATAGGCAACCAGCTCTGTCATGAGGGCAACTGTTCACTTGTTTGCGCGCTATGCTTGCTAATGGATGATTTCACTAGAAGGCACATCTAAGAACTCAGATCAAAGTTGCTGAATTTGTTTGCTGTAAACAAATGATAAACATAGCGACAATAGAGGAAGTTTGCATTTGGATCATTTTAAGATCACAGCAAAAAAGAAAAAGCTCAGAGAGCACAGACCTCCGCCAATGAGCTCGTCAACATTCCCTGAAAACTTCATTCAAATCTGTTCAGTTCTTTCTGACTTATTTTGCTAACGAACGGACGGACAGACGGATGGACTGATTGACAGACAGACAGGAATAAAAAGGAGACTGATTGACAGTTGGATGGACAGAAAGACAGGCAGACGGACAAACAAACAGATGGATGGACAGGTGAACAGACAGACAGAGAGACAGGTGGATGGACAGATGGACGGATAGACAGACGGACGGATGGGCGGATGGACAGACAGACATACCTGTCATTACATGCCTCCTTGGCAGAGGTAATGACCATGGGGGTATTGTAGACAGCATGTAAGGCTCCTAAATCAAGCAGCCTTTTTTTACGTCTTTGAAACTCTCCTCACATCTCACATCTGTCAGCCTGGTCCCCACGCTACTGCTTCCAGGTTCTTACATACTGCAGCTTGCAAATGACAGATGAATAGATGGACGGACAGATACTGTAGCTTGCAAATGCTTAAGCATTCATTTCTGACGTGTACTAACAACACGTCAAACAAACGCGGAAAATCAAGTATATTCTTGACCTTTAGGTGTTATCCTAGAAATCTGCTGTTTCTTTACTGGTTCTTTTATGTTTCTTAGGTTTCTTAGCTGCTCATTTGTTATAGTGACTCAGCTCTTACTCAGTAGCTCCCAGTCAGCTGACAGTATCCTACAGGTGACAGTGGTGATAATGCCCATTGACACAGATGATAATGATCCTTTCATGCTGTTCAGGGAATCCAAGGTGATGCAGGAACTCCTGGTGCACCCGGACCAAAAGGTGTCACTGTGAGTAATGCGCCAATATCATTTAAGTTCTCAGTTATCTGATGATTAATGATGTGACTTAAAAATAATTTCATTATGTCATTATGTTTTATTTAAGGGTGATTCTGGTGTAAAAGGTGAACAGGGAACTCCAGGTACCAGGGTAAGTTACCATACTGCATTCTGTAAAACAAGACAATCTAATACGAGTTGAATAAACTTTTTTTTCCCCCATTTTCCACATCTTCTTACACATTCATCTCAGCAATGAATATTAGTTTTTTAGCTACGGTTAGTCTATAATTAACAGAATGCTCCTCTTTTACTCTCACCCTCCACCTTGTTACCAGCATGCCCGATGATATGAACCATGAATTGAGGTTTAACGTTTACAGAGCTGAAAGTCCCGATAACAGAGTTAACTTCTGAGAAAATGAGATCATTTTTCTCAGAGAAACTGAGAACTGAGGGGAGTAATAGTACAAACAGATGTAGCTTCCTTGATTCACTCCCCATACTTCCTGTCTGGAATATTGTGGAGGCGTTCGGGGCATTGTTGATGTCTGAAGTTTCCTTTTCAGATGTTAAGACCTCTTTGTTGCTGTCACAATGATGTGACAACACATTAAAGATGGCTAATAGTTCTGGCGATTGATCTGGTGGCATTAAAGTTTGCTTTCACCAAGGTTATTAGATTTTTTAAAATGTTTTTAAGATGTCAAGATTTTATTTTCATGGTAATTTCAGAGGCTTTACAGTAAGCTACAGTACATACCAAGTATTATAATAGAATGATTTATACTCAAATTGTGCAAATAAGTTTTTATAATGGTCAGAGATCAGACTGATTGTCAACTGTAGACTTCAACAGGTGGTTTTGTGAAGCTCTAAACACAGAATTGGTGCGTTAATGACTTTTCCATATGGTATGTGGATGTGTAGCAGGTTCTGTGAACACTATTGCTTCATTCACTCATGCTGTTGCCAGGTTTAGAGCTGTCAGTCAGCCATTGAGTCAGTCGGTCAGTAAGTAATTTCCTGTTAGTGAAAACTACTGGAAAAGTACTTTTTGCTGTGTAGTGATAAAGGAAGTAGGTGGTTTACAGGAGGCACATGGGGTTG
Organism: Atherinomorus stipes; assembly: GCA_023101725.1. Taxonomy (NCBI): domain Eukaryota; kingdom Metazoa; phylum Chordata; class Actinopteri; order Atheriniformes; family Atherinidae; genus Atherinomorus; species Atherinomorus stipes. Next base: position 107,521 of record JALJCO010009144.1, read on the forward strand.
AGGTCAGGATTGTGTCTTGGGATATACAGCACTGTGAATCCTAATACATTAGGAATGGTAGTACCCCGTGTCTGCAGTAATTTCTCCATAACTATGGTTTGGCTTTAAGTATCTAAACCATATAAAAATACTGTAGTCTATCAAACAAAGAGGATGCTTATAAATCTTATCAACCACAAGCTTTTCCTGTACTAGCAGTTTGAACCAGAGGAGCAGGAAAATTTCAGTGTGAAATACTTATCAAAACTGAAATTTGAGAGATATGTAATGAGACTAAAGAGGATATGTCAAAACCTGATCAGACAGTCATGTTTAGTCCTGATACAAGGGCTACATGATCCAGATCAGCTGCTGTAAGATGTACTGCAGAGAGTTAGCGAATGCTAATGTGCTAAGGTGGGGGCAAAGGTTAAAGATTTGACAAGTTATGAGTCAGGTTCACAAAGAGATGAAATCATTTGTGTAAAAAACACAGCACAAGGCTAATTCTCTGACTAAATTTGGGTTTGATGTTAGATGAGTGAATGGTAACTCTGTGTATGCTAACCTGTTATACCAGGGTTCCCATGCATCCTGGAAAAACCTGGAAAATGATTGAACATTTTTCCAGTCATGGAAAACACATGGAAAATGAGAAAAAGAGTAAAATGTCCTGGAAAAGCTTGAGTAGTCCTGGAAAATGATTATTCCTCCTGCTGTCTTATTGCTGCTTCATCTTTGCTTTGTCTCTGCTCCGTCTCTGCTTCGTCTCTGCTTCAAAGACAAAGACAAAGTAATTTTTCGCTACAGTGTTCTTGATCTATATTTCAAAACAATTTACATAAAAACATGTTTACATTTTAGGGTCAAGCTGGTCTGGATGGATTTCCAGGAAAACCCGGGCTTCCTGGGAAGGACGTAAGTTGTGGTCAAGCTTTTAAGATCCTAGCACTTTTCTGGATTTGTTCCCTATCCCAACAGTTTGGAAATGTATTTATTGCTGTTATATTTAAGATAACATAATGTTTACATTAAATAGCCTAATTTTAAACTTTTAACAAATATTTTTGCTGTGCATAAGTATTTTCGTATATTATTTTACCTTTATAAATCCAGGTAAGTCCCACTGAGACATGCAATCTCTTTTGTAAGGGAGACCTGTTTACCTAACGCACGTCTTTTCTGTAGTAGTAGTAATAGATTTGCAAACCATTATGTTCTGTTTCTATTTATATTCAACACAGTTTCTTTTTTTAAATTGAGGATATCAAAACATTGCAGCTTTGATTTTGGCTAATTCGATGACGTACTTTTGTAATAATGCTTTTGTTTAACTTCGTTCAGGGAATGAGAGGACTGGTGGGAGCACCTGGCCCTAATGGAATTAAAGGCAACAAGGTTTGTGCACCCCCCACCCCCTGCCTGCAGTTGAAGTACACACATGTTTGTAGTTCTACTGTATCTTTGTAAGTACTGACATAATGCATTCCCTCATCCTAACCCTGACCATCACAACTGGTTGCTTAAACTTGCCCCAAAGCAAATCCTAAACTCTAGAACCAAATCCTGACCCTCAAAAAAGGGTTTTTCCTCAGGCTTTTTTTAGTCAGAACCAGCAAAAAGTTCCTCACTTTCCAAAAATGTCCTCATTTTCTCAGTTAAACATGCAAAACAGTCCTCACAGTTACCTGTAATAGTACACACATACACACTCTCTTCCTGTAAAACATCCTTATCACAAAAAATCTATATTAATGTTCTGAGTTCTGTTGAACTATTTTAAAGTGGTATAATCAGAGGTGGTTTCTGAGTTAGTCCTCCTTCTCCAGACATTCCTCAGTCTCCTCCGTGCACCATCAAAGTCGGCCCACTCATTTGTCTAAGAAATTAAAACACACGGTTCATTTGTCTGTCTCTAATTACCGACTTTGATGACTCTTCCAGTGGCACAAAAATGCTTACAATACCACACCCATACACGAAACATGCATGCGTACATGCATACAAAGACCTGCTGTGGTACTTCACCCACAAGTTTACTTTCTCTTAGTGTACAGTAACTATACCCTTTAGCATGAATCATTAATTACAGTAGCTGCTGTGTTATTACTGTATCGCCTCAGGGGCTTTTCCCTCGAGGTCTTGTGATTCTAATGAGGGTGTATTTATCCTTGTTGTGCGACTGTGTCACAGGGGAGCGAGGACTTCCTGGCTTACCTGGGGATATGGTGAGTACCAAAATATCCAAAAAGAAAGAATAATTACATCGTGTATATATTATACAGCAGACCTTTGTAGTGATAGATGTTTGTGGAACTATGTGATTACAGAGAAGAGTTTTAAGAACTGATAATTGCCTAAACGAGAGCAGGTGGTGCTGGTTGGCAGACAGATGAAGCCAAGCCACGTTGAGCTGAATCACAAAGTCTGAGCATGCTTATGACAGATACCAGTTGATAGATTTTTATGGTCATTGACGCTTAAAAAGGAACAACGAAACTGAAGGTGCAGCCGACTCAAGATACAAAAATACAGTGTAAACAGTTATGTTTATGATTTAGTTTGTTCTGAAGAGAAAAAAATACTCCATGTACCGCTTTAAAGAAAGTCACACGACCTCAGATGAGCAAGGAAACATTATTTGTTACCTTGTATCCTTATTTGCTGCTCAGGAAAGTAAAGCTAATGTCCAGGTTCAGATTGTGAAAACTTATCATCAGCTAGTGAAATAAAACAAGTTTTGGCTCTTGAGTTGTAGCACATTACATGGTTCAGTAATAGTAATATATACTTTATTAAAGGATAACTTCCTTTTTTTCAACCTGGACCTTATTTCTAGGAGTTTATACGTGCATTTACTCACTGGTAAAATTTCTGCATCACTTTGAGTCCTTCCGAAGATATAACGTTGAGTCGCCCTTCGATGTACATCCAGTATAATGGTGGAGACGGGGCAGCCAGAAGGAATTATCTGCAGCAAAACTCCTTGATTTTTGCAAATACTTGAAGTAAAATGAATGAACAAGTACTACTGTCACATGAGTCCAGATTTAGCTTTCCGTTAGTTATCAGGGTGTTCTACACACTTTTCAGGCCCGTGCGTTCATGATGCGTGCTTCCGTAGTACAGCTGAGAAGAGCAGCTCGCTACCCAGACAACAACAATAACACAATTTGTGAAACTCTGAACTCACAGGACAAAAGTACTCATTCGTTCGTTCATTCAACTTAAAGCATTGATGAAATCAAGGAGTTTTTGCTGTAGATAATGTTTTATAGAGCAGTGTTTCTCAATCCTGGTCCTCAAGGACCCCTGCCCTGCTGCTTTTCAAGATGTTTAACACACCTGACTCGGATGCAAAGAACTTGATGACTAGTTCAGTTGAAGTGTGGTGGAGTTGGAAACCTGGAGCACATGCAGGGCAGGGGTCCCTGAGGACCAGGATTCAGAAACCCTGTTATAGAGACTGCCCCGTCTCCGCCATTTTGCTGGATGTTGCCTACACCGAAGGGAGACTCAACATAATATCTTCCCAAGGAATCCAAGTAATGCAGAAACTTTCCCGGTAAGTAAATGCATGTATACGCTCGTAGAAATAAGGTCCAGGTTGAAAAAAAAGAAAGTTATCCTTTATTCCCAATTAGTGTGCCAATTAGGAAATTAATTCTCTGCAATTAACCCATCTCAGGTTGAACCTGAGGGCAGTGAGCTGCCAATTAAAGCACCCCGGGGAGCAGTTGGTGGGGGTTAGGACCCCCCCTGGGGACTTGAACGCGGGTCTGCCACGCCAAACCCAGCAGCATTACCACTTCGCTACCCACCCCCCCATATGTTAATAGTGTGGTAACAAGATAGTAATACAGTCATACAGAAGTGATAGCCAAGTAATTACCTTGTAATAACTGTAATTACACAGTAATAACTCAGGTTATTTGATGGTTTAATGTATTATCATCATGTTATAACACAAATACATGCAGTAGATAATTTTACAGCCCTATTTCATGGTTATTACATAGAAACTGCTCAGTTATTTTTGTGCTATTATGACACGTGTGTCACTATAGTAAATCTTTTCCAATCTATCTTTTGTAGACATTTCTAGGAAGTTACCACATAATTACTTCAATATCACCATACAACTACCAAATAGTTTCACCTCATTAAATTATTTTCTTTCTTATTGTCACAGGCTCAAGGTCTTTTATGACCTTGTAACTTCAGTTCTAGTGTATTGTTACTATGATTACCTAAGTGTAACTACCAGAATATAACCTGGGTTATTTCTGTGGTCATCACCTGTTATTACAAGGTAGTTACAAGGCTGTTACTTTTGTATTACTATCTTGTTATCAAAATATTCATAATATTACTGAACCATGATGTAAAGTGATACCAGTTTAATAAAAATCAAAATAAATGACATTTTTTTCCCTTAAGATGACTATATTGCATTTTTTTTAGTAAAATAATTACAAGCCCTGTTATTTGATCAATACAGTGTCTAATTTTCATCTCCATCGCTTTGTTTCACTCTGTGTTTGTTGCAAAATAAATTCATTGACCACGTTCTCTTGTTCAAAGACTATAATGTATTCATTGTTTTAATTTCAGGTGCAAAAAGAAGGTCTCCGAGGTGAAAGGGTGAGTAATCTTTTAACAATAGTCCATTCTGACCAAAGTAGATTTACCATTATCATGTGTATATTTATTAGAAATATACTGGACTGTGTTCAACTGTTTTTGTTGCGTATTGATCCAGGCATTAAAAAAAAAAAAAAAAAAAAGTTTATGTAAGCAAACATAACTGAATGAGTCGATAATTTAGCTTATTTTCCAGGGAATTTTCCTTTATCAGAGAAGAAGTAACACACAACCACAAAGATTCAGTTTAAGAATTTTTAATGAAACCATCCAGTGTAGGTTTTATCAGTCAAAGTACAGTATGGATGTAGATACATTTTTCATGGTTAAACTTTTTATGAAGAGACAGTCTTCCATGGTTTGTGGTTTCCTCCTACTACTAATGAGGAGTCCTGGCAAATTTGTAAAAACTAGCATTGTGTCATGGAAGTCTGCTAATATGCCAGTTTTGTTTTCTCCTCAGCGGGATTCAGTCATTTGGGGGAACTTTCACCAGTTTATCCATTCACATCACCTAGTTATGTCAAGTCAAGTCAACAAAAGATAGACATTATAAACTGAATGAAGAGGTGAGATGCGGACTGGTGTTTGTCCAGGATGTGCAACCTCACCTGATAGCAGCGGGGATAGGCGTGGGATACTCCCACTGGTGTCTGTGGGACTAGCCAGTGGACTGACAGGTGGATGGCTCTGGCCTTAGCGGCTGAATTATCATGAGATTTGTCAGATTGCTGTTAAAAAAGAAAACATTTTAACAAGCTCCAAGTTATCAGTTTTAACATTCAGTGTCCTGTTGTCATGGCAACAGATGGCTTTCAGGTGTTATATCAACCCCACAGCAGCATCTGCTATTCACTGGTTCTGAGTTTGCTGCTAGATGTATCTTATTAGTTGAAGTTTGGTCATGACTTTTGGTGGAAAATGGTTAATGTAATTACTGGCTGAGATGTTTTTGTTGTTGTCTGTTTTGTTTATTATTTGTTTACTTGTTTTTTAAAGAGCCTGCTGCTTTCCAAACAGTTAAAAGAATATTTCCCAAGGGGTTCTGCGAATGCTAAGTTAGCTCAGACCCACTATCAGCAACATCTTAGAGTTGCTGTTCTAGCCTAAAGACAGCATGTGGAATCAGATCATGCTGGAATCAGATCACCATCCATGTCATTAACAGACAGCCTGCTTTCCCAGCTGAAGCCACAGTTACAGTAACAAACCGTTTATTTCAAAAGTCTGGCACATTTTACTCAAGTCATGTGATGTTCACCATGTGCTATGTTTGTCCTTCTAATATGCCTAAAACATGCATGCTTCTCTTGTTTCAGGGAGATACTGGACCTCCTGGGCCTCCAGGAGCCGATGGCCCCCCAGGGCCTCCTGTAAGGAGCTTGATTTATTACTTCCTTGCTGCTGTTTAGCTTTTGATATGTAAATGTTCAGCAAAAACCATCTGTTTTGATGTTGTCCTGAACACTTTAGTGAGATGCCAGTCATGCTGTTTGGATTCTGACCACAATGTTTCATTTTTTTAGGGTGCTCCTGGTCCACAAGGCCTACCTGGTGAACCTGGCGAGTTTGGCCAAAGGGTATGTAGACTGTCTTGACATTTTTACATTAAAGGTACAGTATGTAAAAATGACTGACATTTAGTGGTAAAGATGGGTATTTGAAAGAAAAGATGCTATCCTTCAAATTCCAAGCACTGTTGTGAATGTACGGTGGCCGTTAGTGGCCAAAATTCTCCCAGACATAAAGATGTTTTCATGTGTGAGTAGATCCAGTGGTTTCATACGTTGCTATGACTGTACTATAAATAACTACTTTTAATGTCTTTTAAGGCATTACTTATCCCAAACAGTGCTCTAACTTCTATTGAACAAAGCTGGTACAGCAGTTTTAAAGTTCAGAGGGTTCTTACCTCACACACATTATTTCCTCAATTTAGGGACACACAAAATGGCAGGACAAATATGGCAGCCTCTATGTACGTATATGCACCCTCAGCATGTAGATATGAATGAGTTATTCTAAGAAAATAAGTGAAGTGGTTACACATTCTTAGAAACACAATTTTGAATTATATATAAAAAAAATTTGCCATTGACCTTTGTTTTTTTTTTTTTTTTGTTTGTTTGTTTTTTTTGTTTTTTACACACTGCACCTTTAAAAAATCTAAAAGAAATGTAATTTGCCTTGTTGTATCTAGGAGTGTTATATAAAACAAAACATGCTTCTGAGATACTCCACCGTTTCTGTCCTGGGACTTCTTCCCCTTGTTGGAAAATGCGGAGCATGGACAAGTCAAATGAAAGTAGCTTTATTTGTATAGTGCCAATTCACAACAAAGCACTTTACAGACATAATCAGTTCAAGCCTCCACGACTTCCTGAACTTGAGAAAGCTGTGTTTCTTCCTGTCTTTCATTACTGGACGAACTGATTAATCCAGGTGTGTCTGGACATTGTCGTTGTGGTTACAGAGGTCAGGCTGGATATGTCAGGATAGGAGAACTTGAAAGATGAGAGAGGTCTGTAAGTTTCATCATAGGTACACTTCAACGATGACAGAAAGAATGAGAAGAAAAATCCCAGGAAATTGATCCGTGTCAATGTATTGATCCAAAGTGGATCCAAAATCCTAAAATCGACCAAAAATCAATATCAAACCCACTTTTATTTTGAAAATGGCTTTATTTTGAAATTCCGCTGACACAATGTTTTCTGTCTGAGTGGGGAGTCTCATGTTGATTATTCGTGTTTATAGTTGTGCTGTGGACAATCTGATCTCACAAAAATACGTGACATGAGCACGAACGGTTTTACTCACATACGTGTCCCCGACACGTAACTGCGTCAAATTACGTGTCACTGACATGTAAAGCTGCACAATGTTAAGTCAATGGGGATGCTTTTCGTGTCCCCAGACACGAATTTTTCTGCTTCAAATTACATGCTGATGATACGCAAAGCTGTGCAATGTAAAATCAACAAGTCCTCTCAAAAAATCACATCCATATTAGGTCGTTTGTGCATAAAAATACGGACTATATTACGTTTTTAACATCCTCTCAGTTTATATATGCGATCCACAGTTCTTCTCATTTTGACATAGCCTAAATCCTTTTAGGTTGTTTGTCTGTATGTTGCCTGGAGAAACCTGGAATCAATCTCCCCAACTTCTGCATGACGGACACCTGCTCTGTGTCCTAGTCTATTCCTCAAGAGCTGCTGTCATGCAACTTGGCTCGTTACGTCTGCAAAACTGAATGACAGCACATGAAGTAATTCAGATGATGTTGAGCAAGAAATGCCTCTGACAGTTGCATGACAGCAGCTCTTATTGCTTCTCCTGTCCAGAGGTGTTGATTTGAAAATGTAGAGTGCACTTATGTACAAATGATGTTGTCCACCTTCATGAAAGGAACAAATAAATAAATAAATGAATACTTTCAAATAAGTACAGTAGGAGCTTACCGTTATATTAAGAAAACAATAACCTTGTTAATTACTTGTAATATTGTTTCGTATAACTCTACATCAGTTGTTGGATTCTAAATCAAATCGAATAAAAAACGTATCGTCACTGAATTTGAGACATTGACAAACATCGTATCGTGATGAAACCAATGATTTACACCCCCAGAGACAACACCTGCCATTTTATAACTAATGAAGTTGATATTAATTCTTAGCTACTCAGAGCGAATGCTTCACTTGTTATCGTTGCTTTGTGGAGTCATCTACAGAATCTGGCTCTTGTTGCTCCCCGTCCTTTTCCCTCTGCCTCTGGCCTCACTGGCCCATTTATCAGCAGTGTATAATTAAAACAGACAAAATGGTTCTACATAATTTGTTCTTCCAAAACATTTACAAAAATAGTGACCTCTATTCCCCTCCTCCTCTGGGAGCGCTTAACTTCTCATTAGCACTGTGTTGGAACCAGCATCTGCAGCTGATCAGCCGGGCAGAAGAGTCCGGCCAAACCTCCTCTGGCAACCACTGAAATGCTTTGATGCCATCAGAATGTGTTTTGCCAAGAGGAGCTAAGAAATGGAGGGATTTACATCCACCAGTCTAGACTAAATAAACAAAGCAATCACTCAGGATTTATGTTTCCTGATAGAGGCTACGGCTTTGTGCATCCTCGTCATAATTATGTAGTATTAGTATAAGTCCTGCTGAGGTACAGTATGCTACAGAGCCATAGAATGAAAGGAGGTTGCTTGTATGATCTTTTTACAGTCAGAAAACGTGTGTGTGGTGGGGGGGGGGTGTGTGTGTGTGTGCGTGTGGGGAATCAAGACTTGATTTTGCTATAAGATATGATAAGAAGGTGACAAGCACTGCTAGTATTAGGTATCACGTATTAGGGTTTGCTGAGTATAGACTGACTGAGTCACTCTCACCTCCACTGTAACCAGTTTTAGGAACACAAGTTGTAAAAGTCTTAAGGTCTTCATATGATACTTATGTATTGTGAATGCACATATAAGATGTATGTAAATGCAAAAATGCCTTTTAGCTAAAAATACAGTCGTCCTCAAAATTATTCATACCTTCCAATTAAAGACGGAAAAATAAATCAGCTGCCAGTGAAATAAGTTGAAACTAACAAAAGTAATAATAAATAAAAATTTGATGAAAATCATGACATTGATTTTCAATTGTGGTTCAAAAGAAATATTAAAAACAAACAGTAAAAAAAAACCCCAAGTAAACAGGCATACACACGGGATCTGAAGCTAGAATTTTGTTAAGCAACATTTTGACGCAATCATTGCAATCAGGTGTTTTCTCTAACATCCAATCAGACGTCTGCACCTTTTAGCCCCGTTTCCACCAGCGGTTCTGAGTCGGGTCGGCCGCTGCATGTTTTTTGCATCTCCACAGATAAAAACTGGGAATCCTAATATCCGACCTGACCCGGCCTACTTTTTTGGTACCCTTCGGTAGGGGTACTGATCTAACCAATCCGGACCAAAGAAGTGATGTCACGCGATCACGTAGCAGCGCTGTCCAGTTAATACTCAGCCTCCAGCGTAAGGGGACAGTTTGCTGTGGGGACGCAACGTAACACATCCGTACCAAAACCCACCCGATCCGGCTCGGCCCGGCCCGACCCGGCCCGACCCAACCCGACCCGACCCGACCCGACACAGACCTGCAGGTGGAAACGGGGCTTTTGACTGGCATTTTGGTCCACTGTTCATTGGAAAGGTGCTCTCACGTGTCTGGGACACGTTTTTTAAAAATTAAGATTTCCAAGCACATTCAAAAACAACATATTATTTCACTAAATTATACGTTTGTAAATTTTTATTTATGATTTTAACTTCTTGTTGTTTGAATTACTATTGTGAATTTAGCCTTTTCTTTAGTTGGAGGGTATGAATCATTTTGAGGTGGACTGTAAATGATCATACTGGGTTCTCTCCGGGTATTCCAGCTTCTTCCCACCATGTAAAGACATGCATGTTACAGATACGGGCATGAAAAAGTTCCGCCTTTTTCTGACAGAAGTGGTAGAGGTGGCTGAACGATTTGTCGTGCGAATGCGTCATCACGCACAGTGTCCAAACTTGGCGTGTGGAAACGTCCTTGTTCCGGGCGTTCATTTATGCTCTGAAATCGTTTCCCCTGGGCACACAGGTGTTTCTCTGTGCGAATGATGAGCAGACAAGTCGCTGGTAAGTCGCTGGTAAGTGGCTGGTAAGTCGCTGGCAGTCGGCAGAAAGGGGAACTATTTCATCTGTAGGTAAACAGGTCTCCCTTGAAAAAGAGACTGCCTGTCTCAATGGGATTTACCTGGATAAATATAGGTCAAATAAAAAAATTGAAAAATAAAAAATAGCGATGTAGACAACTGGATTATTTTACTTTATAAGTTATACTCTTAATAACTAAGTTAGGGAGAATATAAAATCAGAATCATTGTGTTTTCAGAGGTGGTTATGACACTAGTGGAGATGCACCAATTCTTTTTTTCGATCCAATCCAATTCTGATACCTGGGCTTAGTGTATCGGCCGATACTGATCCGATACTACTGTTGAATGAATGAACCGTATACCTTGCTGTGTGAGTAAAGGCATCCGGCATAACATGAACATATAGCTTTGTTAAAAAAGGTAACAAATTAACACTGATATAAATTTCATAATATTATTTATTAACAAATAAGAAAAGCGTACATTTGTTATAATAATAAGATGATAATTATGATAATAATAAATGTACACTAATAAAGACAGAAGTGACTGGATTGGCCTCATTCATCCAACATACATATGAATGAGGCCAATCCATTCATATGGGCAACAACATCCGATACAGCTAATTAGCTGTATCCGATGTTGTTTCCCTCTCTTCTCTCCCTGTCCTACACCTTCCCCTTTTATTTGTAGTTTTATTGTATTTTAATCTAATGTTTGTTGTAAATTTTACTTGCCTGTTCTTTTATAACTTGTGTAAAGCGTCTTTGAGCTTCTGTAAAAGCGCTCTATAAATAAAATGTATTATTATTATTATTATTATTAATTAGTCCATATCGGTGCCGATATCTGATCCGGGTCTCGGATCGGTGCATCGCGAGACGTTAGATAAATGTTCATTCTCATCTACAGTTTTTATATTTAGATTTTAATCCTGCCACTGGTTTTCTTTCAGGGGAAGAAAGGTGAAAGTGGACTCCCCGGTGTGGATGGACTTCCTGGACCTCCAGTAAGATCAGTTTCATAAATACTTTATAAAAATCTTTTTTAACCACAGTAAGCCAGGCAGAGTGTATTTCCTCTATCAAGGGCCCACATCATAATTATAACCCACTGTGGTGTTTCTGCCTTGAAGGTGAAAAAATGTACATTTTAGTAGTTTAAAGCAGATGGTCAGGATCTGGACCAAGACCTCACAGGTTCTTTTTGTTTGTTTTGTTTTTTGTTTTGTTTGTTTGTGTCCAAATCCACTTTTCCACCAAGTTTGATTCAGCATATTGATCTATGTTTCATCTCTGTGAAAATCAAACCAGTGACACTAAAAACTGGTCTTCAGCCAGACTGCAGCAGTTCGGGAGCAGGAATATTTCCATAATACTACATTATTACACTGATTTCAAATAGTACACACCAGAATCAACTCTTTTATTCAAAGTAGGATAGTACTAAAACTTACAGTAATCGTGATAACTTTTGCAAAATGTTTTTAAAAATAACTGTTTGTAATGTTGCATTAAGTTACACCATTTCTTTAATGCTACGTTTTCCTGTTGCCTGCTCAACAAAGCAGGTACTAAAATGGTAATGGTAACTTATGAAGTTTGTCCTTTAAGGTGTCTGCACAAAAAGATGAGAAAAAAGCTTTAATACATCATGACATATCACCACGTCAACAGGAATTTTTAAGCTGATTTAATACAACACTATATTTCTCAAATGTAATGCCTCCAAATGTGTTTTTTTTCTTTATTCACCTCAGTCATAAAGATTTCCCCGCTCATTTCCACATTTCCTTTCTATTATTTATTGTTATGACTGACTGGTATTTCCCATTTAACACTGAGACGTGCTCAATATTTGATGTGACCACCGCACTTTCATAGGTGTCTTATTGTGCGATTTTTGAGGAGAGGAATAATAGCCTTGATTAAAACTTAAAGCTTAGATCAATCTTCCAAATTTCTCCCGAGAGCACAGTAGAAAACCTGCCCTGCTGAAGTTGTGGTAAAGTTTGAGATTGAAACGGTGTTATCTACCTCCACCTAGTGGATGCTACTCATGCACACTCTTCTGTGCACCCAGCTCCAACTCTGCACAGAACATCCAAATATTTCATCACCCTTTATTTCAGACATGAAGGTAAATATAAATTAAGCTGAAACAATACCACACTACTACTATTACTACTACTACTACGACTACTACTGATAATGATAATAATGATAATAAATAGATAAATAAAAAGACTAGATTTGATTTATTTCTCAAGGCTGTTGTAATTGCATTCTAAGAATTAATCCATTTGTATACAGTCTAAGGTTCTTAAGCAGCATAAAACATAAAAAGATTTGTAACAAACATGAGGCGTGCACTTATCACCATAAACCTACTTTATAAAAGAAATAGTAAACTCTTTTATAGAAAAAAGCTATTTTAACATCATTTGAGGTCATGACATTTTTATGTCCGCATATTTATCTGTGCATACAACTGCCAAGACTGATGGAAAATGTCAGCAGCATCATTCACAAGGATCTAAATGTACTATTTTGATCAGCGTGGCTGGTAGATTGGCACCATTGTCAGCCAGAATTTCTTTTAGTGGAATTAAGTTAAATATAAGTGTAATTGGTAGAAAAGGAATTATACATGTTTCTTTATTGATATTTGGAAAATGTGGAAAACAACATTCTCAGTGTTCTCCTTTTCAGTAAAAGTAACTTTATCTTTGAGATCGTTCGAATGATGTTGGCACAGTAGATATTTTTAACTTTGGATATTATTACTTAAACGTTTAAATTTGGTCACTTCCTGTTTTATTGGCAACACTCACCCCTACCTCCATTCTAACCCCAACCAGCCTCATTCTCTACACAGTTCAACTGCTGCTACATTTTCATTTTTCCTTCAACACGTCACTTTGCCAAAGTTTCTCTCCTTTTTTAGCTGCATCTTGTTCTGGCAGAAGCACGTAAACAACAGCACAGTAAAGTCAGCGTGCAGCTGTTGGATGCTGAAATGATGTGTTTCATTTATCAGCTGCCAAAGTGGCCATTAAGTTTTCATTTATTCATGTTAAAATGATTTTAACCCACATTTGGAGCATTGGTGGTGGTTAATTTCGAGCCCTGGTCATTTAAAGGTAGAGTCCGGAGTTTCCCCTTGAAAATAAACTCTAGATTTCTGCAAGTGAAATCCATCTCTATCCGTACCTTTGGGCCTTTACTCTTGTGCGGTGGTCAGTTTGGTTGAAACTCCCTCTCCTGTCTGTAATTCGCCTGTTTCCTTTGTTTTGGTGCTTTCGGGACGGTTCTGGGCAGAGATTTCTGTATATATCGGCGGCCATTGACAGAGTGACACTCTGTGGGAATCAGGCCATGACTCGAGCAAATGCCATTCACTCAAACTCTCGGGAAAAAAAAGGAAAGAAAAAAATAAAACGGCAGATGCGGCGGACAAAGGGAAAACCAGGGTTAACATTGGTTTGGCTTTTTCCCCATTTATGAGCTCTGAAGGAGGCTTGAAGCTGAATAGGCTGAAGAACGAGGCGGCCAACAGAAACGGTGGGGGGACTTTGGACTCTACCTTTAAATCATTACTGATATCTTTGTTTACCACTTTGTCTAGGTACATAAAAGGGAAATTTCAATGTCTGGTCCACTGTGGCTTTAGTGATCATGGACTGTTTTTAAAGTCCAGTCATGATCATAAGTTGCAGACTGAGCAGCGGCTGTAAACCATACCTGTAAGGATACAGAATGACTGAGTCATTGTCCTGCATCAGGTGATTCATCCTTCGATTATTCACATTTAGTTTCTTAGAAAGATCAATGGATGGCAGGTGATAGTCCTACCATGATGAACCCTATCCGTTACCACAAAGTAATGTGCTCCGATCCTATTTGACAAACATACCATGGTGCGATGCACCAATACTGCAAAACTCTTATCAGACACGGAAGGTCTCTCATTCTTCCATCAGAGTAAATAATAGGCTCTGTCAAAGGCTTTAGATCAAGGATGTCCAACTTGGGTCTTTAGATGTTTCCCTACTCTAACACACGTCATTTGAATTAAATGGATCTTCTCAAAAGCCCATTGTCAAGCCCTGCCTGAATCTGAGTCAGGTGTGTCGAAGCAAGAAACATGTAAAACCTGCAGGACAGTGGCCCCCAAGGACTGCAGATGGCCGTCCCTGCTTAAGATGAATGTGTTTAGATAATATTTATGGGGGAATATAATGATCTAGAACACATTTTTGATTGTTTTAAATCAATAACAGGTCCATATTTTGTGCGTAAAGTAAATTTAAACAAATATTTTCTATTTTAAAGGGTCCACAGGGGCCAGCTGGGCCACCAGGCATGCAAGGGCACACTGGACCACCTGTAAGTGATGATCTTTAATAAAGACCACCACATCTACTATAGAATATGGAGCATGCTGACAAATCTCTTTCTTTTTGAAGGGTCTGCCTGGAGAATTGGGATTTACGGGCAAACCAGGAGAACCAGGGAAACCCGTAAGCTGACTCCCTCATTTCCAAATAGAAACATCTTACATCTTGTTAATGATCATTTGAGCCTTAAATACGGAGTCTGTGCTTCTCTTCTGGTCTATGTAGGGTCTTCCTGGGAAAGATGGCCTGGATGGTCTTCCTGGCAATGATGGCACCATGGTCAGTATGACCCTGAAGTTTCCTGTCAGCAGTGTGTTTTTTTTTTTTTTTTAACTGGTCAGATGTTTGATGTGCAAATACAATTCCACTGAAGGCTTTTAAGTTTTTTACTGAGCTTTAGCTTGTAGCGTTGCTTTACAGTATGGTCTGTGGTTTTTATTGTTGGTTAGTTTACATATTAGTTAGTTGCAGATTTAGCAGCTTCAGACCCAGATCTAGTTGCCACATGCTGGCGAAAGACAAACCAGATACTGCTGAAGTTTGGAGGAAAGAAATGCAATATATTTAGAAAACCAGAACAGATGAAGACAAGCCTACTGGCAGTTGTGGCACAACACAGAGAAGCCAGAAAATCTGATTTTATCTGAGCTTTCAACTGAAAAACAAAAACATCATTTTAGGGCTAAACTTGACTTTCGCTCCGTACAGTTCCTGGAAATGTTTTTACAGGAATGACAGGAACTGAAAGATTGGTTTCTTGATGGCAGTCTTGTGTCTTTGAAGGGCCCCAGGGGAGAGCGTGGAGCAGATGGTTTTCCTGGCAAGTCTGGACCTAAGGTACTGCCACTTAAATCTTACCCAGAAACGCACATGGGGCCACTGAAAACATGCCATGCAGCTCATGCTTGTACATTTTCCACATGCAAAGCTGACATTTTGATGGGCGTCTGTCTTCTTCTCAGGGTGATGACGGGTCTCCCGGACCAAGAGGTCCTCCAGGAGAGAGAGTGAGTTCACACCAGACTTGTTTGCTTGCATATTTTATAAAGAAATGAAAAAAATGTCTTCATATCCTGTTTTTCTTTTTCTTTTGACAGGGAGTCGCTGGTGCCCCTGGACAACCAGGTGGTAATGGTGCAAGAGGAGAAAGAGGTATCCCGGTAGGTTCAGCATCACTTCTGGTATCATAAATATGCATAAATATGCATACAATGATCCATACTGTAGGCAAATACTTAGACATACATACACTACTCACAAAAAGTTAGGGATACTTAACTTTTAGGTCAAATTTAAGGAAAATGTACAAAGTTCATACTTTGCTGATTGTATATTATGAATGATGGACATTTAAGCAAAATTATGATGTGGTAATTCCTTAATCTCAAACAAAAAAAAGCTACAAATAATGGATTTACAACAGCGTTAAAAAGTCTCAGTGTATCGATAACATGTCATGTATTAGGTGTTGTTTTGGTCTAATGATGACTAATGTGAACAGTGAGAAACAGAGGACTGTATCATCCATTGAACCAGAACATTTAGAGGTCCATTCATGGTTTAGACACTTAAAAAAAAAAAAAAACTTTTTGTGGCTATGCATCTTGTTAGACAACAACATGTTGTGCAATGCAAACTTAAAAGCTGAGCAATTGTACATGTGCATTTAGAAGTTTTGAGAAAGTCATATTTAGTTCACCTGGACGGGTTACAGTGCAGTTTAGGTTCATTCTGACATCATACAAAAAGCCAAATATCCCTCACTTTTTAGTGAGTAGTGTATATTAGATGGAAAATTATTAAGGACAAAGCAGCAGGTTTCTGATTGGGTAAAATTCTGTGGCCTCTTCAGGTGCTGCAGTCCCCAAATGCCACTATTAGAACTTCTTTTAAACGTTCTCCTTACAGTTTTCCTGCATGGGTTTGACTCGTTTCTTGAAAAAGAAATTACATTCTCAAAAAAACACAGACAAACCTCCAAACCACTTTTATTGTTCACAACAAAATGGAATTTCTCATTCATTTTGTGGCAGAACGAAGAAGGGCCTGAATGGGATTTCAGCCCCAGATACTCTGGTGAGAGTCATACGTGTTAGCCAATCAATCAAGGGGATTTCCCTTTGGTGTGTGACTCTCACCTGGGAGTCCCGGGATCGAATCCCGCCCGGGCCTCATTGTGAACCTTGCTACATTCTGGCTTTGTTGGCAGGATCCACGTGTTACCGGTAATAAATAAGTCCATGACTTTGTAATTGGTAGCACAAGGACATGGAAAAAGGGGGAGAGATGTGACAGTTGATTATCCAGTCACTCTGGCTCAGATTGATCATGTGCCCTGGGTCCTTGGCCACAGGGGTTATCCAATGGGCGAATGATTAGGCTGTAGGACTTTTACCCAGGAGTCTTACGTACAGTAGGATCACATTCCGCCCAGGCCCTTGCTGCGTACCTGCCACATTCCATGACCTAACAAATGATTTGCAAATGATTAAATTTTGATCAAATTTTGGGGAAGATAAATTATTCAATTTTGGGGAGTGAGTAGCCTAGTGGTAGCGTCACGGGCTTTGGCGCGGAGGACCCGGGCTCGAGTCCCCGACACGACTCCTAGGTGAACCACTGTGGACCCCTGAGCAAGGTCCTTAACCCCACCAACTGCTCCCCGGGCGCCTTAAGTAGCAGCCCCCTGCTCTCTGGTACTCACAGTACAGAGATGGGTAAAATGCGGAGCCCTAATTTCCCCTCCGGGATCTTACACGTATAAGAAAAAAAAAAAAAAAAAGTAAATTAAGTACAGATAGCCCACAGGTAGCCTACATTTAGCACAATTTTTCAAGTTTAGATCTTGTTGATTTAAACTGACTGTTGATTCTCATTCTAATGGTTGTTTTCTCCAAAGTATCTTATCATTTCACTGAAGAAGTTATCACACTGACAAGTTATCAAATTTTGAAAAAAAAACCCCAGCTGAAAACAGAAATACTGTGAATATTAAAGAAAATGTAAACCAAAGTACAAACCGCTATTACTTTAATACTCAGTCTCTTCTTACTTGAATATGGGGCCACGGTCTCATCCACATCACATATATAGTGGGTGCTAATTGAAGATTTGTGTACAAGAGTGTCAAATAGGCGCCTCAGTGATTCACATTGACCTAAGAAGGTCCAGATGGTTTCTGTTCGGTTACCATGGTTCGGACTGCTTCAAGGACATTTGGGTTGACTGTTACACAAAAGGGTGGTGAAAACTGTGTCAGTGCAATGTGAGAGTGTTACTGTAACACATTTGTAAGAGGTGTCCTCTGCTCTGCTGAGATAGAGATGATGAAACTGAGTGGACCCCACTTTGTTTAAGGAGGTCAAAACAATCAATAAAAACTGTAATGTCATGGAATCAATAAAATTCTTTACAAGAAGATAAAATTGACACTGCCTGTGTAGAAACACAACAAATGCTGTGTGTCAACTGTTTTAAAATGAAATTTCTGTTTCAAGAAATGAGCCAAACCAATATAAGAAAACTGTCAAATGAGCAATCTACTTTTATCTGTATTCATATCCATATACATCGTTGTAATCTGTAAAAAGTATTTCATAGGTTGTTTGGCTTCTTTTTTCACAGGGAGAAAGAGGAATAGAAGGACCACTTGGGCCAAAGGGTGACAAGGGTGATAAGGTAGTACTAAATAAGGACTTGATTTGTGGAATCAATGACTTTTAGTTTGTATCTAGACTTACGTTGTGTCTTTCCTCAGGGTGAAGTGGGAGCTCGGGGACCACCTGGTATTCCAGGAAATGTAAGTTTCATTTCCACTGATTTTCATGTATTTGGTAGCACGAAGCAATTCTTAAGTGTACTATACGGCCGTTTGAAGTAAAGCTCAATTCATGTGTGATAAAATATAATATTTTGTCATCACAGGTTGCAAATGTCATCCCTGAACCTGGTGAACCTGTAAGCAAACTTTTCCCTCCACATACACACACACACACCAAAAATGTATTGGAACATTTGTAGAATCTCTCTCTCGGCTAATGTTTATGTTAGCTGATGATTTGCTTCTTGCTTCTTCTCTGCACGAAATGATTTCTGTTTTTTGTTTTTTTTTCAGGGGAAACCTGGAGAGAAAGGAGAGAAGGGGGATCAAGGGAAACCAGGAGAGATGGTCAGCTTTGCTTTGGTCTTCCTTTGGCCGGATGGATAGAAATCTTTTGAATTTGTTCCTAAGTTGCACTAAAGAAGTTCTGTTTACGACCCCCCCCCCCCGTGAGAATCATGAATGTGTTCAAATACATCAGAAGTGTTCCTATCTTTCCAGTTTGATTGATGAATAACAATCTCTTTTAGGTTGAAAGGACAGAGAAACTGGTTCTTGTTTGCAAATAAACGCCCAAAAAGTGCCCATAAAAGCTCATCAGACTTACAGGCTGCATGCAAACAGACAGACAGCGGTGAGGTCGGGGAAGAAATATAAGCATAATGATAAACGATTAATTAAAACAAAAAAAGTTCTAATGAAGTGGTATTTTGGCTATAAATAATTACATGGTGAGGTTCAAATAGTGTAAAAACAGCTTTAAACTGGTTAATTCTTCCTGAACGTGGTCCCAGTCTATGCCCACTACTGCACCGATGGTGTGAGGAAGACCAGAAATATATTTCTTGAACACATTAAATGGACGAAAAGGAGTTAAATTTTATCTTGAGGAAAATTATAATGTTCAGACATGAACTGCAAAATACTTTGTAATTCATCAAAAGTTATTTGAAAATCTGACAAAGATCATTTTAGTTTTATTCTTGAATGGGGGGGGGGGGAGTTTAATGAACTGAACAGCAGAAAATGTGACTGACCATTTTGTTCAAACGTGTTGGCACGCAGGTGTTCGTATAAGACTTGTTCTTACCTCAGAGCAAAGCCAAGATGTAAAGTCATAAGTAGGATTGAAGAATATACGTATATGTTAGTCTGTGAATGAGGCCCATTCACTCTTCCACCTTTCACAAATAAATTTTCATAGATAACTAAACTGAACAGATTTAAAATCAAATCAGAATAACAAACAATCGATAAAAAGATAATTATAATAAAACTGCCCCTTCCTGCCTTGAGATGTGTTTACATGTGTGTGAAATTCAGATGTTATTTAATAGTCTCACACAGCAATTTACTCAGGGATCCACTAGATGTCAGTAAAGATTTTTAACCCAACCATGACTGTCCTGAGCTCATGGGACTCCCTGTTGGCTGATTTTATTCATTTGCTCTGGATATAAATGCACTGACCTGTTTTTTTTTTTTCTTTCTTTCTTTAACCACCACTGCATCAGTGCATGAGTCCATTATGTTACTTATTATTGTTTAGATCTTTATTTTGTACTGTGTTTTCTCCACAGGGTCCAAGAGGGTTACCTGGTGAACAAGGCTTTAGAGGATCACCTGGGGCACCTGTAAGAAGCTCGGAACACCAGCACTTTTACTTCCTTGTTGTTTTAAATTGATTAAATCTGATTGGTTGCTTTTATTCAGGGTCCGAAGGGTGACACTGGACCAACGGGAGAGACGGGACGTGTTGGAGACCCTGTAAGTTGTTGGATATAGTGAGAGGGGAGATGTTGTGTGATGTCCGAACTGTAACGACATCTATGTTTCCTCCAGGGTCCACCTGGCCTTGCTGGCACACAGGGTGCTCGCGGATTACCAGGGAATGTGGTAAGTCTTTTGTAAACCTTGTTGCAGTCAATTGAATGTCTCTGTTTGTGAGTTTCAGAGTGAAAGCACAAGTTTTTTGGTTCTTTTAGGGCATACCAGGGATCATTGGGCCTCCTGGTCCAGCTGGACAGAGAGGAGACAAGGTCAGTCATCCTGTTTTAAAAGCTATATGTACATTTGCTGGACGTGAATGTGTGTGTGTGTGTGTGTTTCTTCCATGATTTTAGAAGGGCAGACAGAAAATAGCACTGCTGAGAAGAGAGAATGCCCTTGCACGTCCTCCATTGTTTGCCCAGTCTTTGATTTCCTTTCAGTTGTGCTACACGTTTCACTCGAGTAATTCAGAGCACCTCTTACGTCTCCAATGGCTTTTTCATTTTTTCTGTTTTCTCTCTTTGTTTTGTATTGAATTTTCCTTTTTTCCCTCAAGAGTACTGTTCAGAATACCAATACAGAGGCTATGATATGTGCTATTTCCAGTGGGCCTCCTCTCTATAAAACACGAACTACACAGAATTAAATTTGATTTATTATATATGGCCGTTCATTTGATTTCGGGCCCTTTTGAGTTTTCTTTTTCTCATAATTAAAATTTCACTGAAAAATCAAATGTCACAATACCTTGCCACACCTACCTTATCTGAATCATCATCCTTTTGCGAGTCAAAATCTAAATATGTTGATATACATTTATGATTTTATTTCAAAAATGGTTCTTTTAGTCAGATACAGTATCCCATAGAAACGTCACCACAAGCGTGAGTGATGACATTTTATTTTAGTTTTTAGCTTACTGTGCTAAAATGGTAGAGCTAGCATAAATAATCTTTAAGCTAGATAGAGCTGTGCGATGTTTTTATATTAATCTGGACTTTTTGCACAAAATCTTTAAATATCTATAAACTATAAGCTGTTTGGTGATGACATGTAATAAAAATATCATGCAACTTGTCAGTATGAACTAGGAAAAAAACTTGCTGTTCCAGTATATAAAAGGTCTGTTTTCCTTCAGTTCGTGCATGTGCGTGAGTGGCAGCATAAAATGACACAGGTAATTAAAGAATCAAATTTAAAATAAACTTTATTGATCTAATAACGTTAAACATGGTGGTAATGGCAGTAATACTATGGGACAGACATATTTATTAAAAAATTCAATTAGTGGATTAGACATTTTTGTCAAATTTGATAAAAAATCACAAATTCTGTTGTATTTTAAGGAATTTATACAAAAACTGCACAATTTTATCATTTTTTAGAAGAAGGATAAAGCCCTGCATTTCGAAAACCTATTCTGGGGACAGAGGGACAACAGTAAAATTGCACCATAAAAATGTCTAAAAACTGAAAAAAGTTCAGTTTCATAAATGTAAAATTTTAAACAGACGTGAGAAATTTTGTACCACACTGGTTGTTAAAACATTTACATACTTTTATACATTTATATATATTTTTATACTATATATATATATATATATATATATATATATATATATATATATATATATATATATATATATATACATATATATATATTTATATACTAGGCTATATATTTTTATATTTATATATATATATATTTTTTCTTAAAATTCATCAGGGATACAAAAAGGCCCGAAATCAAATAAACACCAAAATATGTATTGCCTGTAAAAGCAGAAATGATAGAGAGCGTCTTTTCAAGTCTCTGATGTACCAAATTATAATTATTGTTGATCTGTTTCAGGGTGAACCAGGTAAACCAGGACAATCTGGTCCCCAAGGCCCACCAGGAGAGCCTGGCATGACTGGACCTCCTGGACCAACAGGGAAGGGAAAAGATGGGCTAAATGTAAGTATAAAAGATTTATTTGTTAACCTCTGTACAGTCAGTAATCCAGTTTAACACCAGCTGAAGCTAAAATGACTCAAAATGCTCCAAGTCTCAGCACATTTGCCTTCTTATCATGGACACTACGGGTTCATTTACATCTGGATAGTCCAGGGACTCGGTCAGACTGGGAGGGGATTTCTGAAAAATGTCACTTCCTTCTTTCCTTCAGTTTGCTTTCAGCCTGCAGTAACCTAAGCAGACCAACCCGCCTGGTTAAACCACCGTAGTTAAAGGCGTTACAGAAGATGTTTCTTTCACCAATTTTTGCAGTATTCGATAAAATTGGATTCATTACCTCATACGCTATGATTGATTAAAAGCTTTGAATATATGCATGTTATTATACATCAGCTGTGAAAGTAATGGAGCTGAGAAACATTCGCTAGTCATCTCTGTATTCCTTACGTTTGTCATTTGTCTACTGGCCCGTCAATCACTTTTCCCACCGTAGTAAGAGTGATTGATGGTCAATTCAACGGGTAATAGATGAGAGTGACTGATTGGTGAGATTCATGCGGCACGCTCTCGTCTGATGTTTCCAGCAGGTAGCTAATATCATTCCGCTAGCAGTTAGCGACGTTCAGACAACGACATCTGTTTTACTTGCGTTTGTGACATGATGGAGAATCTGTACCTGCTGTCTGCTGAACACCGGAGTGGCTCGTGAACGTTACTCTGTGTTCGGGGGAGGGAGCTGTGAATCTAGCAAGTTGGTCTTCACATGCGCTTTATTTTAAAACTTACTAACAGCCTCTGCTTTCTGAAATGCTAAAACATCTTCTATAACGCCTTTCAAACAACTGCTCACTAGGGGGCGACGCTCCCCAATACAACCTCTGATCAATGATGGAAAAGCAGGAAGAAGAAGAAAACCAGACTCAGTGTTTAAAGTGGAAATCTTTCTGCTTCTTATTAGACTCCTTCATCTTTGTCTACATATCTTCCAGTTGTTTTTTTGTTGTTGTTTTGTCCTCAGCTTCTTCGAACACGCGCTGTTTGCTTTGCTTTTCCTCCCACCCATATTATAATCTACCCCGTCCTCTTCTACTTCTTCTTCTTGATACATTGTTGGGTTGACAAACATCACTTAATTTGGTGCGCTGAATAGTCCGATAGTCTGTTAGGAAGTAAACCAAGACCTTCCCTTTAGTGGAAGTGGACCATGGTCAGTTTAAAGCGGACCAAAGAGCCAGAGTATGAACGCACCCTGAGGTTCCTTTCACACCGAATAGCCAGCTAAAGTTTTATGGTCCGAATTCACACTGCACTTGGTCCAACATACGGAGCCTTTAAAATAATGTGCCTTGCCTGATCATCCTTCCCTGAGGTTGCACCGCTTCACGGCTACCTGAAGGAGAATAAAAGACAAACAACAAACAAGAAATAGATTGAATACAGGGTGGACATATATAGGCTTTCTTGCTTCAGCTCACTCCTTTTGAGCATAAATATTGTTTAACAATGCAAATTTTGTAAAGGTGGTAATGTGAATTAATTGCTCAAATTACTCAAATAAATTTCTCAAAAAAAAAAAGAAGAAGAAGAAGCCTCAATATTTGTTAATGCATGGAAACTTGCATTTTTGCCTCAAAAGTTGTAGTCCACTTCCTGCATTTGGCTAATTTAAAGCGAACTGATACCCACCCACACTCCCAGCTCAAATGAACCAGACGTTCTGAGCAAACAAATCTGGATTAAATTCAAAAGGGCTGGTGTGAATGCACTCTTTATCATGGCTCAATATGGTTTCGTGGGTGTTCCGGCCGGTTGGGTGTGAGTTCCTTTGGGCAGGTGGCTATGTTGTGCCTGTTCCAGTGTACATTAATAGAGATCCAAGGGTCCGGGGGGGGGGGGTGGGGGGGGAGGTGAAGTGGTCGGCATGGAGACTACACTAGGGTTGGCTCGGGTGCGTTATTTCGCGTGGTTGAATGGGTCTGTACCCTCGTTCAGTGGAGGGGACTGCGGGGTTTGTGTTGTGTGTTTTGCGAAAGTGGCACGTGGTGGGTGCTGACGACTTGAGCTGCCGGCTAAGGTGTCGTTTTATTATAAATTGGTCCTTACGGATGTGGTCTTCTTCTGGATACTGGGTGAGGATTGGCGTTCCGATTGTGGGGTGACGGACTGTTGAGGTTGATTGCAGCTCGTACGTGCCTAACTGTGTGGTGTAGTTGAAAGCGTCTTTTTGGGTCCAGTTGTTCCATGGGGGAGGAAGACCCGTTTAGATGTTGTGTGTTTTGCGAAGTGTTGACGTTGTCGTGTGGTTGTGATGTGTGGTGCGGTGTGGCCCACCGGCGACAACAACGTGTGTTTTATTATAGTTGGCCCTTACGCGGCGTGTGCTTTGTCCACTTTTCCTTAGTTATTGTTGATGAATGTGGGAGTTTTGATTAGTAGGAGGACGGTGTCGTTATGGCCGGAAGAGAAGGAATCGGGAAGTTCCGGTAGCGTGATAATCCCTTTAAGGGTTTTCGGCGGAGCTATTTTTCTCTGGGGAGCTTGTAGAGATTCAAGGGCTATGATAATTTTCGGTAGTTTTATCTATCAGAGATGGCGGTGTAGACAAGCTTAAAACCTCAGGAAGGATGCAATTTATAATGCTTCCTGTGTTAGTGGTTGCTAACGGTGTTGGCAAGAAGTAGTGGATTTGTGTGGGGGTGAGAGAAATGGCGACCGGTCGATGAAGAGTTTGGATAAAAATTTGGATAAAGACACTTTTCCACTTGAGGGACCTAGCATTCAAAGCTCGTTTTTCAGTTGTAGAAAAGGTTCGTGAAGATGTTCTGAGATTCTAAAGAATGGAAAAAGTAGAAACAAATGGTTTTTTTGATAAAGAAGAGAGTCTAAGCTTTCCTGGTATATTAGTGTTTGTTTGGATAGTCAAATATGTGGATTCAAATAGGAAAATTTAATCCTGGAATATGGAGCGCTTGCTGGAAGGTGGGTAATGAGTTAGTTTGCATGTCTTCAACAGTTTTCTCAGATTTAAATGTGCAAAACGCCTCAATTTTCCCTGACTGCTTGCCAGTGATGGGATATGTATATAATTAGAAGGGAGATGTTAAAATAGACAGCATGTCTTAAGGGTAGAGTCCGAAGTCCCCCCATCGTTTCTGTTTGCAAACAGCAGTAATTCAAACTGAGCCCCTCCCTCTCAGGCTAATGGCCGCCTCGTTCTTCAGCCTATTCGGCTTCAAGCCTCCTTCAAAGCTCAGAAACGGCTAAAAGCCAAACCATTATTGACCCTGGTTTTCCAAAGTGCACTATCTAAAGCTCTTACCTTTCCTTTGGTGCATCCGATTTTTTTTTTCTTTTTTCCTTTGAGAGTTTGAGTGACTGGTGTGGTTGGGGGTTGGGGGGGATATAAGACAGACGCGACAGACAGAAAGAGCGAAAGAGCGAATTGCAGGCAGGGGGAGAGGGTTTTTCGTTCCAACTGACCACTGCAGGCGAGCAGAGGCACAAAGGCTGAGTTGTGAGATGGATTTCACTTGCACAAGTCTTTCATTTATTTTCATGGGGGAAACTTCGGACTCTGCCTCTAAGACATGAGCACATTTATCAACAGAACTGTTACAAACAGAACTTTTTTTTATTTAAATGAAATTTTAAAGGAATAGTTCACCCACAGAATGATGTAACTTTATTTTCCACTTACCTTCATGGTGAGCAAGACCCTGGAGCATTTTTATAATATGTCAAATGCAGGTGGAGATCAGGAAGGCTTCCCGTTTTCCCCCAACTTTCACATAATGGAGTTCAATTGTGCCTGAGCCAAAAAGGTCCATAAAAAGTCCACAAAAACCTGTCAATACTCCTCCATACTGCTCATCCAATGTAATCCAAGAGTCCTGAAAGTGGGTAGCGTCTAGAATTTACTCAAAACTACGCCATTTAGTATCCATTTTTAGAGCCTAAACATTGTTCTACATCGCATCTCAGCTGTCAGCACGCCGAAGGGCGTTCGTGACAACTACAGAAGGCGCAGCAGGGACGAATTCTCTTTTTCTTTCTTACTTTGTTTGAAATCAATATCCAACCCCTCCTGTGTTTGTCCCGGTTTGTCTGCAGCTCTGTCGGTCTTAGCACAATGTAAACAGCAAATTTCTTCTTTTACGCTTGCATTATTGGCAGAGTAGGCTCTGAATGCTGAGGCTTCCGTAGTTTCGTGAATGCACATATGCGCGCTTCGCTGAAGTAAGATGTAGTACTGTTTAGGCTCTAAAAATATAGTAAATGATGTCGTTTCGAGTAAATTATGGATGCTATCCACTCAGGGCACTTGGATTACATTGGACAAGCAATATGGAGGAATATGCCAATATTTTGGAATATTTTGTGGTACTTTTATGGACCTTTTTGGCTCGGGCACAATCGAACTCTATTATATAAAAGTTGGGGGAAAACGAGAAGCCGTCCTGATCTCCGGCTGCATTTGAGATATAAAAATAAAGTGCTCCAGAGCCTTGCTCACCATGAGGGTAAGTGGAAAATAAAGTTAAATCATTCTGTGGGTGTACTATTCCTTTAAAGGCAGGGTGGATGATATTTTCCAGGAGCATTTTTTACTATATTGCTTAAAGTCTTCTTCACACCCCGATTGCATACAATTTATTTCATGTTCTGTCACAAAAATTAAAAAAATTAATCACCTGTGGAACGTAGCCTACAGGACTAGAAAACCCCATCCAATGAACTTCATTTCATTGGATGGGGTTGCGAACAGCCCGTGCTTATTGATTGAATGATTATATGTCCATCAAACTCAACTGCCGTTAGTCGAGTTTGATTGAAGTTGTAGAGTTTTTTTCTCCAACTGAGCCACACTGCAGGCATGCTGATGTCCAAGACTTAATCCTTATCTGTTGTTTTGTTTTGTTTTGGGTTTCTTTGGCGCAGCAGCAGTTAGCAGTCTGCTAGCTATATTTGTTTACAGTGAGCGGCGCACAGGGGGGTGACGTGGGGGACGGGGATAGGGGAGGGATAGAGACAAGACAGAAAGGTATCAATTGGTTCTTTCTATACACTGCAAATGACCAATTCCTGCCTTTCAGTGTGGATGGCAGGGGTTGGTTAGAGGTTTTACAGAACTGCAGCTCTCACAGAGGTCTGACTGTTTTCCTTCTTTTTTATGAATACATGATGTATTGACTACTGTCAGGATGGAAGGACCATTTCACCCAGTATAATACGTGTTTCTGAACAGGATTACCAACTCTGGATTAAAGAAATGCCAGTCAGGATAAAAATGTGTCATGTAAACATGTCAGCTGATCTGATCGGCCTCGATCAGACAGAATTTAAATACAATCAAGAGGGGTGGTTTAAGCCTTTTTACGATCCAGTCAGCAGGAAAAAATGACCATGTAGACAGAAGCTGGGTTTCCATTACACTTTTTTAAAAGTGATATTTCTTAAATTTCGAAAAGTACATAGCGATATGTCTTAGTTTCCATTGAATGGTATAAGCCGTAATTCTCGTAAAATACCGTCCCGCGAGACTCCACTTTGAGGAGGACGGAGATAAAAACATGTTGTGTTTTAGAGCTGCTGCTCCTCATCAGGAGATGAAAGCAACATAAACAGCTCCTGGCCAGTCGTTAATACATGAAGAACTTGAACCATCTGTATAATGTCCTAAATGAACTCACCTTCCCCCATCACTATAGTTTCGCAGTTAATGCTTGTAAATGATCATATTCATCGTAATTAAGGAGGAATAACTGGATTTTAACCCCCTTACGTCACGACTGATGGTGTGTAATTGCGAAAAAAATGTTTCCATTACACTTACGCGAAAAACTGCTTTATCGAAACGTCTGAATTTACGCCTCATGAAAGCATAAAAACTTTTTTGCGATATTTGACATTTTTTTAAATGTAGTGTTTCTATTAGTGGTTTTTGATTGCGATATTTAGGTTTTGCGCAATTCCAGGTGTAATGGAAACCCAGCTATTCATTCCGATCGTTGCTGTGGAATTTTGTCTCTACGCACGCTTGAACCATTTGGGGTTTGCGTGACATAACAGATTCAGGGAGGACGGCAGAAAGAAAAACAGAACGGGACTGTGGCGGATGCAACGTTTTTGTTCAAAACTGAAAGAGTCCAGGATTATTGAGGGGTTACGACAGTCAAAATATTATAAATAAAAAAAAAAACACCTCCTCTTCCAAACTAGGAGGCGTTGTGCATGTCAAAGGCATTACAATCATGTTAAATCTGTCCATCAAATTTATACAATTGATCAGATCACCTTTTCCAGCGTCCATGTAAACACATCAGCTGGAAACTATGCTCAGAAAGATTTCAATCGGATATATGAATTATTTGTCCATGTAAACGCAGCTGATTTATAAAAATGGGGTGCTTAATTTTAATGAAAGAACAGAGTTTTTTCTTGCTGGAATGATTGTGATCTGATCTGCAGCTGTGGATCTGAGCGCTCGCTTGTATTCCACATGTGTTTATGCTTGTAAACATCCCTTTTGCGGTGCAAGGTAACACGAGCAGCTGTGTGAGACGAAAACAAGCTGGGGTCGGCGCATTTTGCCGTTGTGCAGCCCAACATGTTTCTTCATCATCATTTTTCACTGCCACCAGACATGTGGCCGTCCTGCTGACGAGGCAGCAGCCCACAGGAAGGACATTGTTAAGACATATCATATTAAAGCTGCACAGGGGCACAAACAGATCTGGCGGCTCTGTTTTTAACAGCTGCCAGGTGCAGACCCGAGGCCTCGCCGCCGTCACGTGCAGCAACCGCTGCTGCAACATTTTCCACTCACAGTTATTTATGTTAGAGGTGTAAGCAACCAGTTTGATTGCTTTCATTTGTGGTATTACAGGGAGAACCGGGACCACAGGGGATTCAAGGACCACCAGGACCAAAGGTAAGGTCATTAAGAAGTTTTTTACTTTTTCAAGAGCATTCATTGTTTCCTGTGCTGGTGCTCGTTTGTTGCTGTGGAAATATTTTCTTTTCTGGCTCCGATGACAAAAACGATTCATTTTTGTTTAAAGCACCAAAAGCAATTTCAGTGTCCACTGCTCTGTGACCGTCGCTCTGATTAAGGCCGCCTCCGAGATGCAGGGATCTTGATGTGGAGGCTGAATGGGGGCATTTGCTGAATTTATGATGTCAAATTGCTCAAACTCATTACTGATACATTTTCCTGTGAGTAGTGAAATGCCAGCCCTTCAGATGGATTTTTCCCCTGACAGATCACACGACGCTGAATGAACCAAACATCACTGATGGTTGATTTTATCTAAAGATGATGAAGCAGCTTTTGCTTTTCTTTCCTTTCAGGGCCTACCAGGGTCACGTGGTCAGCCTGGCTCACCTGGGGACAGGGGTCCTTCAGGGGAGGGGACAACCGGACCTCCGGTATGAACATCATTGCTGACCAAACCAATCCTCTTCCACTATGTTTAATTCCTGTTATCTAAATATGAGCATGCTTGTCTTTGCAGGGACCTCCAGGGAAGAACGGGGACCCAGGACCCGCGGTATTTATATGCTTGCAAAAATTATGTGTCAGCTTGTCAGATCATGTACTTCAGTTTATGTGTTTGGGTTTCAGGGTATGAGGGGTCTACCAGGCATCGCTGGCCCCCAGGGCCCAGCCGGGCACAATGTAAGTTCAAAGTGAAAGATTTGCCCAAACGTAAAGTGGCTGATTGTAAATAATATCTAAATGGCTTTAGCTTTGTCTCGCATGTCCAATCAGGTTCCCCAACTCTGCAATTGTTGGATCATTAAACATGATTTCTTTTTGGGGAACAGAAAATCTAATTTGTTCCTCTTTCTCCAAACTTAGGGTCTACCAGGAAGGCCAGGAGAAAAAGGATCACCAGGAGAGCCTGTATGTTCACACAAAAGATGTTTGCAGACAACAGAAATATTTCCATAGATCTCCTTGCTCTTGTTTTTGCAGTAAAACAACTGTGTGGTTGTTGATAGAGCTCAGTTTGTCTGATCTGCCAACATTTAACAGAAATTTTAGCAGTTTTCTCAGTGACGCGCCCCCCTTATCGACGGTTAAACTAGCATCCATCTTGTATCGTACCCGTACTGTGATTCACTCCAGCAGTAAAAGACAGTCTTATCTTGACTCTTGTTCTGTTCCTTCCTCTCTTTCTTTTCCCCTTATCCTCCGGTAATGTTTCCTTGCGTTTCTTTGCTGAACCTGACATGATGCAAAACACCCGCTGTGTTCACGTCTGGTTCATATCCGTTTGCTAGTAAGTGACGTGGGATGCAACCGATAGTCGGCTGCAACGTCACGGCTGCATCCTGGATGCAAAAGTTACATAGTGCAATTTCTGAACTTAATGAATGTTGCTGTGGCATTAAAATGAGTCAGAAACACATATTTTAAAGACTAAAAGTTGCATTGTGGGTCTTTAAAGGATAATTTTCTTTTTTTTTCAACCTGGACCTTATTTCTAGGAGTTTACATGTATATGTGCATCTACTCAGCGGTAACATTTCTGTATCACTTTGACTCCTTCCGGCGATATTCAGATGACGTCTCTCACCAGCGTACATCCATATAACGGCAGAGACGGGGCAGCCTCTCTATAAGGCATCATCTGCAGCAAAACTCCTTCATTTCACCAATACTTTGAGTAGAATGAACAAGCGAACGAGTACTATTGTCCTGTGAGTTCAGAGATTTGCAGATTGCGGTTTGTTGGTGTCCAGGTAGCAGCTGCTCTTGTCAGCTGTACTGCAACAGCATGCGTGGCCTGTAAAGCGTAGACACCCCCCAAATAACTAACAGAGAGCTAACTCTGAACTCACAGCACCATAGTATCCTTTTGTTCTTTCATTCTACTCAAAATATTGGTAAAAATGAAGTTTTGCCAGAGATAATGCCTTATAGAGCGGCTGCCCCGTCTCTCCCATTATATGGATGTACGCCGGAGGGCAACTAATCTAAATTTCGCCCGATGGAGTCAAAGTGATGCAGAAATTTTACCGGTGAGTAAATGCATGAATAAATTCTTAGAAATAAGGTTCAGGTTGAAAAAAACAAAGTTTTCCTTTAAGGCTTATTTATCTTCTCTTTAAGGATGCACTACAGATCTTTTCCTATTTTTTCAGTGAAGCGTTCCCTATCAACGGCTAAAAGGGCGTCCATCTTGCGTCCTACCTGTAGTGTGAGTTCTCTCCAGCCAGTGAAAGACAGTCCTATCTGAACCCTTGTCTTAGCTTCTGTTCTGTCCCTTCCTGTCGTTCTTTTCCTCTCTTCCGCTGATAATGTTTCCTTTTGTTTCTTTGACGAATCCACCACGGGGCGCGTTCAAACCAGACGGTGTGTTTATATCTGTTTACTAGCACGTGAGACCCTGCAAGACCAAAACTCAGCTGCAACATTATGCCACGTCCCCGGTGGAAAAGTTGTATAGAGCAGTTTTTCAGCCGTGAGCCATTGCAGGGCAGCAACGTATTGCAGGGACTCTTCCAAAACCTGCAGGACACCGGCCCTCAAGAACCAGGATGGAGGATCCCAGGCATCGACCATAGATAAGCCTTTAGGAGAAACCTGCTGCAACCCAGCAGTGAACACATGAACTAAATCTTAGCCCCAACCTTTAGAAAAGTAACCTTCAACCTTTAACCTTTAAATAAAATGTTGTACATTTTAATTTTAGTGGTCAAAAATGCAACAAAGCAGGAAACTATTTACACGACGGTTCAGCAACATCGTTAATTCAGCCAATGAGCCATAGAATCATTTAAACATGAATTTGTCTGGTGTAAAAAAATGCCAGTCGGCTGTAAATTCACTTGAGTGTTTCTGTCTGCAGTGAGAATGTATGATGCTCTTCAGAGGGCTCCACAGCCGAACTATCAGACAGCCACTATAACGGATCTAAAAGCACCTGGAGCTACACAGGAACCATCACTGCTGGAGCTTTCAGTTTTATTAATGATGCAGTTTATCTAAAAAAGTCTCATTTTCTCAGCCAGATGTTTGTACAACTGTACAACTTGCTTGCACAGAATGACTCTCATCCTGCCTCAATCATCGGATCTGACATTCTGCAGCACGCTCTGGTCCACACATCGCTGCCACCATTAAATGCCAAACACCAAGAAAACAACAAGAACAAGCATCATCTTCGTAATGTCTGACTGTGACCTGCACAGGATGTACGAATCAAAAGACCTGTTCGCTCTTTAGACAGAAAGTTTGAGAATTAAAAAAATACAAAGAGGAAACAATCAGCTGAAAATGCAGCATTTGTGGACCGTGCAGTGACAGGTTTTCTCCTTCAGTGTGAAGTTTCTTACCATCTCAATATCAGGTTCACATTTGTTTAAGCTGCATTGTCAGGTTTCAGGTCTGTATTTTGGAATGTGATTGATCGTGATCAATTCACAGCAATTATATAATTAATAAGATTGAAAATTTTGATAGTCTGTCGTGAGCAGCTGTCAAACTGATTGAATGGAATGATGTTTTTACCAATAAATAAATAAACAGTAGCTGCTGAGATCGGCTCCAGCGCTCCGTGACCCTGCACTGAAATAATGGATGGATAGACTCATTTAATGGATATTTATGAATGATTAAATTTCCCAATTGGGATTAATATAGTAAAAAATAATACATCTGTGTCTTAACACCAACATTTTCCCCTTAATCAAACAAAACATTAAAACTATGTGCTAACTAAAAGACATAACTGAACAATTTTCAAGCTCCCTATGGTCATCTGGTCATCTTAAGAAAACCAATCATGGTAAATTACATTTATCTCAAGAAACCAAATTGTCATGTGACAAATGAAGCTTCATGATCTAGAAATAATCAAATGTTAGGATTGTGATTTTGAAATGATACCAGGCACTGCTACTTTTAGTTTTTACAGAATAGCATCCCTCATTCCTAAAGAACGTGGTGGTTTTTAACAGTCCAGGTTGAACCTGCTGGGTGTCATCATTAGAAACCCTAAAGATGCAGAATACAGTGAGACTCTGAACATGTTTAACACTTTTATCTTAAAGGAATAGTACACCCACAGAATGATGTGCCTTCATTTTCTACTCACCCTCATGCTGAGAAAGACTCTGGAGGACTTTTTTTAATATCTCAAATGCAACCGAGAATGGTGGGGGGGTCGTTATCTGCCAACTTTCATATGATGGAGTTCACCGGTGACTGAGCCAAAAAGGTCCATAAAGACCACAAAAACTTGTCAATATTCCTCCATACTGCTTGTCCGATGTAATCCAAGTGTCCTGAGTGGGTAGCGTCCAGAATTTACTCGAAACAACATCATTAAGTATATTTTTATTGCTTAGACAGTACTACATGTAGCTGCCGCAAAGCGCGTCCATGCAAGTTCACAACACTAGGGAAGCTGCGGCAGACGAGATCGTACGTTCTCTTTTCCTTTTTTTCTTTGTTTTAAATCAATAGCCACCCCTCTTGTGTTTGTCCCGGTTTGTCTGCAGCTCGTTCGCTCTTAACACAATGTGAACAACAAATTTCTTCTTCTATTCTTCATTATCGGCAGAGTCGGCACTGAACGCCGCGGCTTCCGTAGTGTCATGGACTAGCATGAACACACAAAAAAAAAACTGCAATGTATGACTGTTTAGGCTATAAAAATATACTAAATGATGTTGTTTCGAGTAAATTATTGACGCTACCCACTCAGGACATTTGGATCACATTGGACGAGCAGTATGGAGGAATATTGACAAGTTTTTGTGGACTTTCATGGACCTTTTTGTTTCAAGTACTGGTGAACTCCATTATATGAAAGTTGGGGGAAAGCAAAAACCTCCCTGATATCCGGCTGCATTTGAGATATTAAAAAAGTGCTGCACAGTCTTGCTCAGCATGACAGTGAGTATGCACATCATTCTGTGGGTGCACTACTCCTTTAATATTACTATTTCTGTGGAAAAACATTGTCCTGTTTCTAATAAGTTTGAACTCAGTGTAGAAGAAGCTGTCAAACCCTAATTTTAAAGAGGAATCCCACATTAAAGCAACACTATACATTTACCTTTAGACAGAGACACACTAGTACCGTCGGCGTTCTTTTCAGCCAATTAAACATGTGTAATCGGCGACAGCCATTCGTTTAGTCGGTGATGGGCTGACCAATCATATTGGAAAAGGCTTGACCTTGCTGGCAAATCAGCAACCGAAAAGACCCAAAGTGAAGGTAAACAAACCGGATGAAGAGCGGACATTATGCAAACTCTCACACATTGTTTAGCATCGTATTGGGACCTTAGCTAGCAGTCCTCGCTCTCTGCTAACAGCAGCAGCTGCTCTTACATGTTTCCGTCTTGAGAAATGGTCCGTCATTTCCAGTTTTTGTTTTTTGGGGCCACAATAGATCAGTGCCGCTTGCTGTCGTGGCAACATTGTATTTTGCACGGCGAGACTGAAGCCGATTGATCAGCCTGACCCCGTTTTCTGGCGACGACCGCGACGGTCAGCAGTCTATCCGGTGTGTCTCTGCCCTTAAAGCTCTGAGCACCTGACTTCTTTTGATTGTACATTTACATTCAATATGTACATTAACGGCATTTTGTTGCCCTGCAGCGTTCTGAGGCTAAGAGAACACACTTCACATCTGCATTTTGTTTTACGGTATCACTCATTATAACTGGTTTAGCAAAGAAACAAAGCAGGGAAAAGAGCAGAAAGGGACAAAGCAAGAGACAAGAGTCATCATGGAACTGATTTTTACTGGCTGCAGAGCGCTCGGAGAGGAGAGGAGACACGGTGCAATATGGGTGCCCTCAAGTGCAAAGATGCTCAGCGATTATCTTTGGTTCTGTACTGTTTTTATCCTAAAATATTTGTTGCACAGAGCATTAGTTTCCCCACAGAAACCAGCCTCTGGTCTCGTTCTTTCTAAAAGATGAAACTTTTCCTTTCTGTCTCACAGGGGAAGGCAGCAGATTTTTCTGACCTGAACCTGAAGGTAAGGAAACTCTCCTCTGAGAAAAACCTGTGCTTGGATTGTGTAACCAACTGCTTCATCATCAGGTCTGTGTTGTCTCTAGGATGTTTGCTCTGACTGCCCTGCTGGCCCACCTGGACCACCTGGTTTACCAGGAATCCCTGGCGATAAAGGACACCAGGGACCTCCAGGGAAAAATGGCCAAGATGGATACCAAGTAGGACAAAGTCATTAACATCTCATTATTGTAATCTCCTGTGATGTAAAGTCTGTTATAGTAACCCTGCTCATCTTTAAGGCAGTGTTATATAGTGTGTGTCTGCACCGTGCTCGCCCAGTGTGAGGCATGAGGTCCAAGCTTCAGCGTCATCCGTCACAGCTGCTGTGACGGATGGCGAGGCTGTGTCTGCATCATTACCCGAACCTCCTCTGGGGGCCGCGGTGAACGATTAGGACCCAGTGATGGTCCTCAGCTCTATCAGCCCGGACAGTGACTGATGGTCTGCTGTGCCATTACAGGGCCCGCCCGGACTAACTGGACCTCAAGGGCCCCCTGGAGCCGACGGAGTAAAGGCAAGTGTGCACATCAGCCGCACTTTCAATGTTCCCATGAAAACGAATTTCTTCTGTTTGTTTTTTGTTTTCGTTTTACATCCTGAAGTTCAGATAATAGGCTGTAAAAGGTATTTGGCCATTTAAAAAAATAATAATACAACCCCGTGACAGTAGCATTTGTAAAATCCTCCTCTGATGATGTTTTGAACTTTTGAGGTTTACATTAATGCTTCTCTCTGAAAATATGATGTATACTCTTTCCTTTCCTTTCACTTCAGGGCATAAAGGGCGATTCAGGACCTCCAGGAAGCCCTGGAGATAAAGGAGACAAGGTAAATTTATTTAGCTCACGAGCCCCCACAAAACCTGCTGTTATGAATAACATTGTATTTAAATCACCATCATCTGTGCTGTATAACAGGGTCACCCAGGACCCCCCTGGCCACCCAGGTCCTGCTGGATTAATGGGCGCACCTGTAAGTATCTTTCTGAGTCTTACACGTATATTTACAGGATTTTAACTTCAGATGCTCCTAATATTTAAGCTTTTTGTAAATGGGGCTCATTTGTTTGGCTCCATGGTCAGGCTTTCTATTTCCATTCACACACTGACGTTTCTCCCTTTCCTCTTAAGGGTAATGATGGACAGCCTGGACCTGTGGGTCCCCCAGGGTCCCCTGGAGAAAAGGTCAGGCTGTATTTGGTGTACTTTCCCCTTAGAAAACACATCACCCTCATGTCATTATTTTACATGCCTCCTCCATCCAGCATGTAGGTCACCTGGCCCGTGCTGTAATAGCAGCTATTAATCATTTCTCTCTCAGAGGACGGTGACCGGTTTGTGTTTGTTTTCTCCAGGGCAAAGAAGGTCTCAAAGGAATCCAGGGACCGCCGGGTCTTCCTGGCTTGATCGTAAGGGAAAACATACTGTCTGTGTCTGAAAAAACCCAGAAAAGACTGTGGGTTTTATAGTGGCACATGCTAAATAAACCTTAATTTTCCCAAATGTGTAGGGGCAGCCTGGAAAAATGGGCAAAGATGGTAGACCGGGTGAACCAGGAGAATCTGTAAGTACACATGAACAATCAGGGGCATTTGGCCTGCACTTAAACACGTTTGATGAGCGAATATGCTCAGATATTATGTTTAAGATATTACTGTATATTTCCAGGGCAAGCAAGGCGAACCTGGACCTCCAGGAAATCCAGGACTCAGGGGACTCCCTGTAAGTAACCATGAACAGATCTGATGGGAGAAGTTTGCATGGCACTAAATGACAGACTCTGTGCTTCCCTTCTTCCTGTTCAGGGTTTTAAAGGCCACAGAGGAGAACCAGGACCTCCAGGATCTAAGGTCAGTTTGCTTTTTCAAATCTGTTTATATGCTTCAGCATCATATTTATATTTAAAAAAAAAACAACCAAAAATCAGTTTCTGATTTCATGAAAAATCAATCTTTTCTCCTCAAAGGATAGACATTTGTACAGGTCACTAAGGGATGAAAAAACGGGCTGAATTGTGCAGGTATTTATTACCTAAAAGTCAGTAGTGAGAACAAATGGCAGGTTTGTACGAGCACAATGGTGTAACAATCAAAAAAGTATTGAATCAGATATTTCGACAGGTAAATATTGAAGTATTGATTCCACAATATCAAGGGGATATTAGGCATACACCCATAGAATGATGTGCATTCATTTTCCACTCACCGCATGCTGAGGAAGACTGTGGAGCACTTTTTAAATATCTCAAATGCAGCCGGAGATGGGGGGGGGGGGGTTTGTTTTCTCCCAACTTTCTTATATTGGAGTTCACTGTCGCCTGAACCAAAAAGGTCCATGAAAGTCCACAAAACTTGTCAATATTCCTCCATACTGCTCGTCCAATGTAATCCAAGTGTCCTGAGTGGGTAGCGTCCTATAATTTACTCAAAACAACATCATTTAGTATATTTGTATGGCCTCAACAGTACTACGTCTTACTTCTGCAAAGAGTGCTTATGTGAGTTCACGACAAAACAGAAGCCGCGGCAGACAAGATCGCGTGTTCTCTTTTTCTTTCTTTCTTTCTTTCTTTAAATCTTTCTTCTTTCTTGCTTAATTAACCCCTCTTGTGTTTGTCCCGGTTTGTCCGCAGTTCAGTCGCTCTCAGCACAGTGTAAACAGCAAATTTCTTCTTCTGCGCTTGCATTATCGGCAGAGTAGGCTCTAAAATAACCCCATTTTCTTGGTTGAAGTAACCCAGAAATTGGTTGATCTCTATTTAACCCAGCACTGGGTCAAAAATAACCCATTTCACCCAGGAGTTTTTAGTGTGTAACATTTAACTGATAAAAAATATAACCATTCCGAGTTTATAGTGTGGCACTGTCCCTTTTAAAACAGCACAAAAATATATGATATACAGAAAGATGAGATTTTCTGCTCATCAGCCATATTCTACACTATTCCCCGCAAGGAAGCCAGGAATAGCACGCAGCCACATTCAGCGTTTGGCGTGTACCGCTGTGATGTCAAAACACACTGTGTGTGACACCTGCACCTTCTTCACACACCTCAGAGAGAATCGCTGCACCTGCTGCTTTGCTTCTTGCACAGTTCAGCACACACCTGCAGGAAAGGTTTGTGGACAACAGCATGGCTCATTACAGACCGTTCTGAGTGAGCCACAGCGAGGCAGGCAGCCTCTGAGCCCTGCAGCCATCCTGCCACTATGCACCACTGAAGAAGACATGTTGCCATAGACACAGAGATTTGCCCTGCACTGTCTGTAATTACTGTCACTAAATGTCAGTCATATGGAAATTAGGCTCAGCATTATTCAGAAAGTAGGTTTATGTTAGGTCCATGATACAATTTAGACATTTCATTTGAATTTTAATGAAAAAATGGCTGTTAGGCCACTGTCCTGCAGGTTTTAGATGTTTCCCTGCTCCAACACTAAAGTAGCGATATGTAACTTTCTGACTTTGAAAATATCCCAGTGTCCCAAGGCTGAAGGTTAACAACATCTTCTTCTGGCTGTTTGAACATGCACCATGGCTGATATATCGGAGAACAGCAATAGAACTTTTAAAGGTGTAAGACAAGAAAACAGAGTGAAACTGACAGAGCAAAAGACAAGACAAGAGTCAACATCAGAAAACTTTTTTCTGACTGGAGAACTCAGAGTAGAAACAGGATGCAAGATGGATGGCGAATTAGCCGTCATTAGGGGCGTCTCACTGAGGAGATCTGCCAAAGTTCAGTAGTGCTGCTTATTCAGAACTTAACAGGCTGTTAGAGACCTCTTCATTTGAATCAGATGTGTTGCAGCGGGGAAACATCTGAATCCTGCAGTACACTGGTCCAGCATTGGTAATCCCTGACTTAGACTCTGTCTTGCTGTGACTGGTTGGTTTAGATCAGGCGTGTCAAATCTTTGGAAAGCGGAAGCTCCTGAAGGCATCATTTAGCAAATATGACAAAATTTAACAGCAGGAAAAGAAAGACGGGTCAACAATCAGCATTACTGGGAATATCTGCTGCAAAGTTAAATAAAAAGCACTAATTAAAAACGCCATGCAGTATATATTTTTATGTTCAAAAAATTAAAGAGTAGAAAGAAAAGTGCAGGGAGGTGTCATATGGCAGCATAATTAAGGGCCAGTCCTAACAATACAAAAGGGAAAATTATAATCCCAATCTGAAAATTAGAGAGGGTGTCTGCTTCCTGAACATGAACTGGTACCTAGTTTATAAGAAAGAGGCCTAATAACTTAAAAATCTGCCTTCAATTTTACCTTTACAAACTCCAGGAGCTTCAAATAAACCTGCTGTCTGACAGCGAAGTGCTCTGTTGGGAAAATAAGGAACTATTTGTACATCTTTTTTTATCTTTAAGATCCGGTAGAGCTTGGTAACTTAGAGCTTTATTTTAGATTATATTCTGGATTTAACAGGGTCCAATGACAAGAATGAAATGAAATGAAAAATACTTTATTTATCACAGAAGGGAAATTCAACATTGTAAAAAGCTCACTCTTTTCTTTCTTTCTTTCTTTTTTTTTTAAAACAATATAACACACAAATGAAACAGTAATACAACAATAATCAGTCAGTCAGTCAGTCTTGTTCTTCTCAGAAGATAAAATTGGAGAAATAATCTTTCCTGGTAATTCTAATCTGAACTCTCACTGCTGTATTTTAGATCAGCTGGCATGGATTAGCTTTACCGTACCACTCTGGGACAGGAAGATCCTGGTTTTTGGAAGGATTATGGTGAAAGGGGGAGGTCCTAGTAACCTTTATGTGAGATTCAAATTACAGATCCTGGTCAGAAATGATTCTAAAGTTCCTCATTAAAGTATTGAAAACCAAAGTAAAACCATCCAGAGTAATTACTTAGACACGTTCTAACTGAGGCGCTCAGGTCTAAAACAACCTTCTTTTTTTGTCTTTATGACGTCTTTATGTAATTTCATCAAATGATTGGTTTTATAAGGCTTTTTGGATAGGTATAGCTGAGAATCATCTGCATAGCAATGAAATGTATCAGACAGTGTACTGTCTAATAATATTACATAAAGGAAGCAACAGAATGGGAAACGGAGGAAGAATTATCATTTGAACAGACAGGAATATATTAAACAAATATGGCTTTGGCACGGCAGACCTGGGTTCGAGTCCCCAACATGGCACTCTCGTGAACCACTGTGGACCCTTGAGCAAGGTCCTTAACCCCCCCACCAACTGCTCCCCGGGGATTTTAATAAGCAGCCCACTGCTCTCAGCTTCAACCTGAGATAGGTTAAATGCAGAGAATGAATTTCCTAATTGGCTCACTAATTGGGATTAATAAAGTAAATAAAAAAATATATAGTATGACTTAAACCAGCCTAATGTAGACACCCAACATACTGTAAGAACTATAATTCTAGAAATGTAATTTGTCTTTATCAAGTTATGTTTAAATTCAGCCTTAACATTCAAGTTTCCATTTTTCCTTAAACTACATGTTTTGTCTCTGTACACAGGGAGAAGATGGAAAGCCTGGATCAACCGGGCATGATGGCAAACCTGGAAAGGAGGTGAGTCCTCCCTCACATGTGAAACAGAAAGCCCTGTTTTCCTGTTGAACTGATTATTATTACTTCCTTTCCTAGAAACTGTCCATTAAAGGATAACTTTCTTTTTTTTTCAATCTGGACCTTATTTCTAGGAGTATAAGTGTATTTACTCACCGGTAAAATTTCTGCATCACTTTGACTCCTTTGGAAGATATTACGTTGAGTTGCCCTTTTGTGTACATCCATATAATGGCGGAGACCGGGCAGCCATATAAGCCATCATCTGCAGCAAAACTCCTTGATTTTCGCCAATACTTGGAGTAGAACGAATGAACGAACAATTACTATTGTCCTATGAGTTCAGATTTAGCTTTCCGTTAGTTATGAGGGGTGTTCTACACACTTTTCGGGGCCGCGTTCACAATGCAAAACAAAAACCCAATTTATGAAACACTGAACTCACAGGACAATAGTACTCATTCATTCGTTCATTCTACTTAAAGCATTGATGAAATCAAGGAGTTTTTACTGCAGATAATGCCTTCTATGGTGGCTGTCCCATCTACGCCATTTTACTGGATGTACACCGAAAGGCGACTCAACGTAGTATCTTCCCAAAGAGTCAAAGTTATGCAGAAGCTTTTTCCCGGAGAGGAAATGCACGTATATACTCCTAGAAATACAGTCCAGGTTAAAAAAAAAAAAAAAAAGTTCTCCTTTAAAGACAACAGCAACAAGTTTAACTCCTCCCCACCAGTAGGTGGTGCACTCACACTCACTCAATCAGCCTTAGCAACGTTACAGAACCAGCTAACTGCTAAATAGCGTTAGCAAATCACAAGTTCCATGTCCAGGAGGAAAGCAGCAACCTCCATGGGACTTTTGAGCCCCTTTGCTTCTTCACCCTCATCCTGCTTCGATGTTTGTCCTATTGAATTTGAGAAATGTAAAGCAAGGAAGATGCTTTTCCTACACAGAGCACACTGAGCTAATGCTAATGGAACAGAATCCCAATGTTGAGATTTATATGTTTTAGGCCTGTCAAAATTGATAAAACCATCATTTATATGCTATAAAAAATAGTAAAATGAATACTTTTGCACCCCTCTAGACGTTATATGTATGTAGTATTTTTTCAAAAATGTATTGTTTTGAAGAAAAAAATGTAGGTATCACCTTTAAACTGCAAGATTAGAACCCAGAGACTCCTGTAGTCAATCAAAGTCACATACAGAACTTTTCACAGCTTTGTTGCCGTTTATACAGCTCAGAAAATCATCTGGACACGTGCCTATTCATTAAGGACGGAGTGACAAGTCCAGTCCTTAAGAGCTTCTCCTGCAACATTTCCAGCATGCTGTCTCCAACACACCTGAATCAAAGAGCTGAATTCCCTCTTGTGCATGTCACTCAGCTCTGCAGTGAACGCTTTAAAAGTTGCAGGATTGTTGCCCTCAAGAACTGGACTTGAGCTGCCCAGATTTAGGATAAGCTAGTGTGCCCAAACTTTTTACTTTGGAAGTACGTAGATCTTTATCTCCTCTAGTACAACAGCAGTTAATACTGTAGATAGAGCTAATAAGAAAGAAAGTACAAAAATAAATGATAAAAAAATACCAGTATAAAGGCTCTTTATAAGAAGTGCCGGAGTTTTTCAAAAGCACATTTGCAATGATTTAGTAGATAATTGTGGAACTATGCAATAAAAGTGACTTACAAGCAAGCATTAAGTGTGCGGGGGATATAGTTAATCCGTTTATTATTATGTCTGTGATTTCTCTTATGTTAATGTCCTGTCTGTGTAAATCCAATAAAAATGTTCCAGACTGCAAATATTTAACATCCATTTAAAATACCACATAATTCGTTCTTTATACCTTAAAATGGAAAATGATAAACAGAAACTTAGGTGGACAATCTTGTCTAAAAGTAAAACAGACAAGAGCGCAGCAGACTAGTTAAAGTGCCTTCTCTAATCACTCAGTTCTAGTATACTATGTTGTAAACGATGTCGAGTTTTTGGCAGGATGTTCAATTCTCCAGCATTCTGTTCATGCTACTTGGCTCGTTACGTCTGCAAAGCTGAATGACAGCGCATGAAGTAATTTAGATGACGTTGGGGAAGAAATGCCTCGAACAGTTGCAGGACAGCAGCTCTCGGGGAAAAGACCAGGACACAGAGCAGGTGTCCGTCATGCAGAAGTTGGAGAGATCGATTCCAGGTTTCTCCAGACAACATACAGCCAAAAAACCTAAAAGGATTTAGGCTATGTTAAAATGAGATTGCATCTATAAACTGAGTGGATATTAAAAACGTAATATAGTCTGTATTTTTTGCACAAACGACCTAATATGGGTGTGATTTCTTTAGAGGACTTGTTAATTTTACATTGCACAGTTTTACGTGTCAGCAGCACGTAATTTGAAGCAGTTACGTGTCTGGGACACATATATGAGTAAAACTGTTCGTGCTCATGTCGCGTATTTTTGTGAGATCAGGTTGACAGATGGCAGTGAACAACGTAATTCCCTGAACAGCGATAGAAAGTTTGTTTTTCAAGGATAACTTTCTTTTTTTTCAACCTGGACCTTATTTTAATGAGTATATACGTGCATTTACACACCGGTAACATTTCTACATAACTTTGACTTCTTTGGAAGATATTACGTTGAGTCGCCCTTAGGTGTCCATCTAGTAAAATGGTGGAGATGAGTCAGCGTCTCTATAAAGCATTATCTGCAACAAAACTCCTTCATTTCATCAATGCTTTAACTAGAATAAACAAACGAATGAGTACAATTGTCCCGTGAGTTCAGAGTTTCACAAATTGTGTTTTTTTTGTTGTTTTCTGGGTAGCGAGCTGCTCTTCTCAACTGTACTACATAAGTGCGCATTGTGAACGCGCGGCCCTGAAAACTAACAGAAAGATAAATCTGAACTCACAGAACAATAGTCTCATTTTTCATTCTAGTTCAAGTATTGGCAAAAATCAAGGAGTTTTGCTGCAGATAATGTCTTCTATAGAGGCTGCCCCGTCTCCGCCATTTTACTGGATGTGCACCAATGGGCGACTCAACGTAACATCTTCCAAAGAAGTCAAAGTGATGCAGAAATTTTACAGGTGAGTAAATGCACTCTAAACTCCCAGAAATAAGGTGAGTGGTTTAGGACAGGGAAATCTAGGAATAAAAATGTAAGGAAAAAAAGGGGGAAACAATTGAAAATGTATTGGGGGGGGGGGGTTCGTGTACAAAATCTCATCCCCCCATCCCCTCCACCCCAAAAGAAAACAAAAAAAGAAAGAAAAAAAAGAAAAAAAAAAAAAAAAAAAAAAAAAAAAAAAAAAAAGAGAAAAAAAAAATAAAAAAAAAAATTAAAAGATGGAATGAAAAAATAAAAAAAAAGAAGAGGAAAAACAAAAATACGAATAAAACAATATAAGATATAAAAAAGGAAATAAAAGAAAAAAAAAGCAAAAAATAGAAAAAAAATAAAAATAAAAAAAAAAAAACAAAAAAAGAACAGGGCCAGGTTGAAAAAAAGAAAGTTATTCTTTAATTCAAACTCTGTCTCTACACCTTTTTCTGTCCATTGTTTGCAGTTAGAGCTCATGAATATCAGCTGCTGCTGGAATAAAGTCCTGCAGAAACCACAACAACCGTGATGATCAGTGTGTAGACCTGGCCGTCTTTAATAAATAACAAGATATTCATCATTCTGCGCATGTCACACAGGACCATTTTAAATAAATGTTGGCACATGTACACACCAGATCGGAATGAATTAGTTCCCATGTAAACAACTGCTCTGAAATCCTCAATCAGAAGGATTTCGTACCAAACGGGAAGAAGTCTCCATGTACACGTACCCATTCATCTGTATGCCCAATTCGCCTTATCGGTTTTATGAACGCCTGATGCATTTGCGTGATGACATCACATCGTA
The DNA here is from genome assembly GCA_023101725.1 of Atherinomorus stipes. Taxonomy (NCBI): domain Eukaryota; kingdom Metazoa; phylum Chordata; class Actinopteri; order Atheriniformes; family Atherinidae; genus Atherinomorus; species Atherinomorus stipes. The sequence goes on from JALJCO010009144.1 coordinate 152,323, forward strand.
CATGCTCCATATTCGGCTTACAACATCCAACATGGCGTCATGGCAAACGCTCTCCAAAGTTTGGTTGCATTTCGTGAAAAAGGACAATACTAGTGCTATCAAAACACATTTATACGGGGATGCTTGAGGATTTGCTCCACCGAGCAGAGAGTACAGCAAGATGTCCAAAAATGAACTCCCCCTCACTGAGAAAATGCAATTTTTGGATCTTTGCTCTTGGAGTGAAATGTGCGTGGTTATTTACATACACATAATAATAGCAATCATGATTTGAATTAGACATGTTCAAAAGGAGTGAAGAAGTCTAACTTATCTAATCCTACCTTTTTAAGTCCTAAAAGATCTTGTATCCTTCCTGAAAAGGCGAGCATTTCAGTTTTTTTGCACAAAAGTTTATACAAAAGTTGATCATTACAGTTGTAGTTTACTTCACAGTTTTCATTTTATAGTTATTTTTCAACTTAATTCATCTTTGTTAAGTTAGAGATGAATGCAAAATGTTGGTGCATACTTTGGATGAAAGAGTAACTGCAACCAAACCATTCATACTATATTTCATAACTCAATGAGAATCGATAACAAAACCGATAAAGAGCCGAACTGATAAGTGATATTGATAATGGAACCAGAATCTCTAAATTCTTAGCAGTTCTCCTCCCTAGAGGCTGTAACCTGATTTAGACTTTTTTATCAGATGATAAATGATGAGGTTTCTGTGATATTGACATGGAGGAGATGTAATACTGCATTGTTTTTTTTTTGCAGGGCCCTAAAGGACCTCCAGGCCCAGAAGGACTTGTTGGGCCAAGAGGAGAATCGGTGAGTCATTTCCCATTACTAGGAGAACTGTCAGAAGTAAACAGCAGCACAGTGTCAGACAGACTGATAAGGACACAAAGGGACACTCGAGTCGTTTGTCTTGCTGTCCTCCATCAATTTTCTCTTATCTTCTCTTGCTTTTGTATACTTTTGTGTTCCAGGGGAAGCCAGGTGAACCAGGACCATCTGGAAAATCAGGTCTCCCGGGAACACCAGTGAGTTGATTTTTATTGCATCATTATATGAAGCGTTCACATTAAAACATAGTATATGAACCTTACATAACCTTAAAAACTATCACAAATATTCTGCGTTTCACAGAAAAATTTACATTTTGTAGAGAAATCAGAGGGAAAACTAGGATAGCATTGATAATAAAGCAAGGTAATCCTCTGAGAGTGTTCCTGAAGGCAGCACGAGTTCAGGAGAGGCTCCTATGAGAAAAAGACTGTCAGAATTTGATTGAAGGTTTAAATAAATGTTGTTCTGAGTAGGAAGGACACATTGACTCCCCCTGGAGAGTTGGAGTTGACAGAAGTTGACCAGGTTGCTGTTTGTATGAGAAAACTCAGCACAGGGAAACATTTCAGTGGACCGTCTCCTGGGTTTTCACTTCCATAAGTGCTTCCCTCAACAAATATACCTGCACACAGTTCCCCCTGCAGTCCCCTCTGAGTCTGAGTCATCTGATGAAATAAAATTTGAGTGTGGATTGAAGGTTTTACACAGAGCAGCACAAACAGTATAAAGAAAAAACGTTTAGACTTGTCAAGGTTGTAAGGACGACTGCCAATCATGTCAAGAGGAAGCTCTGGAACTTTGTGTGATGGACTGATGGATGGATGGACGTGAGGGACTTGAATATTCTAGAAGATAGTCATTATTTTTTAATGTTTGAAACAATCATTGTACATCCACTTTCGTTTTTAAATAAACCAGCCACTTTATCAGGTCCACTTGCTCATACCAGGTTGGACCCCTTTTCCGTGCCTTGATTCTTGGTGTCATGGAATCAACAAGCTGTTAAATTTCCTCCGAGATTTGGCTCCATATTGACATGACAGCATCACACAGTTGCTGCAGATTTGTCAGCTGCACATCCATGATGGGAATCTCCCGTTCCACCACATCCCCAAAATGCTCTGTTGCATTAACGTTTGGTGACTGCGGTGAACTCGTGGTCATGTTCCAGAAAGCAGTTGAGTAGGCTGTGTTGTCTGCGTAATCCATGCCACGTTGGAACTAAGGCCCCCAAAGTGTGCCAAGAAAATCTCCCCCACACCATTAAACCAGCAGTGTGTACTGTTGATCCAAGGCAGGATGGATTCATCCTTTCATGATGTTTGCAGCAAATTCTGAGCCTAGCATCTGAATGTTGAGCTGAAATGGAGACTCATCAGACCAGCAACGTTTCTCCATCTTCTGTTGTCCAGTTTTGGTGAGTCTGTGGGAATTGTAGTCTCAGGTTCCTCTTCTGCATAGCCTGGTTGAAACCAGCTATAAGCTGAATTTCTGTTGCTTTTCTACCATCCAGAACTTGTCTGTCTATTCTCCTCTGACATCAAAAAGACATTCTGTCCAGACAACTGCTGCTCGCTGGCTATTTTCTCTTCTTCAGACCATTCTGTGGAAACACTAGAGATGGTTGTCTGAAAATCCCAGTAAATACTCAGACCATCAACCATGGCACGTTCAGAGTCACTTTAATCCCTTTCTTCCTCTTGCTGATGCTCAGTTTGAGCTTCATTAAGTTATCTTGGCCACATCTACATGAGTAAATGCGTTAAGTTGCTGCCATGTGATTGGCTGATTAGCTATTGTATTCACAAGCTATTGAAAAGGTGTAGTTAACGATGTCGCCAGTGAGCATATATCAAGCTCATTTCTCATACAGTTCCTCATTTGCGGACCTCAGAAGTCAAATTTTGGTGATGACAGAACGATCTTCTTCCATGAAAATCGGATTATTCCTTCATCTTAGATCGTATGCGGGTCCTTTACAGCACATGACAGCACAACAACTCCAGGGTTTGCTAATTCTTCCCACAACTTAGGTTCCAACCAACATCTGATTGAAGCTTTTCATGGTTCTCCAGATCTCTGCCTTTTTCTGCATCTGCTTGTAAACTTTTCTGATTCATAATTCATTACATTATGAAGGTAGAAAATTACTTTCCTGGAAAGTCATTTCCATTTTGGGGCTTTCTGCCACTTTGTGCATATATGTGATTTCAGAGCTTTGGGAAGCTGCTTGAAAAAAGCAACAAATTTGAGTTTTCAAATTATTATTTTTTTCCAATTCTTTTTTTAATTCATTTTGTTTTTCATTGATTTATGTTTCATCAGTGAAACAGCATTTATAGATTTTCCCTGCATAGATTAATTAAACATAATTTAATCCCATTTAGTTTAATATAAAGCTAAGCAGAAAGAGCTGCTCTGGTCTGTGTGCTGAGGGAAGGTGTTTTTAGAGGAGGAGTGCAGTTTTCAGAGAGGATGGAGGGATTTCAGTGGGTTGTGAGTGGTAGAAGTAAGATCTATACAGACAAAAAACTCTTAACAGACGTATAAAGTTCCCACACACAGAAAAAAGACGACTCTCTGCTCCAAGAGTATCTTTAAAACATCACCTCAGTCCTGCATGAATTAAGGGATGGCTGCACTCTCTGGTTGCCCTAACGATGGCATCTTTATGCCCATATGTCGCGTGTAAATATGAATTTTAATCTCCTCAGGCTGCCATGTCCCGCCACAAGATTGTTGTATGAGATTTTTATCCAGGGGAGCGCTGCACGCTGAACTGGAAATGCAGCTGAATGTTAATCTGGCTGAATCCTCAGTAATGAGGGAGGCTTTTAGGATACGAGTGCAGTATGCCACGTGTGTGCCATGTGATGGAAGGCCGTGTTTCTGCTGTCATACAGGGTCTTAGGGGAGACAAGGGGGAGGCTGGCAACCCAGGATTACCAGGCTTCAGTGGGCCTAAAGGCCCTGCAGTGAGTGCATGATTATTTTTGTCCTTTTTTATTTAAAGATTTATCGCAGCTGTGTATTACAGAAACTAACACTTTTCCCATGATTCCCAGGGTCCACCTGGTCCCGCAGGCCCAGAGGGAAAACAGGTAATAACACCCAAAGAGCACTCACAGCTAATACCATGTTTTAATATTCATTTTAAACATTTCAGAGCGATTCCTTTGTTTCCATGTGCTTATTTTGAGGGATGTTCGATATAGGCTTTTTTTTTTTTTTTTACCGATATCTGATATACTGAAATTGTCCAACTCTTAAATTCTAATATCCGATATCAACCGATACAGATATATGCAGAGAACTGGGAGTTTGTATCTCTCACATTTTGAGAAATATAATTACACTCTGCTCTGTGAACAAAGATCCCAAAATATCCTTAACTCAGCCAGAGGAGTCCATTTTGGATATCTGGCTGCCAGATATCAGATACTAGCAGGTATTAGCCAACATGTGGCTAATTTTAATGTTTCTGACAACTTGGTAACTTAAACAACTTAAAACCAGACATATTATCAGCAGCTTCAAAGCAAGTCAGTCTGTAGCTGCAGCAGCTGCACCGTAGTCACACGACTCTGAAAGGAATGCTGGGAAATGAAGTTCTTCCAGGATTACACGGATTTTCTACATGCCGGACCGCTGCTAATAGAACAAGATCTCGTGAGATCTTGTTCCATTAGCCATCTTGCGAGATTTCATTTTTTTAAAAATATCGGCTCAAAAACCGATACAGATATTTTCCGATATCACATTTTAATCCCAATATCAGCTGATAATATCGGTAGGCCGATTATATCAGACACCCCTACTTATTTTGTTTTGTTTTTTTTAAGGGAATGCCCGGCAGAGTTGGTGATCGTGGCATCAAGGGAGACAAGGTAAGTATCATCAGTATTCACACAAACGGAGATGATGCACATCTTTTTTTGGCTCACATGCTACAACAACTTGAGTTGATGAGTCGGTGAAAAGAAGAGCTGCTGAATTTTTAAAGTCTGAAAGCAACCCATTTACCACATCACATACAAATGAGGCATTTTATACATCAAGCCTCCAGTCTGTGGGTTTTGTTCTGACACTGGCTGGAAGACAGCTTTAGTTATTGTTGAAAGCTAACTTGTAACAGTTTGAACTGGCGAGGTGCTCTGAGGAAAAGAAGCATCAGCACTGAGACACAGTCATCCTGTGTGAAAACAACAGTTGTGCATTCTGAGTGGACTTTGAAACCCCCAACCTGCCTACGCCAGGAGGTGATGAATCGGTCCAAGATGCTGACTCTGAGTCAGCTTTGAAAATCCTGACTCAAGCACAGCACAAATATAGAAAAATCCATACTGCAAGAATATGTAAGAGCGCATAATGCCCCCACAGTGGGCATGTGGTAGGAAGGGAAAGTTCTGTAAAAATGTGTGTGTTTAGATCAAGAAACTGAATAAAAACAGTTGATAAGGGCTGAACATGACAGATATGAAAACCTGAGCAGGCAGTCTGAAGGTTCGTGTAGAAATTGGAATTTGTGTGACATTGCATCAATATCTGTTTGAGTGACAGTCGGAAACATTCATACCAGACCCAAAGAAACAGCCCTCTTACACTGCTGCTTAAACAGGAAATGGAAATAGTCTCAGTGCGGATGCAGAGAACATGCAGGCACACGATTGCTCTAACTTTATTTACCTTATTATTAAACATCTTCCATTTCCATTAAGGACAAACCCAAACAGATTTTTTAGAGCCGATACGATACCAATTTTTTTTTTCATCAGCCTAAACTGATGGCCAATACAACCTGCTGAAAGTTGGGGCCGATACTGCATTTGACTCCCAAATGAATATAATGGACACAATGAAAAGTAATTTTGTTCCTCTTTCAGTTTAAAAAACAGCAAATCACTTTAAATAAATATATAAAAAAGAAACAGTGCACTTGTGAACAAATATTAAATTGAACTTGTGTACACACACACACACACATATACATATATATATATATATATATATATATATAATACATATATCTATATATATACTGTATGTACAGTGTACATACATGTACACTGTAAAAAAGTATTCTGTATAATTTACAGTGAAAGACTGACAGCTGTAGTTGCCATTTTTTCACCATAAATTTTACATTGAGAATGTGGAGGATATCACAGTATGCTACTTTGGGAACTGTATGTTTTGCAGTAAACAACTGTTATTTATTTACTGTATTTTCTTGCAATGATAACAGTTGAAACAGATTTTAAAAATATTGTGGTTTTTTACAAAAAAAAGGAAAAATTTGCAGTGAAAAACTGACAGCTTATCACCCTATAAATTACGGTGGCAAAGTATAAATTCTTATGGTATGTCATTTTGGTAACTGTAACTTTAGCAGTACACAACTGTTTTTTATTTGTGGTAGTTTAATGCAAAAATGACAGTTTAATACTGAAAACTGGCAGCTGTTTTGCCCGTTTTTGTTTTTTTCAGTGTTTTGTTTGGATCTTAGTTGCGACTGTGAGAATGCATAAGTAAAAATTTAACCAAAATGTGCTGATCAATGTGGCTGCACGGTGGTGGGGTGGTTAACAGGTTCTCCCCGTGTACACGAAAGTTATCTCCTGGTACTTCATCCAACTTGTCCAAAGATATGCATGGTAGGTGAATTGGTCCCTCTAACTTCTCATTGGGAGGGTGAGTGTTCGTGGTTATGTCTTGCTTTGTTGGCCCGGCAACAGACTGGCGCAAAGTCCTGGGATAGGATCCAGCTAAGTGGCATATGAAACGAATGAATGAATGGGCTGATAAATCAGGAGTATTCTGCTAAGACTTTTGGTAATGACTCATCACAATTGTGTTCAAAAAAATGGCAAGAAAAACTTAAAGCAATTCTTACCGATCTTGCGTTTCAGAAAACACAGCAAAATTATTTAATATAAACAGTCCCGCCTCACTCCAAAGACCCACCCCCCCATTCCCTCCGCCTCCTAATCCAGAAGCAAAGGTCTGACAAGCAGGTCCCTCGGCCAATCCTAGGTGTGAGCCCCTCTGCAAGGATTGGTTGGAGTTTTCATTGTAAATTTAGAGATTGGAAAGATATTTTATTTTGATTAATGGTGGGTCTGTCTTGTATTTCAGAGTTCCATTACTTTTTTCATGCTGTAGCATTTTCCCCTATTAAAAAAATAGTGCAACAATGCAACATTGGTAAGGGTTGCTTTAAACTTGTCCAACAGAAATTAATGGGATTTTGCCTAAATTAATGTAAAACCAAGCCCACTTTGGAGTCTAATAACTCAAGGATGCTTTCATGTTGAAACTTCTTCCAAAGTTTAAGTAGGTCAAGAATAATTATACTTTTAGTTTCTGAAAAGGCATTTTCACATCTTTAAAAATTTTGACATACTCAGTTACAGTTTAACTTTTAGAAACAATTTGAGATTTTGTGAAGGAACACACTCACTAGAGTGCAATGATGTCATAGTTTGGCCATAAATTATTCATCAAAAATATCAAACAAACTTCTCTCACACTCAAAGTTTCTCTTCTACATGAAAACATTGTAATTGTTGTCCCCCTTCACCCAGTGTGACCATGAATGCTGTAGACTTTATGGTTTTCTTTCAAATCACCTCAGGGCTCAGACTGCATCCACTCCAACCCTCACTGACTCCCATTATGTTTGACCTGGATTTTTTTTTTTTTTACCTGTAATAAAAACTACATTGTAGGCAGTAGAATCATAAAAGTGACATCTGTGTGTTCAGCAGATGTTGCTGAAACCTCAGTTCAATCATTTTTAATAAAACATATCTTTTTGTTTCAGGGGTCTATACTTAAAGGAGTGATGACATACTATAGAAGTAAAAACTAGTTCATTTAGTTGACATTACCGCATATGTAAATACTCCAACAAGAAAATGTCCCTTTTAAAGCGGGGGATTGTTTTGGCACGCTAGACCTCCCTTCCTCAGTAATACTGTTGGTTGCGGTTATGATATGCAGCTTTACCTGGAGACCAAGTTGACTTAATTTTGATTGGCTACACCTGATTTGGCTATAACCTTATTTAGAGAAAATAGGTCAAACTGCGGTCGGAGTTTACTAAAGGCTATTTGTTAGCAACATGTGCACTTCAGACAGTGAGCTACGTTTATCAGACCAGACAGCATTTAGCAAAATAAACTTACAGGTAAAGACAAGGTTGTGGTCGCCTCCGTCAGTGTTGCTGCAGAAGTTTTCTTTTAAATCCATTTGTTTGAAAACCCAAACCTGACTGCTCAGCAGTTACTCAGCTCCAGTCACGCAGTTGAATCCGCGAGGGAGGAACTTTGATACTCACTCTGGACATTCACATGGCCTCATCAGTGCACAAGAGATCATATTATACCCCCAAAACCCCAGAAAAGGCTACAAATGTGCAACAGACAGTGTTTAAAAGGATAACTCTTTTTTTTTCAACCTGGACCTTATTTCTAGGAGTTTATACATGCATTTACTCACCGTTAAAATTTCTGTATAGCTTTGACTCCTTCAGAAGCTATTACATTAAGTCATCCTTCGGCATATGTCCATATAGTTGGAGAGATGGGGCAGCCTCTCTATAAGGCATTATCTACAACAAAAAACAATAATTTAAGGAGAATTAATGAATGGACTAAGGTCCAGGTTGAAAAAAATAGTTATCTTTTAATGTGCTGCCCCTCCCCCACACTCAACAAAACTTGCTGAAATTTACCATAGAAACCAATTACATAGTTGCTTCTTCTTTCTGATAAATTCCTTCAATAGAATATGTATTACAGTGTCCATGCAAGGAAGTATCTTATTGCATTACACCCAGTAAAACTTCTTCAGATATTTTCACAGTGTCAGTGTTTAGCTGCATTAGCACAATAAGCCCCTTTCAGACTTGCTCTGGAACGGGGTAAATGTGCAGACTTTGTCTTTTATACCGTTTGCAGTCAGACAAACGTTCCATGTTTTAACCTCTGAGCTGTAGCGGTCATGTACCGGCTAGTCTCCATGTCATATGTCATTGTGCCGCAAAATTCAGCCAAAATGTTTTGGCTGAATGCACAAGAAAATGTTCCAGACAAGGATGAAAAGATGGCTGTCACTGTAGGTGCGACAATCCACCTATTCCCAACATTCCCAATGGCTGGGACGCAATAAGTGCGCGATGAACCGACATGTTTGAAAAGACAACTCGGCTTAAAGAGTGGATGGACTTTACCGCAAATATTTAGCTGTGTCTCAACACAGCTAAACTGGTATTTTAAAGATAAAGTAAAATGCCTAAAATCAAGACTAACAAACTTGCTGGGGTTAAGCTCTGTGAAGGTAATTTGATAGTTTAACAGCTGGTAAAGTGCAAGAGAATTAAATTAGTTTCCTTTTAGATTTTTAGTTTCGTTCTAGTCACCTTGTCCGCTTCCATCTTAATCCTGATGTATCTGATGAATTAATTTTATTGTCTATCAGGGAGATCCAGGCACAAAAGGAGATAAAGGGCAATCTGGAGATCCAGGTATTCCTGGAAACCCTGGACCCCCAGGCAGGAAAGGCCACACAGGGATGATGGGCATGTCAGGACCACCAGGAGAAATAGGAGCCCCAGGGCCACAGGGACCTTCAGGAAATCCCGGTGTCCCAGGCCCAAGGGTGAGTCACGTCTGGGAAAAAACTAAATGAAATTATATTGTGAAACAACATTGATGCTGCAGCTGTAAGCACAGCAGCAACAGATGATTTAGATGCAGGCATCAATAATTGAGTTACTCATTAACATCTCTGCTGCTTCAGGGAGAGTCAGTGTCACTGGAGCAGATGAGGCGGCTCATCCAGGAGGAGCTGGCGAAACAATTAGATGGTGAGGAAGCAATCTTTTTAGGGGATAGGGTGTGGGGGGGGGGGGGGGGGGGTCAGCTGAGTTACTTGCCTCATTTGGCTGAATTCACGATAACCTCAACAGAGATGCTCGTAACTTTAATAACTTATGTTGTGTCTCCAGCTAAAATGGCTTACCTCATGGCTCAGATCCAGCCAGCCCATGTGAAGAGCACAGCAGGCCGTCCAGGACCTCCAGGCCCTCCAGGTAAGGATGGCAGCTCTGGACGACCAGGACCCCCTGGAGAACCAGGTATGCCTGGACAGAACGGAGGAGAAGGACCCAGGGGACCCATGGGCCCTAAGGGTAAGAACTCTGTTGTTTCTGAACATTCTCTCTCTTTCAAGTCAAGTCCTTCCACTATTTTCTGATATTTTCAATATTTTCTGATAACTACTCCAGATTATCTGCCCTGCATGAGTTAACCGTGTCAAACTGCTTATCCAAGGCTGATTTCACTCTAACTTGAAAGGGAATTTTGTCATTTAAACTGCTCATGTATTCACTGCTAAAGCGTTTAAGCTCCTTAAACATTGTGACTGAATGTCAGCTTGTCCTGGATGCACCAGAACTCTTGCCCATCATCTGCTGGGACAGACTCCAGTTAAGCTATGAAGGAAAAACATGCGAGCGATGATTAAGAAAAATCAACTGGAACAAATACACTAATGGGGACTTCTATATGGTTAAAATATGGGAATTAACTTAGCACAAAAGCTAGAAACAAGGGTAAACCGTAGAGCAGGGATCACCAACTGTGGACCTCTTGAGCCAGTGTCCAGAAGGTTTTCAATGTCACCCTGTGACAACACACCTGACCCAAATGAATGAGTCATTGTGCAGAACTTTGTAAGGCTGTCAGACCCATTTAATTTGAGTCAGTGTTGGAGCACGGAAATGTTGAAAACCTTCTGGACACTGGCCCAAGAGGTCCGGAGATGTGATCTCTGCCATAGACTATCGGACAAGCCTTCCATTTACATGACCCTTTTGGTTTTCTGAACAGCTGAAGTGAAGCTTGTCGGGCAGTTCCCATTAACCCCATCTTGGCTGCGATGCTTGTGTCATCACTCCCGGAAAAACACAAAAATAAGCAAAGAGAGGGGGGGCTGTGAACATGTGGCCAAATGATTGACAGCCAACAAGCTCTGAGCTAAGAACTAACCGAGTTAACCCTGAGCTAATATGAGCTAACGGAGATTAGCGGGCTAAAGCTAAGACATGCAGTTAGCCAGCTAAAAGCCGCAGTTGTGCTACTCTGCTGAGGTCTTCCCGGGAGCAAGCCACCAGCACTAGCCCCGTCAGCCAATCTGCTGCCTGTCAGTCAAAAAGACACGACCCTAATTATCGTAATTTCAAAATTAAAGAACATCTAAATGGATGAGTATTTAAAAAAATATTCACCCCCCTCACAGTTGATATGAAGGAAAACTTGACCTATTAAACCTAAAATGATGTTTTGAACCAGGCTGTAAACCTGCTTATTTCTGCTGTGAAGTTTTAACAAGAGAGTCGAGGAGGATTGGCTCCCTGTTGCAGCCAGCCCCTAGTGGATGGGGGGTGAACTGCAATTATCCGGCTCAGCATCACTTTTCTCCGCCGAAGTTTGCCGCATGTTAGTTTAGCCTTTAGCTTATTAAAAAAAATACACAATCACTTCTGCGGGACTTTGTTGGATTAAATCTAGGAAGGAACATCTGCTAATATGACCTGTATGGTTTATTAGATTAGCAATAGCATTAGCTGTAAAGATGGGATAATGTGCTTTTTAATTTCTATAGAATAAGGAGACCTGCAGACCATTTGTCTCAGCCGGTGATTATGCCAGTTTTAGATGCTGGCTAATTACTGTTTTTTTTTTTTATTATTTTTCTTTTGCTCTTTCATCTTCTCAATGATTAGTGTGACTTGATCTCTTTGACAGATCATGGCTGTTCTTAAAGTGACTCCTCTTCATGCAGACAGACATATTTTCCTCCACTTAAATGACACTCCTAATCATGAGAAGTAGGATCACAGTAATGGCTTACCTTCGAGATGGTACATTATAATATCATGTTTATTTATAGTCTCCATTAAGCAAACAACACTTCCATTAGTGTTAGCCGGCAGATATTAAATGAATCAGGGAAGATGTGGTGGGAGCACAGCTGCAGGTCTTTAGGAAGCTGTCTTCGCTCCATCTGTTATCCAGCAATGTTGTGAAGACTTGTAGCATTATGAGGGAATGTAATAGTTTTTTTTTTTCTTTCTTTTTTTACTGCTGCCTGGAAAAACTGTAACATTACTGAAATCACAGTCAACATTCAACATTTCAGGTCATCATCAACCCAGAATGCATTGCACATAATGAGCAATTGTGAGACTGCAGTTAAGATATGAGATAAAGACACTGCTGTAAAGCCAGTCATGTCAGGTTTAGTCAGGTTTCCTTTTAGTCTTGTTGAAGTTGAAGAACAGAAGTAGCTGCAAGTGGCCAAGTGACAAACCCACACTGTCAGCTTTTACTCTGAGGTTTTTGTACTGTACATACTTAATGTGCGAACCTCCTCATGCATTTCATTAAATTTTGATGATGTACAAGCATGAGTTGATTTGGCTCTACTTGTACTGTGTAACTCATGTTTAAATGCTTGTCAGTGTTCCTTTAGAGTTGAGCAAGATACTACACAGTCTGTCCAAAAAAAAGGTCACCAGAAGGGTCAAATCATTGTCAGTGCATCATGCAAAGAAAACATCTACGGACCTGCTGAAAGCACTAAAATTTGGTGAGGTACTGTCCAATGCATTATACAAAACTGGAAGGATTGGGAGAAAAAATCATCAACCAGGTACGAATATGGCCAGAAAATTTTGAATGATCTTTATCGGCAATGACTTACACATTTGGTGAAATCAGATCGTAAAAAAACAACAGTAGAACCCATGTCTTTGTTTAATAGGGAAAGGAGGAACATTTCCACACAGATATTGTGAAAAGAAAGACTAAAAAAAGACAAGACATAGAAAAGGGATTGTGATGTAACCTCTTATGGGGCACTCACTCAAATACTAACAAAGTCAATGTTCCAACTATAGAGCAGTATTATTGTGCTATTGGAGGATATTACAAGTCTCTAAAACTGGGTTATTTTTCCCTAAAATGATAAGTCGACTTGCAGTCAAGACCAAGGCACCACTAATACCAAATACCTGTATCAAGACCAAGACAGAACAAATTAAGACCACGAGTTAACCTTGAGACTGAGACCAAGACCCCCGGCCCCCCATAAAAAAAAAATAAATTGTGCCTTCCTGGATATTATACGTTACAAATCCCGTCGAGACCGCTCAGCCAGAAATTGCGAGACAGAGACCCCAGACCAAGACAAGACTGAGACCAAAGACTGCTGAGGCAGTGACAAGACCAAGACCGGTCTGGAGAACTAAAAGCCCCACCGTAGTAGATACTCTGTAATAAAGTGTCTTCCTTTTTATGTTGAAGGCCAATCTCAATAAAGGATCAGGAACGCAGCCTGATCTTTGATGATGATGCATGTGGTTCTATGATTTCATGGAGTAGCATGGGGAGGCATTTTGTACTGTATGTCCTATGAAGTGACAAAATGGTTCTTCACCCAGTAAAGTGTTAACAGCTATGTAGCCTGAAGAAAATCTCTTATTAATAAGCCAAAATGAAAAATGGTTTTAATTTGTTAGGGAACAAAAAGATTGGATTGTGGAACAATGGACGGCCATGTGGTCTGATAAGTCCAGATTTATCCCATTCTAGAGTGATGGGAGCATCAACGAGGATGAAGTGATCCACCCCACTGGCCACCCCAGTAAAAATGATATTTTTTTCATTTATATCAATTTTTATGTACTATTAACACAGCGCAGCATGCTTTGCTTATATTTGAATGCCAAAATCTTTATAAGCTAATAAAATAAAATAAAAAAATTACACTAGACCTACCATTTTCTGCCATTGCTCTCTTTTGCCATAATCCCTCGCAGGTCTGTCATGCCCGATTAACTCTGCCTTTCTTATGCAAATTCATCCAGGAAGGTGCCTTCCACACCTGCCCAAACCAGTTTCTAATGCCCCCTTTCACATTAACACCTACTTAGCCCAGCTGACACCACACTGCCCCTGTTTAGTTTGTTCACATTACAACTGAGGGCAACTGAGGTTGTCTTCAGCTCTGGTTTTCAGTGCGGTCGTCTTAGTGAAATTTTGTGAAGTCATCTTGTTTGCAATACACATACACACTGAACAACAATGAAGGAAGTTGAGCTTGTGATTTACCTGTTATTCGTTTTATCAACACCGTTGACCACAGTGTTGTGGTCACACAGCTGGTAGATGTGTGGAGAACGCCCCCGCTAACTACAGTGAGCCAAATCTGAACTCACAGGACAATAGTACTTGTTCGTTTGTTCTATTCTAAGTATTGGTGAAATGAAGGAGTTTTGCTGCAGATAATGCTTTACAGAGAGGCCCGTTTATTCTGCCTCCTTCACGCCCATTATATGAATATACGCAGATCTATGACTCATCTGAATACAGTAGCGTCCATAGTAGTCAGAGTGATGCAAAAATGTTACTGGTGAGTAAATGCTCATATAAATTCCTATAAACAAGGTCCAGATTGAAAGAAACAACAGTTATCCTTTAATAACCCTTGGCCACACTGCCATTTTCTCTGGCCACCCCTAAAAAAAAATCTCTGCAGGCGCCCCTAGCCATCATGCCTAGGGGCTAGCAAGCCTTTGGGGGCAGTGCAGTACTCTGGGGTGCTACACTTATTCAGGTCAAGATTCAGTATCGTGATTTGTCCAAAGGTGAGCTGACTACCTGAATATGATGAATGAGCTGGTTAGTTCGTCTTGCCTGATGTCACAATCATATTACACGATGACAATGCCAGGATTCCTTCGGTTCAGACTGAGAGAGAGTCCTTCAGGGAGACATTTTCACCACTGAGTCTAGACCTTAACCCCATTGAGAGTCTTTATCGAAACTATGCAACAGTGAATGCATGCTGTAATCAAAGCTAAAGGCATTACAGCAAATTGTTAGAGTGGATGGCGGTTTTTGGATAGGCAGTGTATTTTACTGATTTCACAGTTTATGCTGGTCTGTTAATGGATTTTTTTGGTGTTTGTGTTCGTTTGTTAGCCCCCTGAAGTGTAACTCAAGGAATGAACAAGGACCGGAATGACATCATGCCTGTCCTTCTCTTGTTTATTTCTGTTTTCTCTTTGCCTGATATAACTCAGAAACATCCAAGCGACTTATTTTTCTTTCAGGTGACAAAGGAACAAGGGGAGAAAAGGGAGAACCCGGTATCGGTGAAAGAGGCGAGACAGGCCCTGCTGGTCCCATAGGTAACATTCAGAATATTCATCATTGCTCTGATTCTGGATAAATGATCCAGTTTGGTCTAATCGCTCCTTTCGCTGCTGCAGGTCCAGCCGGTCTGCCTGGATATGGCAAAGATGGAAGCCCAGGACAAGCTGGAGCCCAGGGAGAGCCAGGGAACCCCGGCCCCCATGGTTTGCCTGGACCTCCAGGTCCTCCTGGCCAGTGCGACCCCACCCAGTGTGCCTACTATGCCAGCCTGGCACAGAGACCCCACACTAAAAACGTGAAGGGGACTTAAACAGGAGGAGACGCAGAGAGCTGGACGTCCGGCTGTATTTATGAACTTGGTTGTGTCAATCTGAATCAAGAACTTCTCTTTTTCAAAGTAACCTCAGTACGGAGGGTTGAAGCAACAGGTGCTGCCGGTCAGATTCTTTGTTTTTATTTTGTGGTAAGAAGCTTGGGATGGTTGGGGTTTAAGCAACATGGGACATTTTTTTACATCAGGGGGCACAGAGGGCAGCTAAACAGATTTTCTCCTCACTTGCATGCTTCCATCTACGTACATGGGAAGATAACAAGGATGTTCCAACCAAGCCCCCTTTAAAGTATTCCAGCTTTTCACGTCACATCTGCTCTGCATCACTGTCTGCTCCCGTAATAGGGATCCTGTACCAGTCTGATGGTCATTACTCAGTCAAGGAAGTTATCTGTTTTACTAAAGGGGGAGCAGACGGTGTGAGGCAAACACCAGAAGTGATTTGTGTAGGAGTGTTAATTAGTCAGTGTGGAGAGTGATGAATGCCCACAGTTGTACACTACACAGTGTTATTACTGTATCTGTTGTGGATAGTCTCAGCATACTCAAGCAGGCTGAAATGAAATAAATTCCAGAGAAATACAACTTTTAATAAATTGCAGTTTTGGTTAATTTATTAAAATGACAGACTTATTTAGAGAGGAAGAAACAAGATTTATTCTGGGACCTCTATGACCCATGGATGAGCAGCATTTAAGCTCAAATATTGTTTGAGGGATAATTTGAGAACTCATATTGGTTTGAAGAGGTTTATATCGGTTTTTAAGAGAGTAATTTTCAACTTACTTTGTTGCAAAAGACTTCTTTAAAAAACTTCTTGTTATACACAGCAGGAAGCAATGCCGCTGTTAGATTTAATGACGTGACTGGACATTTGTTCTTTGAGCAACATGTGGGCCTGTACAGAAAACAGCTTTTAGGAGGTGGTGTAATTGCAAACCTTGTTCTCCTTCCTCAAAGGACTTTTTGTTTCACGCCTCGTTCTCTAAATGTGTCACTTCCTGTGTGTTTGTTGAAGCTTTGCTGTTGCAGGGCCTGGGCAGCTCTCTGCTTTCCTAATTTGATCCGTGGAACCTAAATTTGAAGATACTTTCCTGTATCTCAGTGACCAAATTATAATATCCATTTAAAAAATGTCCATCACAGACCAGTTACACATCTCTCCAACATCAAGATGTGCTCTTATGATCTAAGAGATGTGATATATAACATAGTCTTTTACAAAAAAAACCCACCATATTCATCTTCCCTTTAAAAATACAGAAACACATTACTGATCATTTCAGCAGAGTTCCGATCTGAGCAAGCCAAGGTGTACTATATGACCTGCTACATAGAAAGTTGCACAAAAGAGTGTGATACTGTTTAGTTTTGAAAGTTCTGTTGTTTTTTTTTTTTTTTGCTTGTTTTTTCATTTCTAACTCCTAGATTCCACCAGATGAGAGGAAATTTACCCCACAGAGGAGTTATCTAAAAGCGTCTTGGCATTTTATGCCTAGAAGATGCCAGACATGCCAGCATAGACAATCTGATTAGTTTTTAAGGATGAAACACCTTCAGCAGCCTCCCCATGACATACCACATCATAACAAACACAACAGTAAGCATCAGGCTGGCAAACAACCAATCAGAGGATTTTATCTGTGGATGGTGAAAGGTTAAATCAGAAGGTAAATCAAACCTAAGATGTTCATTTTGAGATTGGGAGATCCGGGAATAGAGGGCAGTGCTTTTGACATGAAACTAGGATGACGTGTTTGCTGGATCTGGATGCAGAGATCCTTTTATTTGTTGAAGAACTGTGAAATTTCCTCTTAAAGGAGTACAGCGCAAGTTCCAGGTTTTTTCCAGAAGTTCCCCCTCTGGTGACAAGTGGAAGTGACGCTAATGTTGCGCACACGCATGAGCTGCTTCGACTGCATTGGTCTCTGATTTAACCCACATTATGTTCAGTCTGAGTCCAGAGTTAGAGTCACGATGTCTACTGAAGTAGTAAAGTTCTAAATCTGCAAATTGTTTACGGTTTGATCGTTGAGTAAACTGACAAACTGTGTGCTAACGGTAACAACAGGCTAACGCTGGCTTGTTGTTTAAATATCTGAATTCACAGTCTGAGATTATTACCTTATAAAATTACTGCATCAACTAAATTTAACAAGTTGACAAGAGTGTATCTCTTTCCCGGGAACAGTCATATGGCTGTCATACTGCATCTTTATTTCCGTCATACATCACATTTACCTTATCAGTGAGAAGAAAGACAACCATGGGTCCCGTACTATTCTCAGACTGGATCAGAGCTCCCTTCAATTAAAAAAAAGAAAGAAAAAAATCCCGTCTTACTCCGGTGCCGCTGGCGTTGTGCCAAAAAACGCCCCCCTGCCGTGGGGACCGCTCAGACACCAGTTTGGTTCTCTTCGTCTCACAAGACAAAACTTTTCTTCTTTGTGTTACTGGAGTCTGAGTTGGGTTTGAGAGGCACCTGTTCTCCATGTTTTAGCAGCAGTTAGTGTTGTCTGAACATGCGCGGAGCTGCGGTGCACAACACCGGTGCAGGTACAAGTGCAGCCAGACGAACGAGTTCTCACAGCTCGTCTCCCCCACAAGCGTCCCCTTGAGGCTTCGTACCCGAATATCTCACATTGAGCATTCAGAAACAGTATTAGAGACCACCGCAGTGAAGAAAGATCAGCTCATTCTACACATCAGGCAGTTGTAAGAGCATGTGGAGGAAAGAAAAGAACAGTATTTAACATTTAAACTTGTGCAATGTACCTTTAATAAACTAATAAACTGAATTCACAATCAGCTCTTTAGCACTCTTGCGAAATTCAGTTTAGGAAAGAGTGGTTCAGAAGCACAAGACCAAGAATATGCTTTCTCTTTACCTTGTTCTGTCTCTGAGGGCTGCGACAATAGAATCATGCAATGCTTTTCTTTCAGACCTGGTTCAGAAGCTCTCAAAATTTGTTCATAACACAAGAGCAGAACTTTTTAACTCATGTGGTGTCCAACCGAACAGTGGATGTGGTTAATTGGGGACAGTGGAAAGTTGTCATTCCTGCATTTTTGCGGACGCAAAAAGTTTGAATGGATAGTTTTGAGTACCATCTGTCTGAAGCGCTGTGGAAGTATGACAATTAATGGAAGAACATGGAGGAGTTTTCTTGTGAAGTATTTTGTCCTCATCACCTTTGTTCTTCCTACTTTGAGAAAATAAACATCTCTGTTCTTGTGGAATATGTAGCCTTGAACGTAAGTTGACAAGCTTGTGGTGTGTGTTTACCACGAGAGAATTCCACTCAGGATCACTTTAAAGCTCTTAGACAGTTAGCCTACATGTACGGTGCAAATAAAGCAATACATATGATTACAGTAGAAGTTAGCATTTAGTTCATTTTAAGATCACGGCAGACGATGGATGGTATGAGAGGCCCCTAAACAAAGCAGATCATGACTTGTCTTTGAAACTTTCTGACATTTTTAAAGCTGTCAACACTGCAATCTTTCATCTGGTCAACTTGGTCCCTAGCTGCCCCTGCTATAGGTACTTACCTGTTTTTAAAAGGATTTTTCGGGCACTAGTAGCCTTTATATGACAGTAGATTGACAGGAAAGGGAGCCAGAGAGAGTGGGGGGATGACATGCAGCCAGGAAGTGAACCTGGGCCAGCTGTGCCGAGGACCTGTAGCCTCTGAACGCGGGGCAGCTGCTCAACCAGCTGAGTTAAAACACCACCCCAAGTACTGTCTTACTAATGTGTAGTGTTCATTTCTAAGGAAGTGCACAAATTATGCTTAAAAAAGCAAAAATAGTGGAGCCAGGCATGATAGACACATATTAAAGTAAAGATATTCTTGGTCTTGGCAGAAATTAGGAAAAGATTGACACATCTCTGGTTTTAATGGATCCTTTATAAAACAAACTTCTCTCATGAAATAAGTAAATTGATTATTTTGTCTTTCCATATCAGTGACTAGATTTAGCCCTGAACTGAGTGCTACAGTCCTTTTAAGAAATTCTATTTAAAAATAAGAATAAAAATCAGTGGAGAAAAGCCCTGAAGTAACATTCTTCTGCCCACACAGCTCTCAGTAATCCCTCTTAAGCTCCACTTTCTTGCCAAATATGGTCCCTTTCAGAAAATTGAATGTTGCATTAGCCGAAATGAAGGTTCATAAACCGATGGGTGACATCAATGAGCTTTTCCTCTGTCCTCTGTAATTGGCTATACGCCAAGGCTAGCTTAGACATTTCACTAGGTTGCATTGATTAGCTTGGCTAGCCAGGCTGACCAGATTCATACTGAAGGTCTACTAGGCTAGCCAGGTGCATTAGCAATGTCAAACAACACATGGTGTTAATATTATTTTGCTTTTACATATTATATTTTTTCCTGTCTGGTGTTACAACGGTTATCCAGCCAAAACAGTTATTTTTTATGTTTAGCTCATCTACAGAGCTTTTTGTTGCCTTCAGAGCAGCTAATTGCTGAAAATGTTGCTAGCTGTTGTAGCCTGATTCCTTCACTCAAATTGGAAAAGAAACTTCAAATGAAGTTAAATGCAAACATACTGTAAGTTAAAAATGAAGTGACCGTAAATGCCTTGCTTTTTCTTCCATGTAGCATATCTGCTAGCTGCTTCTCTACCAGCAGTTTACTATCAGTATTACTTATCTTGGGGTTTTGTGAATGCTTGTTACAGTTACAGTTGTATTACAGGGTGGGATGTTGAATGTGCTTCATATGGCTTAAGATTTGTATGCATTAAGGCCATACTTTAACCTTGTTTAAGTTATACTGCTAAATTATTCATAGTTTGAATAAATACATCTGTGTTTTATTCCATTAGCTCAAATTTATTTTCCCTTTTACCCGTTTTACTTCCGATAAATTGGTGCTAATTAACATATTTTAAAGTAGCATAATGTAAGTATTGGGAAGACACCTGTACTGTACTGTATAATAAAGACTGGAACAGATTCATTTTGTAATACAGGCTTTTGTTTTGTTTGTTAAGACTGTGCTTTTTCTCCAGTTTTCACACTGTGGTGAGTGGTAAATTTTCTTTTACAATGTTTCTTTCTTTAGACTTGTAGTTAGTTTTTAATCATCATTCTATCCCTTGACATGATCCATTAACTGACCTTTGTTCTCCTGATACCCATCATGTTCACATCTGCAAGTTAAATATGAAAATCAAGAACCACTTATGCTATATCAAATTCATTGTGGCCATGATACCATCTATTAAATCAAAGACATGTCCTTGGGATGGCTACTATGCTAACTCCTTTCCAGCAGCTTGTTTAAAGGTCATGTTTGATCAGTAAATGTATTTGTTCTGTGCAGGCAGCGGTGGGGAGGATGATGACGACTCTTCTTTGTAGCCAGGCAACTGTGTAATACCCTGCTAAATCAACATAACAACCCAGGGACCTTGTTTTCAGCACAAAATCATTTTACTGTAGAAGCTGTGGAATTTCATTCATCATTTTCACACAATCCTAACCAAATCATCAGATAACACCATTCCAACGTCTCAGGATTTGTTGGATTTTTTCATTCTTTCTTAGAGAGCACGGCTCCAGCAGACAGGTTGTAATCTTTAATATGGGAGTGTGCAACACTTCCAAAACATAACACTTAATTACAACGTTTGAAAAAGAACATTACTGGAAAAATAAAGAAAAATGATCCTAAATTAAAGAGCACATTGTTGGAGATGTCAGCTCAGGTCTGATGTTAAATATCAGCATTGTTTTCATTTCACATCACCAGATTTGGCTCCTGATTGGCTCAAGGTGGTCCAAGGTTTATGGTTTGCCTTTTTTTTAATCCGTCAAAGCTAAAAGACCTGAACGGATGTTTTCAGTGAACATGCATGGGAGAAAATCGGAGAGAGTGGTTGAATGTGGGGGGTCAGCAGGTGTGATTGACAGCTCATGGGCCTCGAGGCCCATCGTCAGTCAGAGAAGCTGCTCGCCATCAGTAGCAGCGACCTTTGTGCGATGTATGATCTTTCTAAAAATCACAAGTCAAAATGTCTTTACAAAACTGTACAGTTGAGTCCGGTCTGTGCTTCCCTTTGAGTCTCTTTGATCCGTTGTTCTGATGGAGATCCCACAGATCACCACGCCCAGGCTTATGAGAAGCCCTGAAACGTAGTCGCTGGCAGGATGAGATCTGGAGAGTGTCACTGAGCTGGGATGTCTCATGGCTTTTTGTAAGCGGCAGATTTCTTTCCACTGACCATATAAAGAGGTGGAAGTCTGTTTATACAGGTTGATGGATCACATAGACCAGGTGGCCCTGAGGGACCCCTTGCACCAGATGGTCCTGGGCTACCAGGGCTTCCTGTTTCACCGCGCTCTCCATTTTTGCCATCCTTGCCAATGCCAGGGGCACCAGGAGCACCTAAGACACAAATAAGACACATAAAATGTTGTTCAAAATCGCCATGAATTCCTCTTTTTCCCACTAAATAAATCATATTGGCCTTTATTTTCATCTGAATTTCAATTAAAAAAATGAACAGTGCAAAATCAATTAAAGAGTCAAATTTATGACTAATTCTTTTCTTTTTGACCAACTAACCAGTTGACTGAATGTGCTGTTACACATTGAAACCCACATTAGAAGCTAACTTCAAAGGTGACCCATCATGAAAAATGGACTTATGGCATTTTAACCATGTTAGTGTGTTATTTCCTCTTAAAAACTTTATTCAAGTCGTTATTTTTCATACATATTAGACTTATCTATATGACTACAGGAATTTTCAGCCCAAGTTCTACCTCCCTTTCAACATCTGCCTTAGAGATAATATCTACGTAGACATTATTTCACCAATCATGAAGCTTCAAATATGCTTGCGAAGCATCATAGCAAGACGTCCACTTTGTTCAACAGAAACTCCAAGAATCCTAACTTATCCACTCTCTCTGAGGAAGAAGGCAACAGCCTGCTGAGACTTCCTCTGAAACAAGCAGCTAACAGAAGTTTGCTCCAGAGTTCAGAAGTAAAGCTTTTCTTCTTTACTTTCTTTGACATTTTAAAATGTTTTTTTTAGCTCTAGATGTCAGCAAGTATGAAAAAATGGGGTTGCGTTTGGTAAAGTGGTTTTTCTCAAGGATTTTTCTAAAACCTGACGCAGTTCCCTCAATAAAGAACGCCTCATGGACAGACAACACCGGTGAGTAAAACCATATTGTCAGATCAATGCTATCCATTAGCTTATGAGTTGTTAGCTAATTTACTGTTGAGGGGAACATATTTAGCTTATAAATGCCTGTAGTTGGCTTTTTTGGAATGTTTGAAGACTCCTTTAAAAAATATCTGTAATTAAGTAACATCTACAGTATGAAGCTACAAAATGGATCCAGATGGATTACCCCCAACCTGGCTCGTCCCCCCACTGGCCACAAAAAGCTTAGTAAAACCCACAACGCCCTTTATAGCCAGGACTTGGTTTGTCCACCCTGGCATGAAAGTTCAAGATGTCAGGTACCAAGAAAAGGAATCTGCTACATTAGTAGATTTTAATATCTCATTCAGAGGTAATCAAACTCTAGTATTAAATGTTATGTTCGAGGCCCGTAGATCGAGAAGGAAAGATGTCTATTCTATGAAGACTTTGATAACAGAAACAAAGCTACACTTAAGCTAATCTGTGCTAAGACCAGCAAGCAAAGCTAATTAGCATTCAGTTTAAATGATTCAGAGGTGGAAAGGAAAAATCCTTTCCAGCAGTTGTTCCAACCGATCACTAAACCAGCTGAATTCAATCAGCACAGCTCCTCTGCAGGTACATGAGCTCGCTAGTGAAAACACCTGTTCTCCATGTAGCTACAGGCAGATCCAAAAACATAGCAGGACTTTTACTTTATGGAACCTGGATTATCCACCACTGATAAAAACCCAGTTCTAAATATTAGACTTCAGGCCAGGAAACTTTGAAAGAAATTACAGCTTGCGTGTTTGGTAATCTAACTAAAGCAGCAGCAGCTGTGCTAATCTGCACTAACAATAGCAACCTAGGCCAATTACAATTTAGTTTCCACCAGCAGCTAGCTGTAATAGCTTCATTAGTATCTGTTTCCTGGACTGGGGGGATCTTTAATGTGAGATTACTCAGCTTTAAATACCTACATTTGTGGATAGGTTTATGAACGGCTGCAGTAAGTGGTATACTAAGAAACTGCCTGCATGATCTTCTTCATCTTCATCCTACCCCAACCCTTTTATAGAAAACTGTCTGGCTGGGACAATATGCTTTTCTCCCAATTCAATTCTTTAATGAAGTTTTATTTCGGACAATGTGACAAAACACAACATAAGACACAACCCTGCCAACATTTCTTTGAATGTCAATTCGATTTAAGTTGATAAAATTCTTCAATTCTGACTATTTTTGTGATTTTTAGTTTGGTTTTTTAACACACATGGCAGACAAAATTGTGGTAAACAGCGGTAGCGAGACTTTCGGTTCATAAGATCGAGGCGGAGTCGAGCAGATGGGCTCGAGCATTACATCCCTACTAGGAGCCTTATTTAAGCAGGACTGGTGAGTGTTTGTTAGCCACCGCCTCCTTTTGTATTGTTTGCAATCCGGTCAGCTGGTGCTGGTGCTGGTTGTACTCGGTTGCATTTGCATTAAAAGAATGTTAGAAATGCTTTGTTTATTTTGTGCGTTTTGTGAAGGAATCATGGGTTTTTCACATTTGTAGATCACTGAGTTAGTGGTTTTGGGTGCTAAATCTTAATGTGTTGATATATATGTTACAATATGTATGTGTTATTTCTGACGTCAGTTTTAAATAGTGTTTTTGTGATTAATATTACTGTTGATCAAAGTTATAGATGATTTAGACATGTACATGAAGATAACTTTACGTGGCTGAAGTAAATATTGTTAAGCCCTAACGGAAAATTGTATTACTGAATGCATGGTCCTGTTTTCATACAGGCCAGGTTTCCATGCAGTGGATGGCGAGGTAGGGCCTTGAGCCTGAAGAAATAACCCAAGAAACATCAAATAACTTCTGCCAGTGCAGTAGGAGGCACTGCAGTCATTCCCACACACTACACACACATTCTGCTTATGGACTCTGCGCATGAATCATCAGATGAACTTTCTAAATTAACTTTTGCCATAACTTCCTCTGTTTTGGATCAATAACAGAAATACCCCGGGATTAACAGAAACTATGAACTGTATATACTGTAGGTAATCACTGCAATTGCTACACTGTAAATGACAATACACCACAACTGGGCACTGCAAATCTGTGTCTGTGGTTAATTAAACGAACCATCTTCCTTTGAGCTGAGCTGAATTTGGATCTTCTGGATGAAGCCCTACTATTAGCCCAGGTCTTGCTTAACGTGGAGCATCATCCATGCTACACAACTTATAAACAAGGACTAAAATGAAGCATTTAAATTTGACTAAAAAACAACAACTTTAAAAATCATTTTTAAAAAAATCCATATTTCTTTTTTAAAAATATGATCCCCCCCTAGAGAACTGATTGTTTCTTCTTAGCAGTTTTGTGCTCTAATGGGAAGAACCAACCATCTTACCTGGTGCACCTGGTTCACCAGGGCTTCCTTTGATTCCCACACCGTCCTCTCCC
Source organism: Atherinomorus stipes (assembly GCA_023101725.1). Lineage (NCBI taxonomy): Eukaryota > Metazoa > Chordata > Actinopteri > Atheriniformes > Atherinidae > Atherinomorus > Atherinomorus stipes. Next base: position 177,358 of record JALJCO010009144.1, read on the forward strand.
TTGTCTCCCTTATCCCCCTTTTCCCCAGCATCGCCTGCAGAGTAAAACACATAAAGACATTAAGCATAAATGCTGAGCTGAAATGGAGAGCCATAGTGTTATAACAGTTATGAGAGCAAAATGAATAAACCTAATGACTTCGGTCTTATTCAGCCTTGTTAAAGTGAATTATTGATTGTATAATCTCATGCATGGGTGAATCCCCTCCATCCACACTGCTCTGCATAACTTATTTCAGCAATTGCGTTGGCAGTGTGAAGACAAGGCTGCGTTGCCAGGATTGGCAGCCTTGTTTTCTTAAAAGCTTTCATTTAATTTATTTCCATTGCTCCCACTAAAGCTGTAAGGACTCTTCAGTTATTAGATGTGAGAAAAACAAGAAGTTATCACAGCCTCAAAGCTAAAATCAAGGCGCAGGTGAAACACAAAGTATTTGTAAACCACTCAAGTCTTTTTGTTAAAGGCGCCTGAAGGCACCAGTTTAGGTTGAGGAACTTCAGGATGCATAAATGAAGAATGCATTTGGAGGACGTCCTGACCTTTCTTGCCCGGTGCACCTGGAAGTCCGAAGAAACCTGGATGACCTTTAGGACCCATTGGGCCTGGAGCTCCGACTGATCCTGCTGCTCCATCTGCTCCAGGTGGTCCAGGAGGTCCTGCTGGTCCAGGGGTACCAGGTGCTCCAATGGGTGCTGGTCTCTTCAAGAGCTCTTTCATAAACTCTTCTAATTGCTCTACATGGAAAACCATTCATCATATATGATACATTATTTCATACATGTATACTCAATCTTATCATCAAATATTAACATGAATTTAAGTGTAAAAGTCAGATTTAAGTGATGAAAATTTCACCTTCAACAACTGCAGAGCACATTTCTCGAAGTTTTTCATCAGTGACTTTGGGGCCCTGTAAGGTGAGCATCAACATATCACTACATATTATCATATACTGGTTAATGGTAACAATGCATGACCTTGTTCGTTATCTAAGGCATTATTATACATCTGTATGTATCAGTTTGTGCAGCTCTAAGTGCCCTAAGACTGAAGGATTCTGGGTAATTTTTCAAGTTTGCAAATGGATAAATGTGCAGTCCAATGCACAGCCTATGAAACTGATCTAATATGTTGACTGACTCGGCTGAAAGTCAACTCGAGCCAGGAATCAGTGATGCTTTCTCTGTTAACGTTAGTATATCACTTACAGGTAAACCTCTGGGACCTGGTGCTCCTGGAAGGCCTGGCTCTCCCTCCAACCCTCGAGCTCCCATGGGGCCGGACACGCCTTCATGCCCTGGCATACCTGGTCTACCATCAGCTCCTGTAGATCCCATTTGGCCCTTTTCTCCACGCTAATAATAAAAAGATAAATCACTACGAGGATTTGTTCCTGGACTTTCAGGTGAAATGAGTGTTTGATTCTTCACTACGTTCAAGTGAACGCTGCACATATAAACATCAGTCCTCAATGCGTAAATGCTGTGAGGGGACATTGTTAAATTGTTTCACATTGCTAAGTGCATTTACAATGCAAATTGTTGAAAACTGAATATATTTACTGTAAGAAGTCGCTTATATAACAGTTAAGATCAGGCAGCAATTTCTAAATACCTCTCCTTTGATTCCAGGCACACCTGGGGGGCCCTGAAACACACATAAACATAAGCTGTTTTCTTTCAGACCCATTACAAAACAAATATCTGTAAAATATGTATTTTGTCTAACAAGTGTGAGACAGTCTGTGGGAGTCAAATACCTGATCTCCTTTGACACCTGGATCTCCTGGCATACCTGTGTCTCCCTGTTTCACAACAGTGATATGGTGAGTATGAGCCTAAGCTATCCACAGTAACATATGAATGAGAAAACGGTAGCTGTTACCAGACTTCCTTTGGGTCCCTCTGGTCCCATGGGTCCCTAAAGAATACACAGAGAACTATTGAATGCTTCACTGGATCTTATTCGGTGTTATATCAGGGAAAATATGAGATTTGTCCCACCTGATCACCTTTGTGCCCAGTATGACCCTTCATTCCTTTGGCACCAGTGTTACCTTTATCTCCTTTGTCACCCTGAAAACACAAGATTGGTTATAATCTGTTATATAAAGTTGATATAAAGTTGATAGTGTCCATTTACAGCGCCAGGTGGAACCACTAGCCCGTGTTGCTAGATTCTGCCACTGGCTCTGGATGACTAACTTTCAGTATTACTTTCTCATATCTGTATTTTCCTGCTTTTAGCTATTTGAAAATTTAGAAAAAAAAAATTAAATTCAGGAACTTATATCTGCAATAGTTTGAACCTAATCAAACAAAAATCCAATGAAATAATTTCATGTGTGTTCATAGACCAACTCTATTGTATTTAGAAAAACATGAACATTTAATTAAAAAAAAAGAAGAAAAACAGAAAAAAAGGCCTCCAGCCCACTAAAAGAAGGTTAATCATCTGACCAAGGTTTCCTTATCTAGGCAATTAGGAAGGCATTTGGCAGTTTAGGACTAAGTATGAACATAGTTGTTATAAACTGTGGCTCATGCTGTATAATGGATTAGTTCTAACTGAGTTACAGTTAATTATAAAACTACAGTGAACTGGATTGTATCTGTAAAAGGGTTTGAGATGACTGTCGTAAATCAGTGCAATAAAACTAAAATTAAACTGAATTTAAAAAGAAGTCAGAAAAGTTCTTATGATGTTTGTACCAAAAACTCTCAATTAGACAAATACCTGTAAGTGATTGGTGAGGGTGTCAGGGTTTGGTATAAAAGAGCCCTTCCAAAAGGTTTAGGGCTGGATCTATCAAAGGTTTGCGTGTATAAAAACATGAGCTATCTCAATGCACATGCGAAAAAAATGTACAAACTGATCTATGAACAGTGTGAAAAAAGGGTTTGATGTTTCATATGTGTTAAATAGCGCCTCTTATCTATTTAGTACTTCTGCTGCAATGCATTTGCAATATGGAACGTTTGCACACAATTGTGCATGTAATGGGAGGAGAAAATGTAAATATATTGCTTTAGCACTCACAAAGTGATTTACAACCGTGAGACGCATTGCCTTGCTGGTGTTTTGCATGTATTTTTAGTGCGTCAGAAAAGGAGGTGCAAACTGGTAGCCTTGCTCATAAAAGGTATCAGATTCGGAGGGAGACAATCCTGGACACACAAATCTGATTCAAAATAATTTTCATGAGAACATATTTTGTTCTCATCGTTGAATTCAATAAAAAATCAACACAGCAAACATCACGGGTGGAACAATATTCTGGAGAAATGAAACAAAGTCTGCAGCCACTGTAGAGCTTAATAAGAACTAAAGCTGCATTAATTGTCTTTTTATTTCTTCTTTTTACCAACATCACATTTTAACGTGGATTTTAGCAGGTGGGCAGGATCACAGTCACTTGGCAGCGCAAGCCTCTGAAGCCGTTGGCATTGTGCTAAAGAGTGCACACCTCGTGCGTAAAAAAGACCATGTCGGAGATGCAGACCCTTTCATTTGTTCAGCAACTCCTGATCCACGTCCTCATAAAATGGCCACTTCTGAGACTGCACAGATACCTGCTGTATTATTTACATTTCTGTATTTATCATACTGCACGGGCTGCACGGTGGTGTGGTGGTTAGCACCGCAGCCTCACAGTAAGAAGGTCGCTAGTTCGATCCCTGGCTGGGGAGGGGGTTTGAACAATTCCAACAGTGGCCTTCCTGTGTGGAGCTTGCATGTTCTCCCCGTGTATGCGTGGGTTCTCTCCGGGTACTCCGGCTTCCTCCCACCGTCCAAAGACATGCATATTAGGTTAATTGGTCACTCTAAATTGCCCCTAGGAATGAATGTGAGCGTGAATGGTTGTCTGTCTCTCCATGTTGGCCCTGCGACAGACTGGCGACCTGTCCAGGGTGTACCCCGCCTCTCGCCTGATAATAGCTGGGATAGGCTCCAGCAACCCCCGCGACCCTGAACTGGATAAGCGGTATAGAAAATGACTGACTGACTGACTATTTATCATACTTATTTTAAATTATATTTTCATCTCCCTCTGTGGGTTGTATTTCTTTTTGCGCTCGTCTCTTGCAATTTGCCATGCTGCAAACCTCAAAACCTAATTCATTAAGGGGCGTTTCCAACATTTTTGCACCCGCTGTCATTTGCACAGTCATTCTTTGTAAATCACCCACAAACCGTGGTTGATGGTGCGGCGCTGCATCGTTGTTCATTGAATGGCTGAACTGTATATTTGTGATGGTGTAATGATGATAAAGGTTTATATTAAGATTTTGAGGATGCACATATTCTACCATCAGGGTGGCACACTGTTTTTCTTCTGGAGGTCTGTGGTTGTTTTAGCTGAAACAAGTCAAACCTCATTCTGGATGTCTTCCAACAGCATGGCTTCATAATACACAGAGTATGATTGACAGGCCTGCCTGTTGTCTATAGAAAATAGATGGCACATGATGAAGAAGAGACCTGATGGATGGTTGAGCAGCTGAAATGTTGATAGCCAACAACTTAACAAAGGCAGACTTAGGTTCTTCTGAAAAACTGCAGCAGTTAGGGGTCTTTAAAAGGAAGGCTGATGTAAAGTCAGATTATGGTAAGCATGTATCTCTACAAAATCATCTTTGAGTCTGCTGGCAGCAAAATATGTTAACATTTTGTAAAAAACAAAGACGTTGGTCATAGAGGACAGAAAATGATTCTTTGGATTGCTTTCTGTTAGATTAAAATAAAAGGAAAATGAAGTTTGTGGAAAGGTTTGAAATGGGTATGAGGATTGTAAATGAGTTTTGTGCTTCCTTATAATGCAGAAAAAAGCAGCAGACAAAATCTGTTGTGCAGTAAAGCTGTAACCCAGCTGCAGTACTGCTACTGAACAGTACACAAAACAGGCAAACTTCTGTATCAGTGTCCTGACTTAAACTCTGTGAAAGGGAAACATTTCCCCACCAAGAGGGAAAACTTTACAAACGTCTCACCTGGATTCCTGGGGGACCTGCAGGCCCCACTGGTCCTTGTTTTCCTGTTTCACCCTGGAAATGGAAATCAACTACAGTTAATACACCTGAGCCGAGACAGAAAAACATTACATGAGAGGTGAAAAGTAAAAGCAAACCTACAGTTGCTCCTTTATCTCCAGGTTCACCATCTGCCCCATCTATTCCAGGCTCCCCCTTCATGAAAACAAATAAGATAGGATGTTTTGTAAATGTAACACACACAAAAAAGGGAGATGAATGGGATGCATCTTACAGTTTTTCCAGGAAGTCCAACTGGTCCAATGGGTCCCTCAGCACCAGTTTCGCCCTAAATCACCACAGGAATGACACCAATTTAGTCAAAAATAACTTTCTTAGCTGAAACCTCAGAGGAGTTGTAATTTTTAGGTATCTTTTAAGGAGACATTTTATTGAAGATGATATTAATCCAATTACCTTTTCACCAGGGGGCCCAGCTACTCCCTGCTTCCCTGGCAACCCCTGAAAAAAATTGTGATGAGAGAATAAACAAAACATTTTCTGGGTCATTATCCTTATATTTCTGTTTGACTGGGAAGGAAGGAAGGTAGGTAGATGCACATTTATCATACAAACATATACACACACACCGGCCATTTTATTAGGTACACCTGTCCAACTGCTCATTAATGCAAATTTCTAATCAGCCAATCACATGACAGCAACTCAATGCATTTAGGCATGTAGACATGGTCAAGACAATCTGCTGCAGTTCAAACCGAGCATCAGAATGGGGAAGAAAAGGGATTTAAGTGACTTTGAACGTGGCATGGTTGTTGGTGCCAGACGGGCTGGTCTGAGTATTTCAGAAACTGCTGATCTACTGGGATTTTCAAGCACAATCATCTCTAGGGTTTACAGAGAATGCTCCAAAAAAGAGAAAATATCCAGTGAGCAGCAGTTCTGTTGGCACAAATGCTTTGTTGATGCCAGAGGTCAGAGGAGAATGGCCAGAGCTGAATGGCCAGTGTATCTGTGTTCCTGTCTGATTTTCTTTCTTCATCAGGGTTCAAGCTGATAGAAAGACAACAGTAATTCAAATAACCACTTGTTACAACCGAAGTATGCAGAACAGCATCTCTGAACGCACAACACATCCAACCTGGAAGCAGATGGGCTACAGCAGCAGAAGACCACACCGGGTGCCACTACAGTCAGCTAAGAACAGGAAACTGAGGCTACAATTCACACAGACTCACCAACATTGGACAATAGAAGATGGAGAAATGTTGCCTTGTCTGATGAGTCTCGATTTCTGCTACAAATGTCATCTCAGAATTTGGTATCAGCAAAATGAAAGCATGGATCCATCCTGCCTTGTATCAACGGTGCACGTTGGTGGTGGTGGTGTAATGGTGTGGGAGAGATTTTCTTGGCACACTTTGGGCCCCTTAGTACCAATGTGGCATGTTTTAACCACCACAGCCTACCTGAGTATTGTTGCTGACCATGTCCATCCCTTTATGACCACAGTGGAGCATCTTCTGATGCTACTTCCAGCAGGATAACGCGCCGTGTCATAAAGCTTGAATCATCTCAGATTGTTTTTTTGAACATGACAATGAGTTCATTGTACTCAAATGTTCTCCACAGTCACCAGATCTCAATCCAATAGACCACCTTTGGGATGTAGTTGAATGGGAGATTCTCATCATGGATGTGCAGCAACTGTGTGATGCTGTCATGTTAATATGGAGCAAAATCTCTGAGGAATGTTTCCAACATCTTGTTGAATCTATGCCACGCAGAATTAAGGCATTTATAAAGGCAAACATGGTACCAATGGGGTGGACCTATTCAAGTGGTAGCTGAGTGCATGCATGAAACATTGTCCTGTATTTTTTCAAGGGCAGAAGTTGAAAGAAGCTTGTAAAATCACTTTAAGCATTCAAACTACACCTGTTTGCCCCCACCTTACAGCCTTGCATGCATGGGTACATGCACCCTTGGCTCATTTTCCCTCTGGCTGGTTGGTGGACTAAAATGTTTAATTCAGTTCACCTGCTAAGTGGCTTCAGAGATGCTTTTCCTCAGTAGTTTGCTTTTACTTGCTTTGCAATAGAACCTTTACTCTGGAAAGTATCAGATGTATCAAAATTTTAGACAGTGAAAGAAAATAAAGCTGGACTTACAGGAATACCGACAATCCCCCTGATGCCAACAGCTCCTGCTGCACCAGGCTCTCCCTGTCAAGAAGAGCCACAGTTTATTCAAGTAAGTATAAACAACAACGTTAGATAAAAGAAATACAGTCTTTTGACTATATCATTGAAATAATGTTTGCTGAACACTGGCAACTACAGCCCCAAGTGTTGCAATCATTGTTGGAGCAGAAGAATGCAGTAAAGTCAAAACGTCTGCAGTAACACAGCAGAACCTCTGGTAAACATATGCTAACATCACAAGATCCCTTACAGACACAGCAGCCCTCAGTCTTTTTCTTATTTTCTTTCTTCTTCAGGGTTAGAGTTTTTCTCTTTCTAATGATAAAGAGCAAAAAATCCACCTTCACTACAGTATATCAACTGATGAGAGACATATTTGGGGTTTGCTAAAAGAATCCATGTTGGTGTGACCTCTAATACTTTGAAGTTAATGTCTGCAAACTCAACAACTTCCTCATTTACAGACTCTAGAAGTTTTTTTCCCACTCATTCTACATTCTGATTTGATATTTCTTGGCATGCTCCTCCTCCTCTCCTGCTTAATCTGACAAATCTTCGTGAATTACATCAAATTTAGTCATTTAGGAATGGGAAACTGTCCAATGGGTCATGTAGTGGCAGTTTGGATAGCGTAGTGGTAATGTCGCGGGCTTTGGTGTGGCTGACCCGGATTCGAGTCCCTGACACCGCACTCAGGTGAATCACTGTGGACCCATGAGCAAGGTCCTTAACCCCCACCAACTGCTCCCCTGGTGCTTTAATTAGCAGCCCACTGCTCTCAGGTTTAACCTGAGATGGGTTAAATGCAGAGAATTAATTTCATAATTGCCACACTAATTGGGATTAATAAAGTATATCTAAAATGCTTGCGACCCTGAACTGGATAAGTGGTACAGAAAATGACTGACTGACTGATCTAAAATGCTCATAAACAATCAATCAACACAATTGCATTAATCATTCATTTCGTATCGTTACGAAATAAATTTACCTGGATTTGATTTTCTCTCAGTCAGAGTAATAAAAAATGCTGCTGATGATGGTAAAGCTGCTGTAACTCTTCTAAAATGAGCAGAACAATGGTATGACTGATATTTTGGAGCTCCATTTTGCTTCGGTTTAGCGCCGTCACAGTTGCAGGCAATGGCAGACATGCTGAGGAAGTTAGACCGTCCGAATTTGACAGCCTGTTGCTTCCACCTTACGCGGTCTAAAGAGGATCCAGCCCCATAGACGGGGTAGGACACATCCTTATAAGGACCTAGCCCCTGAATCTGGACACAGCGAATGTGGTTAGTGAACAAGGCACCATGATGGGACAGCGATTCCCTGATAACAGTTAATTGTATGTAAGCACACACTGATGAGATGCTGAGCTGCTTTGTGTAAATTTTGAAAGGAAAGACATATAGTTTATGCTGGCATTCCTTCATCCTGAGAGTAATGCTGAGGCTGTGGGGACATATGTCAGGAATGACAGTCAGTATCACCTGCATAGCCGTAATAAGAGGTCAGTCAGTCATGTTTTAGATAGGAAGATAAGTTTATGAGGTTTCGGGGGAACATGAGCACAGATTTAGAAAAGCACAAGTAGAACTCAGAGACATGAAGTGGTGGGACCAATAGGATGTCTGTGGAGAAGTTTCACATAAATGATGTTGAGTTCTTTGGAAAATTTGTTATATGGAGTTGAAACCCATATGAGGTCAGTTGAACAGATCAGGGACAGTCAACAGAACATCCAAAACCAGGTATTTACAGTGCAGTCTTTTAGCCAGGAGAGTGTCACGCTGATTCAAGTCATGGAACAGCAGCACTGTTGGTCAGATATCTTTTTAAATTTAAATGAGGAGTGACGTCTAGTCACTGCGCCGGGGGCCGGGGCGCCTCTGCTGTGTGCGTGCGGGTGTGTGTGCTGGTGGGGGTGTGTGTGTGGTGGGGCTGGGGGATGTATCGTTGTCGTGTCTGTGTCGGGATGTGGGCGTCCGGGATGTTGGTGTCGCGGGGGCGGCTATGTGGGGGGTGTGGATTTCCCCTGTGCTTGTCCTGCGTGTGGGGCTCTGGGGGTCGCGGACGGAGCTGCGCTTTCCGCCGGGGTGCTTGGTTTTCGGCGGACCCGTGGTCATGTCGTGTCGTATCGATGTTGGGGTGTCTGGCGTGGCTGTCGGGGTGTGGGGTTTTGTCCATATCGTTCAGCTCTAGTGTGTGGAGGTGGGGGGTTGCGGGGTGGCCGGGTCTTTTCCACGCCGGGTGCCTGTCCCGCCCGGCCGCTGTATCGGTTGGGGCTGGCCTGCGCTGGTGGTCTCGTGCGGGTTGGTCTCGCGTGGTCCGGGGGCTGGGGGCGGTGGACTTGTGGCGTGGGGGGGGGGCTGGTGGCCCCGTGGCCCCCGTCCTTGGTATGTGTGGGTGGGTGTGTGACTGGAGGGGGGGCGTGAATGCGGTTGTGTGTGTGTGTGGCTGCCTGTGGGGGTGTGTGGAGATGGGTGGGTGGGTGGGGGTGCATGGATGATGGGTGTTTGGGTGCGGGGGTGGTGGTGCATTGGTGGGGTTTGTGTGTGTCGGGTTGGGGGGGGGGGGAGGAAAGGGGGAAAAAAAAAATAGCAGCTCTGCGTGCCTCTTGGGGGGTTTGCGAGGCCTGGGGATGTTGGGCCGGTGACTCTGGCCCCTCCGCCGACCCTTTCCGCTCCCGTCCCTTTTCCCCCTCCCTGGCCTGGCGTGGTCGAGCGCCCCCAGGGGCCGAGGCTGGCCCCTCTGTGGTGGACGCCGGACGCCGGGCCGTGGGGGCGGCCATGCCTGCCCCTTCTGCCCTGGGGGGATCCCGGGAGGCAGGGGTACCTAATGCCGGTAACGGCTCTCCTTCCAGGGGGGGAATTCATACCCCCCTGGTCTCCTTTCCCAAGACCCCCCCCCCCCCCCCCCCCCCTGCTCTACCCTCACACACACACACGTAGGGTTTTGGGGAGGGTGCGTGTCAAGCGGGCGTGGTGAGGGAGGGCACCAAAGTGCCTTTGCTTGCCACGTCTAGAGGCAGCCTGCTCCCCAGTTTTAACCACACTTAGACACCTAAACACATAAAATAACAACAGCTCACAACCACTTCTGAGGGGTGGGCCATATAGGTGTGTGGTAGGAGGGAGGGGCCGGTTGGGGGGTCATGCCCCCTACGCGACCCCACTCCCGGCATGACTTGGCACTGCCCCTTAGTTTTAACTGCAAACAACACACATCTTACACACACAGTCATGAGCGGGGGGTGGGGGGGGGCAGGGTCCTTTCATACCTCCCGGGCGCTACTGGGGGGAGGGGGGGACAGTGGCTACTTCACGCGCCAGTGGTTAAGGCTGGCTGCATTGCGGGGGGACCTGCTGGCCTGGGGGGATGCCTGGCCTGCTGCGTCCGGGGGGTGGGGGATGGGGGTGGTGGTGGGGGGGGGAACGTGTTGGGGGCTTGGAGCTCGCGGCTCCTTCCCCGGCCCGAGCTACCACTCAGGAGGCACGAGGGCATGGGCAAGAGAGAGGTGGGTATGTGAGAATAATGAATGAGAGTGTGAAAGAGGAAATGTGGGAGGGAGGAACTTGGGCTGGAAGAGGGAGGAGATGTGGGTAAGTGGTTGGAGGAAAGGGGGGATGGGGGAAGGAGGGACATGCTCGTGAGTGTCTATTAGGGATGGTCATGAGGGGCTGAAGGAAGGAAGGGCGGGAGTGTGATAGGTCAGAGGGATGGGCGGGGCTGGACATGTAAGGGGGGACTGTATGGGGTATTGGGGGTATAGGGAGGTGGGGGCGTATGTGTGGGGGGTGGGGAGGGGGTTGGTGCAGTTATGTGGGGGGAGTGCATGTGTGTGTTAGAGGGTATGAGGAGGTGGGGGTAGGTGTGGACGGTAGAGGGAGGAGAGTGTTGGGGGTGGAGAGAGGAGTGAGTGGGTGTATGTGTGTGTGGGGGGGGTACACGGAGATGTTGGGTAGGGCTGGGCGGTGTGGGCGGAGGTTCGTATCTCGGTATTCGTGCCGGGCATCTTGGTGTCGGTGTGGTGCGGTGTGGCTGCGGGTTGGTTGGGGGCCGGGCGCTTTGGTGGGGGGTGCGGTTTTGTTTGTGGCTTCCGGGGCTTTTTGTGCGGGGCGGGCGCAGGGGGGATCTGTATCCTGTATGTGGTTGCTCTTGCGGTATTGATGTCTTGGGTGCCCGTGTCTCGATGTGGGGGCGGTGACGGTATATCTTTCAGCCCTAGTGTTGGGGTAGGTGTGTGGGGAGGTGTGTGTGCGAGCGTGGTGGCGGGGTAGGGGGTGGTAGAGGTGGTGGCGCCCTGGTGTCAGGTGTATGGGGCAGGGACTTTGGGGTGGGGGCTGGCCTGCCCTGGGGGGGCGTCGTCTGGGGGGTCCGGTCCTCCTGGGTTTCGGTTGGGCCGCCCGGGTCCGGGGGGGGGGGGGTGGCTGCTCCTGGGCGCTTGGGCCCTGGGCCCGGCGCTGTCTCCGCTCCGGGGGACGCCCGGCGCCCGGTGGGGTCGGCAGCTGCTGGTCTTGGTCCGCTGGGGCCTGGGCCTCCAGACTGCAGGGGGCTCCGACTGGGGCCGCCTTTTGCCGCCCTTCGGGGGGATGCATGTCCGCTCTTGGGGGGGGTAGCTGGGATCTGGGCCTCTGGGTGGCTGCTGGGGGCCTGGGTCGTGAGCCTTGCGGGCTTCCTCCTCCTTGCGGAGACGAGGCTGCATCTGCATGACTGTATCACCACGGAGCACCCTTTATTATGCATGTTGACACTGTGACACTGCTTCCCATTGCGATGACTAGGCTGTACCTCTTCTCTACTTCCCATTGCGATGACTAGGTTGTACCTCTTCTCTACTTCCCATTGCGATGACTAGGTTGTACCTCTTCTCTGCTTTCCATTGCGATGACTAGGTTGTACCTCTTCTCTACTTCCCATTGCGATGACTAGGTTGTACCTCTTCTCTACTTCCCATTGCGCTGACTAGGTTGTACCTCTTCTCTGCGTAGTTCTGCGTGTGTTTGTGTGTGTTTGTATGATCTGAGGATATTTAAGCCACCTGCAGGTCCTCCTGTAGGGGATTGCTTGTTTTGTTTTCCAACAGAGACCTTGGTTGTTTAGGGATCGCGGTACAGATGTACCAGTGAACTGTGTAAGTGGATTCATGTTTTCTCTCCTCTCTCTCTTCCTCTTCCTTACTCCTTTCTCTCTGTTTCACTTTCTATCATTACCTCTGTTAACTTTCATTTCTCCCTTGTCAGGCCCAGCAGTATGAAATGGAATGGTGTAATAGACAAATGTTTAAATAAAGAAATAAAATGAATAAACATGATATCAAGTGGAGCCTTATATTCATAAAGCTCCGCTTGGAAAAGCAAAACTGTTCAACAGAATAAAGCAATCAGATTTCCATTCTGCTTGCTTCGATGCTGGACAGGACAAGTAAGAAGAAAAAAAAAAAAAAAAAAAAAAAATTTAAATGAGGTTGATGTTAGCAAAGACAATACAGTATCATAGATCGTGTTCCCATAAGATAATCAACCTATTGAGAATGAATGCAAAATATTGGTGCTTTTACTTTTTGTTTACCTTAATCACAACAAAGAAAAAGGCTGGATCAATAATTTGCAACAAGGCAAAAGATTCAGCCACTCATACTTCTTTATTTAGTTTTTCTAGTTTCTTTAAAGGTAGAGTCCGGAGTTTCCTCCCTGAAAATAAACATGAGACTTGTGCGAGTGAAATTGGTTTCAATCCGCGCATTTGGCCCTCTATTCTTGTGTGGTGTTGGGTTGTTGTTTGCAACTCCCTCTCCCCCAGTCTTTAATTCGCTTTTTCCCTTTGTTTTGGTGTGTTTGGGACGTTTTCTGGGCGGAGATTTCTGTATGTATCGCTAGCCAATGACAGAGCTAAGGGCATGACGCTGTGTGGGAACAAGCTCATGATGGGAGCAGACGCCAGTCACTCGAACTCTTCATTGGACGCAATGAAGAAGACAAAGTACTCTGAGGTGAAAAGAGCTTTAGATAGTGCATGTTGGAAAACCAGGGTTAACATTGGTTTGGCTTTCACCAACTTCAGAGCTCTGAAGGAGAGGCTTGAAGCTAAAAAAAAAAAAAAAAAAAAAAGGCTGAAGAGTGATGCGGCCATTAGCCCGAGGGAAGGAGCTGTCGATTTGAATAGTGTTTACAAACAGAAACGGTGGGGAGACTCCGGACTCTACATTTAAAGCCTGAGAAATAAAATTGGAAAGATTTCTAAAAATCTCTAATAACTTTATAGGTACAGTATGTAAGAATTTCTGACATCTAGTAGTAAAGATGTGTATTTCAAAGAAAAGATGTTTCCTTTCAAATGACCTTCATATTCCAGCACTGTTATGAATGTATGGTGGCCATTAGTGGCCAAAATTCTCCCAGACATAAAGATGTTTCCATCTCTCTCAGGTGTAGCTATGACTGGACTATAAGAAACTATTTTTTTTTTTATGTCTTTTAAGGCATTACTTATCCCAAACAGTCTCTAACTCCCATTAAACAAAGCTTGTGCAGCAGTTTTAAATTTCAGAGGGTTATCACTTCATACACATTATTTTGTCCAATTAGGGACACAATAGGGTAGTAAAATGGTGGAACAAATATGGCAGCCTCCATGTATGTGCACCCTCAGAAAGTAGATATAAATGACTCATTCTATAAAAATAAACACATAACAGCTATTTTAGTGCAGTGACTGCACACCAGTCAAAACAGTTTTATATTATATATCACATTTTTCTGCCATTGACCTTTGATTTTTTTACATTCTGTTCCTTTAATATTAAAAATTCAACATTTCTAGGTTGTCAGTATGAATGGATTTTAACACATATATAGGTTTGATGACAGTAAAAAGGCTTTGAAAAGGGTTTAGTTTAACTCCGAACATACGGAGGCTATCTGCTGCATGTCTTTCCTCACACTCTCTGATCCCCTTCCCTGTCTGTCCACTGTCAAATAAAGGCCACTAGAGCCCAAAAATCCTTAAAAAAAGGAAGGGATCTTGGAAAAAGGATTCAATTAAGATATTTTAGAGTTTACCTTGGCACCATCAGCTCCAGAAAGTCCATCCAAGCCATCTTTTCCAGGCTCTCCCTGCAGCATCACACCACACAATCAGACAATGTTTGCTTAGAAAAGAAATAAAAATGAAAGTGTGATGAAAGCGTTCCCTGAAGCGTGCATTTACTTACAACTTCTCCTTTCTCTCCTTGAACGCCTGAGTCTCCTTTAGGTCCCACAGCTCCCTGATCAAGATGAAAGCAGTTTATTGAGTGTTTTAATCAAATTTTGCAACATAACCTAAAATCAAAGCCGAAGTGCAGGACTCACTTCATCTCCCTTTGGCCCTGGCAAACCCTGACGTCCACGAATTCCCTCCCCACCCTGAGACAGAAACATCGCTTTCCGTTAGATCCTGCCATCGTTGCTCAGAGACCAAACACCAAAGGAGATCTGCTCAAATTAAACCAGCTTACAGGAGCTCCGGGTGGACCAGTGGGTCCAGTGATGCCGTTGTAACCAGGGGGACCCTGTAAACAATGAAGGGTCAGATTTTCTCTTCAAACAGGACATTACACGTTTGCATCACCACTGCAGAACTCACTCTGTCTCCTTTCTCTCCAGGAGTCCCAGGGAATCCAATGGGTCCTCTTTGTCCCTGAAATTACATTTGACAAAACTCATTTTTAAAACAGTTTAGCCTATTTTTTATATCATTAAGATATACACGTGAATCAGTCTGGATGTGCTGAGAATATGAAAGCCTCCCTACATCATCTCCCATGTGACCTGGTGGCCCCTGAGGACCTGCTTCTCCAGACTCTCCCTGTGAGAAAAATCAAACCCAAATGAAGAAATTACACCATGACAACAAAGAAAATGAAGCTGTTTTATAGTCTTCATTTGAACCATTTAGGTGTAGTTTACATTTTGCATCAATGACTTTCTTGTTATGTGTTTCATAGAAGACATGACTCTTATTTGAGCCCACTCTTTGCATACCTTCTCTCCAGGTGCTCCATCTTTTCCAGGCTCTCCAGGCAAACCTTTGTGTCCCTGAAAGCAAAAATTTCTGTTGTCATTACAAACTAAAATGAAATCATTCCTCATTACGCAGAGGAAAGAAGATGGAAGCTTTTAATAATCTGACATTTAGTCGATGATCTTAGTTTATCAAGCCAACATTTGTTCATAAGAGTTGGATAAAACAAAAGATTGCTCTGTATAAAACATCCCAGAAAAAACTAAATTCTCAGGTAACTATGACTGTAACAAATTTATAAAACAAGTTTAATGTCTGTTCAACCAATAAAAGGCTCAACCCAAATTAGCCAAAAATGCTCAAGAATGATGGCCTATATTTGTTCATCTAATATTCAATCAAAATTGGGGGAAAAAAAATTAGCTCATTTTCTATCTTTCTTTGAGAATGATAGATAGAATCATACAAAAAAAACTAAAATCAAATTGTTTTTACATTTTTGATTTAAAGGTAAGATTTGAAAAAAATAAATTGACAAACAGACCACAGACAGAAATCGATGTAAATACACAATTTGTCGGATTTCTGCGATCCCCAGTTTGACAAAGGCTGTAGGCTGTATGGCTCTCCCCAACTCCTCCCCAAGCATACACCAGGATGCTGAATCCCTGATGCAGCAGCCACTACCACAAAATCCAAGTGTAATTAATATAGTGTCCACTCTGCTGGCACGGAGCGACACTGACGATAAAGGCGACAGCACCAATTTGTACTGTAGAAAAATAATCTGCAGCAACTTCAAGGTTACACAAATCCAGCAAATTAAAATATTATAATATATTTCTATCCATGGGTCATTTTCTACTTAATTATTTTTTCTTAATTTCAAATCAAAAGTGCAAAATGGCCCAAAACGGATTTTTTTTTTCTTTTTTTGTATAAGTTGATTTTTTTAAAAATGTATTTTTTGTTTTTAATTCAATTAAGTTCAGTTCATTTAATTTCAATTCAATTCCATCATTAAACCAGAAACAAACTAAAGACTGAAAGCAATACATTGTTTTTTTGTTGTTTGATTTTTTGTTTGTTTGGTTTTTGTTTGGTTGTTTTATTTGTGAAATAACATTTCATGTATTTTAAAAATACAATAATAATAAACTAGGATGAATTGGATTACAACAAACTGGGTTGATTGAAATTAACTGGACTTGAGTGGATCATATTTGAATCAAAGTAGATGTTCCAGTTTAGACTGCTTGCTTATACTGGGATTGAATCAATCAATCAATCAATCAATCAATCAATCAATCAATCAATCAATCAATCAATCAATCAATCAATCAATCAATCAATCCATCAATCCATCCATCCATCCAGTCATTTATACATTCATTCATTCATTCATTCATTCATTCATTCATTCATTCATTCATTCATTCAATTATTCATTCTAATCTCCCCAGAGCCAACATTTTCACGTGGGGCCTATTGGAAATGGGCTAAAAAAGGGCTCCATGTAGGATTGTCCATGAGGTACATAATGGCCCCACTTTAGAAGCCCATGTTGGTGTTATAATATGAGAAACCCACAGAATTGGACCCCCACAGAAAAAGGCCAGTTTGAGCCCATGCCCAGATGGTACCCATCTAGCCCCGGCATATCCCCGATGGGGCCCATATATACATGTTGGCTGGGTAGTTGGGTGGATGAAAATGAACAAATGGAAATTAATGGGGAACTAATTTCAGTATCTGATTCAGCTTTGTCAGCATTACTAACCTTCATCCCAGGCAGACCGTGTAGTCCCTGTGGTCCAGCAGGGCAGGCAGCAGGACACTACAAACATATAGTCACAAACTCAACACGTGACCGCTGTGCAGCTTCACATTTGATTCAAATTTTATTTCATCTTGATCTATACAGGTAAATCTCATTGAAAAAATTAGGTCTCATTTTCAAAGGTGACTTAAATATGCAGACAAAGCTACAACATATTAAATTATAGTAAACTCTTTAACTTTAGTGATGCATTCTATTCAAAAATATGCCACCACCACCACTTAAATTGCCATGCATCCAGGAAACATTTGGCAGCATGTAAGACAGTAAAACACTCACAGCTTCCCCACTTCCCTCACTGTTGGCACCGGGTGGTCCCTAAAAAACACCAGAGTGACATCTAAACTGGCTGCTGCAGGGTTTTAGATGTCCTCCAAAGCACACCACAGCACAAGTTCCCAGCATACAAAAATGCTGCATACAACGTCATCACATAGTGAAACAGTGATAACTGTATGGAAAGCACAGGAAGGAAACAGACGGTTACAAAGCAAAGACAAACTTATTTGGGTTAATGGAGACTGTCAACTTTGGCATGATTCAGATGGTTCTTTTTCTTTGTTATTTCCTCTGTAGATGTGAACAAACCTGAATCATGTTTGACTTGAGGCACAGTTTGATTCAGCTGGAAGCTGAATCAAACTGTCAGGTTTTAAGGTGGCGCTTTCAAAAACTCAAAATCTCAGACAAACAAATGTTCTGGCTGGTTTTTGCTGATGTAATTATGTTTTAGGATTTATGATGACAGATTCAGTCAATCACCAGCTTAGTTGTGAGTTTCACTGGTTGTCATTGTGCAAGTCTTTAGGAAACTTTTGGTGTCATTTGTAAACTGATAGTGAAAAAACAGTTTTTCCTGTTCTGTGGTATCAGCCATTTTTGACAGTTAAAGAGTCGTGATCTCAATTAGATTTTGAAAATCAGTGAGGTGCAATATGCATTCTGTGAGATGTAAAACGTGTCTGAATAGATGAATTAGTCATTTGAAAAGCAAAGGTTAGATCTGGTTCTTACCACAGGCCCTGGTGGACCAGGAGGGCCAGGGAGCCCTTGAACACCGGGTCCTCCTCTGGGTCCAGGTGGACCCTGCAGTTGTATTTGACATGAAATACATATTAATGAACAATACAATCTATTAAACATGTTATCATGCTGACATAAACAGAATCACAGCTTGTTTAACAAGCACTATCACACAGGTTAAACAGTCATCTGTCATTTTGCATTATATTGAAAATAAAACATCCATTTAAAATGAGTTGTAGCAGCAGATTTAAGACTAAACATTACCAGCAATATACATTAAAATGGTGATACATCAAAACAGTTTTTCTGACTTCTACATAAGCACAAAATTGATGTTATTTTAGTGTCATTGTAGGTTAATGGTGAAGATGAATAATTCACAACCATACTGTAGATTCAAGCCTCTCCAAAAGGTCAAAAGATCATTATTGGTACATAAAAAGAGAAATGCACAAAAATGAATAATAATAAAAAAGAAGAAATAACTAAACATTAAGGGTTCTTCCACAGAAAAAGCTTTTGCAAATTTTGCAAATCCTGAAAATGTACTTTAAAGGATGAATACAGATGTTATCTCATGTGAAATGTCGTTATATCCAAAACCAGTACTGCTGGATGTGATTACTATGTCTGTTTTTTCTAGAACAGGAAAACAATGCAAGAATTTCATTTTCATTTTTACCATCTGTCTAATTTCATCACTTAGGCAGATTCCCATACGAGTGTCCCCTGAACTATTGCTCCTTTTTAGGGCAACACAACTTGATCTCATATAGTGCCAAATGTAGCAGTTTAACCGGCTCAAAAATATAGAAAAAAAGACCCTCTCACTACATGACAATATCGGCATTTGGTGATTCACTCAGTGCTGATCTTTCACATCTCACTACATTTATCCTGTGGAGTGCCTCAGGGCTCCATCTTGGGGGCATTGTTGTTTTCACTCTACATGTTGCCACTGGGGTCCATCGTAGCCAGACACAACATAGCTTTTCATTGCTATGCAGATGACCTGCAGATTTATTTCCCCGTGTTCCCAAACACCAGTGGAGCACTTCATGCCTTGGCCGATTGCATTTTGGACATAAAGTTGTGGTTAGGGCAAACTTTTCTTTGCTTAAATGATGATAAATAAGAAATATATTTTATTAGGTGATTGTACCAACTTTGATCTTAATCTTTTACATTCTTAACTGAAACCTGCTGTCAAGAATCTTGGCGTTACCTTTGACAGCAGTTTCAGATTTGATGAGCAGATTGATAGTGTGGTCAGGGACAGTTTTTTTTTTTTATCAACTACGTCTTTTAACAATGGTAAAACTTTTTTTAAATCGTCGTGATCTCCAAAAAGACATTCATGCTTTTAGAAGTTCGAAACTTGACAATTGTAATGCACTCTATGTTGGAGTTTCTCACTCATCAATCAACCGTCTTCAGTTGGTTCAGAACGCAGCTGCCCGCTTTCTAACCATAACTCCCCGTCAGCATGTCACCCTGGTTCTGTTTTCTCTTCACTGGCTTCCCGTTTCTTTTAGGACTGATTTCAAAATTATATTATTTGTTTTTAAAGTGCTTAATGGTGTTGCTCCTCCTTACCTGTCCGAACTTTTGCATGTTCAGAACCCAACCAGAGCTTTAAGGTCAGCAAACCAGCTCTTGTTGGAAATCCTTAGAGCCAGCTACAAGCATTGGGCATTCTCAGTCGCTGGGCCCAGACTCTGGAACAAACTGCTCCTGACATGCTCTCTATAACACTTTGGCCTTTTTAAAGCCAGGCTCAAAACACATTTACTGAGACTGGCCTTTAACACCCAGTAATGTGGTGATATATTTTCATATTTTATTTGTATTTACTTGTATTTGCTTATTTTCTTCATGCTGTTTTTATTCTCTTTCTATGATGTTGTTTTTATGGAAAGCACTTTGGTCACCTTGTGTGCTGTAAAGGGCTATATAAATAAAAACTGATTGATTAATTGATTATTATCTTCATGACATAATGACGGACTATTTGGCAATTGACCTTTTAATCACAACTGGTTATGATGACAAAAAGAAAAATGGACCAGTCCATGCAATAGACCCATCCCATGCTAGATATTCTACAGTTGTATCACTTTTCCTCTCTCTCTTTCACAAACTGTTTGAGTGAGAAATTATTAACACTTGACACAGTTTACTAGTTTCAAAACAAAAAAGGTTGTTAAGATTTAAAAACACTAAACAAGGTCATGGTTTACTGAGTTTAGAATTTATGGATTACTGTTCATGTTGATGCTGCCCTATACAAAAGTGCCTGTGGGTAAACACACTATTTCTAACCATGGATTGTGCCACTACTATGGTTTCCAGTAAAAATATCTGTTATATTCATTCATAAGACTGGATGGGTTATTTTCTGAGTAGTTTTGGTCAGGTGTAGGGACCAGACATCTTGGTTGGGACATTTTTAGTTTGGAAAACATCAGGGCTTGACTTAAAATATACAGTCGTCCGCAAAATGATTCATAACCTCCAATTAAATGAGGAAAAAAAATCAGCTGTCAGTAAAATGAGTTGAAAGTGACAAAAGTAATAATAAATAAAAAAATTCTATGAAAATCATGATATTGACTTCTAATTGTGGTTTGAAAGAAATATTAAAAACAAACAAAAATGAAACAAGTAAACAAGCATGATGGGGCTCTAAAGCTAAAGTTTTGTTGAGCAACACTTTGAGGCAACCACTGCAATCATGTGTTTTCTGTACAGTAATGTTCAAAAAGACTTCTACACTTGCAGGTATTTTGGTCCGCTGTTCACGGAAAGATGCTTCAGTGTGTCTGGGACAGCTTTCTTTGTTTGTTTTGTCAAAATTATTATTTCCAACCACAATTAAAAAACAATATTTCATTTCACTAAATTATAATTTTGTAAATTTTTATTTGTTTTTAGTTTCTTTCATGAGATTCATGATTTAACAAAGTAAAAAATAACAGTAAGCACTTTAAGAGTTTTTTTTCTGGTCGTTTTAGTTAAGGTCAGGCAACAAACTTCTTGGGCAAACAGTTGTCTTTTTTAAAATAATAACAATAATTAATTTATTTTATTAACATTTTTTTTACTTTGTTTTATTTTACTTATTTATTTATTTTTTTAATTTTTTAAAAAGGAAACAGTGGTCTTTTTAAAAATAATAATTTATTTATTTGACTATAATTTTTTACTTATTTTTTATTTATTTAAAAAAAGGAAAACAGTGGTCTTTTTTTTAATAATAATAATAATAATTTATTTATTTTACTATCATCTTTTACTTATTTTTTATTTATTAAAAAAAGGGAAAAAAAGTGGTCATGTTTTAAACTGATTCAAACATTTTACCAGCTCCTCTATCCTCTTTTAGGCTCCGCACTGGAAATAACAGGAGAACCCTGTTTTAATTTACAAAATAAATGTATTTGTGATTTTTCTGACCTCAGGTCCAATGTTTCCTTCATCTCCTGGAGTTCCTGGTTTCCCTGGAGGACCCTGTCAAACACATTATAATACCAAATCAAATTTATTCAAATGTTATCATCACACGTGAAAAGATTTCTGGATCAGACAAACCACAAAAACTGTTGCAAACACGTACAGCAGGTCCTTCACTTGTTGGGCCCTAACAAAAATAGAAAAAAGCAAGATGATAAACATATTTAATCTTTCGTTTGAAAAATGTGATTCTTTCAAATATGTGTCACTTTATGAAGAGATCTGGACACTTACAGGAGGACCTGGGGGTCCTGGAAAGCCAGGTAGTCCCTGCAATTAGAGGGAGAAGAAATAAAAAGCAGTCAAACAAAGTTTGCAACAAGAAAAACAACAACAACAAAAAAAAGACAAAAAAAAGGGGAAAATAGTCCATTGCTCTTGCAGGATGATTCTGTGGTAAATTCATTGTACTCACTCGCTCGCCTACGGGCCCTCTGGGACCCATTGGACCAAGAGAACCCTGCAGATTACAAACACAGTCAAATCAATATGGCACTTTTTCTCAATATACGATCACATGGTCCCACTCAGTCAAATGCACCACACACACACACACACACACACACAGCTTAAGGGCAAATCAGTCATGTTCATTAATAAACTTAATCTTTAGCTTAGATGCTGCTACATCTAAATAATTCAGTGAATTAAAAAAAAAAATACTTTTTCTGGGTAGAACTGGGATCTCAGATACACCAAAGAGCAAAATCAGATATGAAGAGTGTGTGTTAAGTGATGTTTCTCACAGTAGATCCTGGAAGACCAGGAAGGCCTCTCTGACCGGGAAGACCGATCTCTCCCTTCTCCCCTTTGCTGCCCTAAGAAACGGACACAACACCAATAAAACAGCATTATCTCCATGCATCTTTCTTCATGGTTGCTAAGATACACAGAGGCAGGACCGGTCAACATTTAATCAATGAAAGGTGGGTCACTCTCTATGCTCTTGCAGATCAACCAGGAGACAAGCTCTTCAGGCTACAGAGAAATGAGGCTGCAGTAAATGACAGACGCACAAACAGCAAACAACTGCAATACAGAGATATTTGTGCTTGGATTCAGCTGGTATATAATATAATATAATATAATATAATATAATATAATATAATATAATATAATATAATATAATATAATATAATATAATATAATATAATATAATATAATACAACACAATACAATAAAATACAGTATAATATGATATAATATTATATAATATAATATGATATGAACATCTTTGGGAGTGGGTAGCCTAGTGGTAACATCGTGGGCTTTGGCGCAGAGGACCTGGGTTTGAGTCCCTGTCACGCCACTCAGGCAAACCACTGTGGACCCCTGAACAAGGTCCTTAACCCCCACCAACTGCTCCCTGGCGCTTTAAGTAGCAGCCCGCTGCTCTCTGATACTAACAGTACAGAGATGGGTGAAATGCAGAGCCCTAATTTCCCCTCGGGATCTCAACAGCATATAATAATATAATACAATATGATCTATAATTCAATATAATATAATATAATTTGAATAAACAAATGTGGGAAAAAATGCTCTAACTCACTAAGATTCTATTTTAAAGAATAAACATCAACTTTTCAAAGTTGAAAATGAACAAAGTTATTTTTAACTTTATACAAATCTCTTTTAATACTTCACAACTTTATGGATCAATTTGTGAAGCAGGCAGGCCTCCTGATTTTAAATCAAGCTAAAACTTTCCTCATTGTTGGCTGTTATCAAGTGCCCTCCTGGCTGTGGTTCCACTGGTGCAAGAAAAAGAATCTATGATATTCCAAGTTTTATTGTATTACTTTACTTTTTCCCCTGTATTTTTTAATGTACTTTGCACTAATAAGAAAATGTCAAAAGAACAGCACATTTATATCCCCAGTGTAAAATAACATTAAAAACCTGTAACTGACAAAATACATACAATTTACACATTTTAAAAGGAAACATTGTTCAATTTGACCCAAAAAGCTGTTATAAAACATTAAAAACATTTATCATAATTTAACTGAAATTTGAAAGACTTATACTGCTAAACTGACTTTTACTACTTTCAGTGCACTGTCATCTTTTATTTATTTACCTCTACAGTTAATTCACGTTTGAATAGCTATGTGACTGGGATTAATTAATTACAATGAAAATACAGGGAAAAAGAATAATACAATACTTACTGACTAAATACAACAATCTCCTGTAAAAAAGATGACAAGCAACATTCAATCATTTTGTGGTAAATTTATTTTGTTTTTTTTGCTAGATATGTCTGATATTATTGGTCCACCAATGTTATTTGCCAATATTGGCATTAAAATTTTCATATCAGAAATATTGGTATAGATTTTATCGTACTGATACTTTTACTCATGAAATCTCACGACATCTCATTATTCCATTATGAAATCTCTTGAGATCTTGTTCCACTAGCGTTGGTCCAGCATGTAGAAAAGTCCCTGTTATCCTGGAAGAACTTCATATCCCAGCATTCCTTTCAGACTGCCTCGCTTTGAAGCTGCTTATCCACCTTATTCCTAGCCCCCATGAGTCCTTGCGTGAAATGTGCAACCGACTTCCAGTTTGACTGGAACCTTTGTTTATTTACATGCTAGATGCTCGCGCTACTCCACTGTTTTACGAACTTTTAGATAAACTATGTGGGAACATCAGCTGTCACAGCTCAGGCAGGACAACGTTACAACCAACGTTCCTCGTGCAACAGAGGGATGGGAGGAGGATGATGAAGATCTGGCCAAAAATAACGTGTAGCATTATTAGCCACGCTAGCCACTTAGCTCTGTCACATCTGACTGTGAAGCAATGAGCAATCTTAAAAGCTTCGAGGGCTTATCACTACCTATATGATGATGATGATGATGATAATAATAATAATAATGATAACGCATTTTATTTGAAAAGCGCCTTTTCAGAGCACCCCAAGGACACTGTACAGAGCAGATAAAACATTAAAACCAGTATTCTAAAACACTGAAAACACTAAACATAAAAAGTACCACATAAAAACAACATTGGATTGGTGCATATATGGACTTCGGTAGAATAAGATTGTCTGTACAGAAGAGTTTACAGTCTGGATTTAAACAGAAGGAAACGTCTACTGTACGGAGATCAGGAATTCCAGAGATGGGGTAAAAAGGTCGGTTGTGTTTTGTTGAAAGGGGTGGGACACAAAGTTATTTACTTAACAGCAGATGTAATTTTTCTTATTCGCAAAATGCAACCATTTGGTCGCAGTCTGCAGCTCTTCCGCCCTTCTGCCACTCTCTCTCTCTTAGACCAAAATTTGTGTTCTACACATCGCTCTTAAACCACAAATAAAACTTTCTCTGGTTGTTGGTACAACCACGAAGAGCGCAAAATCTTCCCGAAACGTGCAAGGACATCTTTCTTGGGCAAATCGTTTAGAAATATTATGAATTTTCTTGTTGAAATATTAAAACAAACCATGAGCAGAAACAACAATTTACACTGTGAGTCAATGGCTCAGCCCTGTTTCCGGTATCTCACAGGAAGTTGATCGCATAATCGTTGGTACATTCGTTAGCTCAGGAATAAGGTGGATAATATGTCTGGTTTTAAGCTGTTGGTTAAGTTACCCAGTCAGAGACATTATCATTAGCCACATGTTGGCTAACACCCGCTAGTATCTGATATCTGGCAGCCAGATGTCCAAAATTAACTCCTCTGGCTGAGTTAAAGAGATTTTTGGATCTTCACAGTCGAAGTAGAATATAGTTGCATTTCTTAAAATATGAGAGATACAACTTCATAGGTGTCTGCATAGATTGGTATCAGTTAATACTGGATATTGAAAATGAAAAGTTAGACAATATCGGAGTATTGGAAATTGGATATCGGTAAAAAAAAGCCGATATCGAACATCTCTAATTTTTGTCTATATAGTAGAGTTGGACTGTATTTATAGGCAATTTAATTGTTATACAAGATGCCTTCTTTCAAAAATCTCCAAAAAGCAAAAATAACACAAATATGCCATGTTAAACAAATGGTACGAAATTGATTTCTAGCATGAATTTTCTTTCTTTCCTCCCTTTTTCTACAATATTTTTCTGGCACTTCAGCTGCCACAATTTCAGGTTATGTGCTTATTTCCTATGGAGTGATTATAACCTTTTAAACTCTTGTCCCCCCCCCAATCAAAATTAAACTGAATTACACTGAATTGTGGTTATATAAGTCCTTGGCGGATAGACAGTTTATTCCAACATGACAATCCAACTGTATGACTGAGACAGAAATGGATCCATCACTCATCCCCACTACAACACAGTTCAGAGTTGATGGGCTGAGAGACAGGTAGTGATGCCAGTTACGTCAGCCTGTTTGTCAGCTGTCAGTTCTTAAACTTGATTTATGCTTCCACTTTATGGTCTCAGTATACTCAATAGTGTTTTGCATCACAGGCCTTAAAAGATTGTATCTTATCCTGATGATACTGAAGCTACCGAGTTCTGTCTTGTAGTTTACATGTAAATGTTGAGCTGTGATTAAATATTTAATCTGCCCTGTGTGAGATACAACCTGTATGTTGGATTATGTAAACAACTCTGTTTAACTTGCCTTTTAGGGTTTTGTCCTTAAAGTAAAAGTACACCCGCAGAATGATGTGCGTTCATTTTCTACTCACCCTCATGCTGAGCAAGACTCTGGAGCACTTTTTTAATATCTCAAATGCAGCCGGAGATCAAACAGATTTTCGTTTTTCCCCAACTTTTATATAATGGAGTTAACCAGCGCTTAACTCAAAAAAGTCTATTAAAGTCCACAAAAACTTGTCAGTGTTCCTCCATACTGCTCATCTAATGTAATCCAAGTGTTCTTAGTAGGTAGTGTCCTTAATTTACTCCAAACGACATCATATAGTACGTATATATTGATAGCCTAAACAGTACAACATTGAAGTTTCTATTTGCGCATTTGTGCGAGTTCACCACACGACGGAAGCTGTGGCGTTCAGCGCCTACTCTGCCGATAATGCAGGTGGAGAAGAAGAAATTTGCTGTTTACATTGTGCTGCCGACAAACCAGAACAAACACAAGAGGGGTTGGATATTGATTTAAAACAAAAAAAGAAAGAAAAAGAGAACGCGCGATCTCGTCTGCTGTGGCTTCCGTAGTGTCGTGAACTCACACGAATGTGCTAATAGGAGGAGCAATGTAGTGTCGTTTGGAGTAAATTATGGACGCTACCCACACAGGACACTTGGATTACGTTGGACGAGCAGTATGGAGGAAAATTGTCAAGTGTTTGTGGACTTTACTGGACCTTTTTGTGTTGAGCGCCGATGAATTCCATTATATGAAAGTTGGGAGAAAACGAAAACCTGTCCGATCTCCGGCTGCATTTGAGATATTAAAAAAGTGCTCCAGAGTCTTGCTCAGCATGAGGGTAGGTGGAAAATGAACGCACATAATTCTGTGTGTGTACTGGCCCACCTTTAAGGTGAACCAGTTCTTTTCTGAGCAAATTATTTGGTCTGAAAGGTTAAGTTTAGCCCTTATTCCAGGTTCTGAAGTATTGAATTTGGGTTCCTTTGTTCCATGCGTCATGTATGAGTCTGGTCATTAACTTGTCTAAGTATCATGAAGCAATAACTCCTTTTTTATTTACTCTAAGTCCTGCATGTTTTTAATGTTTCCCTGCTGCAAAATACCTGACTCAAATAATGGGTTGTTAAGAGGCTCATGCAGAACTGGACAGCAAGTTGTTGGAGAACCATTGAATTCAAACCAGGGCTATGTCCCAATCCAGGGGCTAGGTCCTTCGAAGGCAGGGTCTTACCTGGTCTATGTGTGCCGGGTCATCCTTAGACCGCGTCAGGCGGAAGTGACGGGCTGTTAAATTCAGATGGCCTAGCCTCCTAGGCATAAAGTATCTCTTGTTGCTTAGCAACTGTGACATCGCTAAACCGAAGCAAAATGGAGCTTCAAAATATTGGTCTTACCAGTGTTCTGCTAATTCTGAGAACACTTTACTGTCATTTTTTATGACTCCAGCTGAGATAAAATCAAGTCCAAGTAAATTCATTTTGTAACGTTTACAAGATTTCAAGTCTCATGCTAACTTTAGCTAATTTCATGGACAATAGCAAATGAAAGACCATAATATTAGTTTGTACACTATGATAAAATCATATAGTAAACGAAATGAAAGTGTCTCTCAATCTTAGACACCTCTGCTGTAAAATGTCCTGTTTAGCCCAAAATGCATCTTGGGATAGGATTAGCAACAAAGGATATGGACCGACCTTAAAATCTGGGGAAAATAAAGCCACATTTGTAGGCTGGATTTGAAAGAGCCATCGAAACCTAGACAGCCATAGTTGCATTGCTTAGACGTAAGTGGTCTTCAAATCCAGCTGTGGAAGAACGCAGCCCTCAAATTTCAACACAAACCAGGTGTGTTGCAGCTGGGAAACATTAAAAAATCTACAGGACACTGGCCCAAGAGGTCTGGAGTTAGTGACCCCAGGTCTGTGTGGACAAGTATTTATTGGAAAAACTGACTGTGACAGTCAAATGTTTGACAGATTCTTTTAAGATCTAATGAGCTGTTTGAAATTCATGTAAAGCAAATTCATGTTGTGTCAATATCTTTCAGGTGAAAATTTAACTTGACGCCAGAATCAACAACTTTCTGAATAATTAATGTGTTTATCTATTTATTTGTTTGAGTGATCACTTACAGGAACACCTGGACTGCCGGGAGACCCTGGAAGACCCTGAAAAGGAAGAAAGAGAGGGTGAAAAGTAGTTAAAAAGAAAGGCAATAAAGGAGGAATTCATCCCTAATAAAAAATGTCTGATGCTATGAAATACATGCTTACATCTCTTCCATCCCTGCCGTTTTCTCCTGGGGCCCCTCGGGGGCCCTCTGGTCCAGGGGCACCTGGGGGACCTTGAACTGATTTGTCAGGCTGAGAGAGGAGACAAAACGTCAGCAGATGGGACAAACACTAAGCTGTTAGGGTAACAGCATGTTTAACACTTCATCGATCGATGAACTTTTATCTTTTTTTCAGGCCAACCTGTTATTTTAAAGCAGCAACATACTGCCACTTTGACAAAGCCACAGTGTCTCTGGAAGACACACAAAGTGTCCTTTAGCAACGGTGCCTTAACAAAATGATGCAGAAAAATTGGACACTTTTTCTAAATGAAAATTTATGTATGATAAAATCTGCAAGGTCCTTATTTAAAATGTGAAACCTTTTTTGGAAGAAGAGAAAGCAGGTAGGACTTTGTTTTAGTAAAGCTTGATAATGAGGACTGGCTCAGATTAATCTAAACTGTACAGTGATGCATCTTTCCTCACTCTCTATGGACGTTTGTTTGGGCTTCTCTAAAGAAGAGAAGTTCTCCATACGCCCCAGGGTTCTTTCTGTTAAAAGGGAGTGTTGTCTCTCCAATATGTCTGCCATCCCAAACAAACTGTGGACAGACGACTGGGCAGAACTGTGGATTCATCTGTGAATTATTGCTTTACTAGGCTATGTTATATTTATTCACTCATATGTGTGTTTGTGTGCGTGTGTGTGTGAAATTTGATCATACAAAACTGGCCTGTACTGAACTGAACGGGATTAAACTGGATTGAACCAGATTTGAAATAATTACGTTATAACAGGATTGAACTGGATTATAACTTGCAAATTCTCTGTTAAGTCCTCTTAGATGACTTTATTTTTGTCAAGTTAACCTGAATTAAACTGACTACAGTTACATGTACTGGAGGGGAGGTCAAATGTTGCTTATTTTCTTTAAAGGTGCATTGCACAAGTTTAAATGTTAAATACTATTCTTTTCTTTCTTCCACATGCTTTTACAAATGCCTGTGTAGAATGAGCTGATCTCTCCTCAGTGCAGTGGTCTCTACTGTTTCTGAATTCAAGAGTTTCGGATACGAAGCATCAAGGGGCGCTTGTGGGGGAGACAAGCTGTGCGTTCTCATTCGTCTGGCCGCACGTCCACGCACATCGATACAACACTAACTGCTGCTAAAAGATGGCGAACAGGTGCCTCTGAAACCCCAACTCAGACTCCAGTAAGACAAAGAAAAAAAGTTTTGTCTTGTGAGACGAAGAGAACCAAACTGGAGTCTGACTGATCCACGCGGCAGGGGGGCGCTTTTCGGCACAACACCGTGACCGGAGTAAGACGGGAGTAAACAACCGAGCAGCTTTTTTTCTTTTTTTTTAATTGGAGGGAGCTCCGATCCAGTCTGGGAATAAAACGGGACCCACAGTTGATTTTCTTCTTACTAACAAGGTAAATGTGATGTATGACAGAAATAAGGATGCATAATATTGCAATGCTAAGTTTTTAGCATGGAAATGTAGCAGTATGGCTGTTCCTGAGGAAGAGAAACACTCTTGTCAACTTGTCAGATTTAGTTGATGCTGTAATTTTATAAGGTAATCGTGGTCTCAGCCTGTGAATTTAGATATTTGAACTACAAGCCAGCGTTAGCCTGTTGTTACCGTTAGCATACCACCCGTCAGTTTACTCAACGATCAAACCCTAAACAACTTGTAGATTTATAACTTTACTACTTCAGCAGACATCGTGACTCTAACTCTGGGCTTAGACTGAATATAATGGGGGTTAAATTAGAGACCAACGCAGTCGAAGCAGCTCACGTGTGTGCACGACATTAGCGTCACTTCCACTTGTCGCTAGAGAGGGAAAACTTCTGGAAAAAACCTGGAACTTGCGCTGTACTTCTTTAAAGGAGCCGTATCATGAAAAATGGGCTTTTAAGAGCTTTTCAGTATGTTACTGTGTTATTCCCTCAAAAAAAACTTCATTTAAGTAATTTTTTTCTTCATTTGTGCATATTTGAGTAATATTTATGAATATTCAGGCCGAGCTGTAGCTTCCTTAACATAACTGACTGACACCGGTATACGCAACGAGGTGGCACCAGTCACGAAGCGAAAAAATACGCATGCGCAGCATCGGAGCAAGGCGCCCCCTTAGTTCAACAGAAACTCGAGAAGAGTCCTAACCTATCCACACTCTCTAAGGAAGAAACAAACAGCCTGCGGGGAAGATTTCCTCAGAGACAAACATCCGTCAGCTAGACGTTTGCTCCAGATTTCAGAAGAATTTTTTTTTTTTTTTTTTTAGCTCTAGAGGACGGCAAGTTGGGAAAATGTGGTTGCGTTCGGTGTGGGAGTTTATTTGTTGTAATGGACGAATCGACTTGCCAGAAGTGGTTGGATTAGTATATCTTCAGGAGCAGAAAAAAACCCTCAACTTTGTGTGTGAACTTCACTCCTGACAACTTCATGAATCTCGGGCAGTAAAGTCTTTTTCTCCGGGATTATTTCTGAAAAGTGACAGTTTCCACCATAAAAACGCCTCACGGACAGACAACAACACCGGTGAGTGAAAATGTCTCCCAGCTCAATGCTAACTGTTACGCTGTGATTTGTTTGCTAATTTACTTATTTGTTAGGGATCTCTGTGGTACTTCTGTGGTACTGCGTTTACTTCTAACTCCATGTCAGACTGTGGCTTGAGTGCATACAGCTCCATAACAGGCTGCTCTATTTTATTCCATCGATCGGAGTCCGATTATCCATCAGTATTTGCAAATAACGTCCATGTGAGTGACGAAGGTGCCGGTGCTAAAAACAATTCTGTGACCCTTCAGAATCAGTGTCTCTTCCGGGCGATGTCATGAAATGGGCGTAAAACATGTTGAGATTGGTGGAGAGCTTCGGTGGGTCAGTGCAGTCAGCCATCTTACTTCTGTGTTGGAAATTAAACATATAGAAAAACTAATATTTAACACCAAATTAGTTTCTATAGTAGCGATGGGATTTAGCTTATAAATGTCTGTATTTGACTTTTGGAATGTTTGAAAAGCATGATACAGCTCCTTTAAAGGAACGTGTGTTTTGGGGTCTTCTGTTTGCTTTAGGCAGCATGTTGCTTTGGGTCGCTTTAGGGGAAGAAAGGAGTTTGATTGAGAATATAATTCTTCACTAAATCTAATCTGGCATGTTGAATTATTTAATTATTCACCGTTCAACTTTTTGCATCACATGGATTTCTAAAGGTTTTCCACGGCATTGATCTATGACACCAGTGGTCTTGTCAAAGTAGCGATATATGAAACCATCAAGGTGGGGACAGCCTCACAGATCAGAGGTGAGAAACTGGAGTGATCAACTAAAGTTCCTTTTAATTTCTTTTAAGGTGATATTGATGACATGATCTTTTTCAGAGGGTCCTTTAATGCTATAAATGTTTTCACTCATACAGTAATTTGTGTGTGGCATCTTTATGCCAGGTGGATTTGTTGCACTATGCCAAAGTCTTGAGTCATCCCTGTAATCATCATATCTTGTTTATAAGCAGATCGGCCTTAGTGTTTTTTTTTAGAGCAGACTTGAGTAATAGTTCTCCAAGTTTTCCAAGGTCTTTCAAAGTTTTTCTTTGGACATTTATCTCTTATTTACAATCCATTTCTTGTAGCACTCAACAAAAATGTGCTTATCTGTTGGATAAACCACTAAACATTGACCTATGAATCATTTCGGCATAGACAAAAAGGCACACCAGCGTTATTGACACAACAGAAAACTTCAAGAATCAATTTCAAAAAGGAGCTTTAGGTATTTTGTTGCCAACAGTCTGTTGCAAAGTCATAATTTCTTCATATGACTTTAGCTGTTTCTGTGAAAAAAAAAAAAAAAATCTAATCAGTTTGGCAGAAAATGGTATTTTTGCAACAACAGGGTGAATCCCAAAGAGCTGTTACTGAAAGCTTGGCATATTTCAGCATAGTTAGTCGTGGCCATGTTTACATGAGAGTTTTAATTCCTCTTTAGTTCCAAATGAAATTTAATTCCACCTTAAAAAGACCGTGTAAACACTTAATTCCAAATGAAAATGTTCTTTCTTCGTAGCTGTTTTTGCTTTTTGTTCAGTTATGTTAGGGCGGTAAAGGTTTGATGTATAAAAACACGAGGAATACAGCATGTGAGGGTTAGGTCTAAACAGTGCGCTTCCGAATAGTCGTTGGCTGCAATGAAAATGCAATATTGGGCGTTTACACGCAATTGTGCATGTTGGGAGGAAAAAAATGTAAATATATTATTTTAACTCTCACAAAGCATTTTATTAACCGTGAGAAGGACTGCAGGCTGTTTTTGCATATATTTTTAGTACGTCTGAAAAGCAGGTGCAAACTAGCAGCTTTACACACAAAAGGCTTCATCTTCCGAGGGGGGCAATGTTGGACACATTTAACTCTGAATCAAAATCATTTTTCTTGAGCTGTGAGTTTAAGTTCATTCTTGAAATCAATAACAATCAACACAGCAAACATCATTATTGAACACAAGTGCTAAATATTCCAGACAAACCAAACGGAACATTTGCTGCCACTAGAATGATAACTGGGCTGCACGGTGGTGCACCGGAGCCTCACAGTAAGAAGGTCGCTAGCTCGAGCTCTGGCTGGAGGGGGTTCGAACAATTCCAACAGCGGCCTTCCTGTGTGGAGTTTGCATGTTCTCCCCGTGTATGCGTGGGTTCTCTCCGGGTACTCCAGCTTCCTCCCACCATCCAAAGACATGCATGTTAGGATAACTGGTTACTCTAAATTGCCCCTAGCTGCCCTGTAGCTCAAGTTGAACTGACAGCTGACATTAGCTGTCAGTTATTAACTCCTCTGCATTACTTGCTGGACATGCTGCAGGTCTCCTGTCGTATTAGCAGCGAGCCTGGCAACGCAGCGGCTGGAGTTGCTTTTCTGCCGTTGCAACTACAACCTAGACACACACGATGTTGCTGTTCTGTCCGTATTCCATATTCAACCTTTAATTGTGTCTCTTTATTTTTACAGTATATGTAGCGGCCTGACAATAGCAGTGTACTCCTGGCTGCATGAGCCTCTGAAACCATTGGCGTTGTGCTAAACAGTGTGTACCTCATGAATAATAGATGTCGGAGACCATCTTCAAGGCTGCAGTTTCATTGATTCAGCACCTCCTGATTCATGTCCTCATAAACTGGCCACCTCTGAGACTCGGCACGGATACCTGTTGTATCATTCTGATTTTTACATTTATTATCCTTATTTTAAATTATATCTTCATTTCCCTCTTCCATCTCAATTTGGTCATATTTCCTTTTGCGCTGTCATCTCTAAAAAATTTGCCAAGGTGCCAACCCTCATAACATACAAAACCCTCATTTATACAGGGGTGTTTCCAACATGTTTGCGCTGTCATTTTTAAAGGTGTTGGCTGAAGCATATGGGAAACAAGCATTGGACTCGTGCCAGCTGGCAGAAATGAAGTAGTATGTTTGTGTCGAGCCACTGCTGCAAAACTACAATCTAGATCAAAGTGAAAATCTGTTTTAGTATTTGGTTTTCCATGTTGCAGCCCAAAAGGAAAAGCAGCTTGTCTACTTCCGGGTAGAGGTTAATGGACAAAAATACGTAATGTCTGCCCCCTGTCCAATTTGAAGTCCTTCCAACCCCCAGATCTAAGTAAACATGAAGGAGAGTAATTTAATTACGAATTAAAAAGACATCATGTAACCATGGCCAGCATGTTTTTAAATAAAAGGCTAATGTCAGCAGATGATGTCCTCAAAAAATGGAGAAAGTTTGATCCATCTGTTGGACGAAGCCTCATCGGAAATGGTTTCTGTAAAGGGTGGCTGTCAAGCAGCCGCTAAAGACCCACAACATAACTTTTTTACCTTAAAAATATGCGTTTCTGACTCGTTTTGATGGCACACCAACATTCATTATGTGCATTTCTCAAGGCGTCACTGCCCAGCGGCGTTCCGAGGCTCAGAAACCGCACTATGAAACTTTTCCCATCCAGGACACGACCATGATGTTGCAGCTGACTATTGGTTACGCACCGTGTCATGTACTAGCTAATGGAAATTAACTTGACATGAACACAGCGGGTGTTTTGAACGTTCACCTGGCGGATTCGGCAAAGAAACACAAGGAAACATTACCAGAGGAAGAAAAGAAAAGAAAGAGAGGAAGGGAAAGAAAAAGAGAAAAGAAAAGAGTGTGTGGGAGTGGGGGGAGGGAAAGAAAAAAAGGGAGGGAGGAGGGGGGGGGGGGGTTTATATGGGGAGAGGGGGGGGGGGTGGGGGGATGGGGATATTTTGGGAGAAAGAAAAAAGGGGGGGTGGCCAAGGGGGGGGGTGGTATAGGGGGGGGGGGTGTTGGGGGGGGGGGGGGGGGGGGTGGGGTGGGATGGTCCGTGGTCCTATGGGGGGTGGGGGGGGGGTCGACAGCGCCCGGCTGCTTGCAAGCCGCAGGTAGACCCTACTCAGTCACTGAGAAAACTGCTAAAAGTTACGTTGTGGATCTTTAAAGGAAGGGAATCGAGCAGAAAAGGCTGAGGTATGCCACATGACATGAGAACTGGACTGAAAATCAGCAACAACAGGTCTGATGGAGGGATTTATCCTCCGCAGAAGTGTGGGATCATCTGACAACAGGAAAAAATACACAGCCGAGATCCGATGAACAGCTCTGAATAGTCCCTCATGAAGCTTGGAAAACCATTTCTGAAGACTAACGTGTTTTAAGAAAAGGATTTTTGGGGGGGCTCAAGTGGACTTTATTTGACAGTAGCTCTGCAGGAAGTGACAAGAATCAAAGAGTCAGGCTGGGACTCCAACCTGGCCAGCTGCACCGAGGCGCTGTAGCCTCTTTAAAGGGTTGGCTGCGTAACCAACTGAGCTACACGCCACCCCTCCTGAACACCACTTGAAAAGAAATGAAAAAAAAAAAACTTGTCTGAGAGGGTTCGGACTGCACCAATGAGGGATGACTCAACAATTTTGCACAGTGCTGTAAGTACTGCTGGCTTTATGGAGATTTAGATATAGATACTATAGACTATAGGTAAATACTTAAACAGTGTGAACAAACAAAAACATCCCATAAACCATTTCAGGACAAAGCTCTAAGGCAATTAGGCAACCACAGCTCTTGAATAGATTACTGGCTTAAAATTCATGAAGCAAAAAGAAGGTAGAGAAGAAAAATAAATACCTCAGCATTGGCATACATCTGCAGAAGCAAGAGAAATCAGATAAAAGGAGAGTTAGTGAAAGTAATCACACCACCCTCACCAAAAGTGTGAGCAAAAGCGCACCTGTTCACAATCATAGTAGTGTAGTGAGTAATATCATGCTGTCATTTAAATATAAAGCCTCAAACACAGTGCCCACACCCCCCATGTTAGCCCGAGAGTGCACCAGGTCAGGAAATGTTTGTCTACAAGGGAACAGTCATGTTGCATTTTCATACATGTGATCAA
Organism: Atherinomorus stipes; assembly: GCA_023101725.1. Taxonomy (NCBI): domain Eukaryota; kingdom Metazoa; phylum Chordata; class Actinopteri; order Atheriniformes; family Atherinidae; genus Atherinomorus; species Atherinomorus stipes. Next base: position 213,293 of record JALJCO010009144.1, read on the forward strand.
ATAAATGCTCACTTTCTAACCTCATATTTATTGCACTACAGATGTTACAGAAAATGAGATGTGAGACAGCAGAGTGAAATTTTTCATTGCAGGCTACAAGTATGCCTCAGAGGCAGATATCTCATTAATTATACTTCAGCCGCAAAGAAATGAAAGATCATATTTTCTCATAAATGTCATACACTACACAGCCTTGTCTATACGTGTAAGTTTTATTTCACTAAAAAGGCTTGTCCTGAAGGAAAGATCTAAATCTTATACTGCTGTACATTTTTTTTAGATGATCTCTGACTATTAATGTATCAAAAGATCCCCATGTTAATGATTAAATGGGCTTTCATTTCCATTTAAATAGACCAAACATATCAAAACATCACAGAAATACTGAAATTAGCTCAGTTCATCTTAAGAAGAATAACTGCGGCCATTTAACAGTATATTAAACAACACCTCAACCAAAATGCAGAAACAGTGTGTAAAAAACCAAGAAATCTCCTTGACTGAATGGTTTAGAGAAGGGTTACTCAAATCGGTCCTACAAGGGCCGCAATCCAGCAGGTTTCCCATGTCTCCGTGCTCTAACACAAGTTAATGAGTCATTGTGCAGAGCTTGATTTGGTATTGGATCTATGTAATTTGAATCAGGTGTGTTACAGCAGGAAGATTTGGAAAACCTGCTGGATTGTGGCCCTTGTAGGACTGAATTGAGTAACCCTGGTTTAGAGTCATATTTGACCATAGTAGCTGCAAGGTGTCCAGGTCCTGCAGCTTCATTATGTTGTGTTTAGTTTTACAATTTGTTCTCATCTGTTCGAAAGACATTGTTCCAGAAGTTGTGCGGTTTGCTCAGTTAAAATCGTTCTGCACTTGTCCAGTCTTTTTCTATTCAGTCCCCCCAGGAATTTGCAGTGTTGTGATGCAACTATCAATCCATATTTAGCCAATTCTTGCACATCCTTGCAAATTTGCCTAGCAACTGCAACTTAAACACAAATCTGAAAGATGCTAATACTCCTCTGTGCTACTCATGACGTTTCCTTCAATGTTTCTGATTACGAGCAAGCAGATGTATGTGAGAGGTATGTAACCCACAGGAAAAATGTGCTGCTCATTTGTGGCTCAGTCTCACCTCTTGAGATCAGTTTAAGCTTCTCATAATGGTATCATCTGTGATAATTTTTTTCTGAATTACTTCTTAGGGTTTCTTAGGAGCAAGAGATGAGCTAAAAAAGAGAAAAAACATCACTGAGACAAAGGAGGTTGAGTTGAGATTACTGTATTTGAGCCATACTTGAGAAGTGGGATAAACAGTAGAGATCTCATAATTGTTTGCTCCTGATATCAATTGTCTCAGCTAAGACATAGCTGAGATCAGGGGCAGACAATTATGACATCACCTCTGTTTATCCCACTTCTCAAGTATGGCTCAAATACAGTAATCTCAACTCAACCTCCTTTGTCTCAGTGATGTCCTTTCTCTTGTTTAGCTCATCTCTTGCTCCTAAGGAACCCTGAGGAGAAGTAATTCAGAAACAAATGATCACTGAATGATACCATTACGAGAAGGTCAAACTGATCTCAGAGATGAGATTGAGCCATAAATGAGCAGCACATTTTTCCTGTGGGGAGGCATGTGCCTCATCACTTTCTATGTGTTCTTAATGAAGGTGACAGCAAGCTATTTTATACCACGTGCGATACAGTGGTGGAAGACAAACCAAAGTTTTTAGCTTAAAATCTTTTTCTAGAGCAAACCACCGTCAGAGAATGTCTGAAATGTGCAAACTGATAAGATATATCACCATGATGGTGTCTGTAACATCAAGATCTGAAAATGCTGAAAGAATCTGAATTTTTTTTCTTTTGTCCTTTCTGTTCAACCAATATGTTGCAGCTTCAAGATTACTGTGCTTAAAGTGTGCTTATTGAATGTTGAAATATCAGAAGAACGAATTTAATTAATTGATATTATTACAATAAATTGTATTTCAGATAAATCTGACTTGTTTTAGCAAAGGAGCAAAACAAAACAAAAGAAACATTCAACACCACCACAACCTTTGTCAGAACCTTTCACAAAAACTAACATGCTGTAAATTCCTGGTGGGACTCCTCATTGTACCACCATGAACTCTATCATTTAACATGCTGACGGAGGCCTGGGGGGTCTGAGATGTAGCTCAGCTTTTTGTTGTTTCTCTGACCAGCGTCCAGTCTGATTTTGGGCTGAACCTGCTCCTGAGAAGACTGGCAGCTCTATAGACCCTTGCAACTGATGTGACGACACACAACCACAGCTGGAAGACAACTCAATGCAACACGGGGCTGCATGCTTTCATTTCAGGGTTACTCAATTCGGTCCTACAAAACTAACCGAATTGAAAAAAAAAAAAAGTCAAAACTAAATAAAAACTGAAACTAATTAAAAATCCAAAACTATTATAACCTTGTATAATACTATATTTTGTGGAAAATGACCTGAGCAGACCCTGTACTGGTACCGGCTTGTGGTTTTTAAGTCAGTCCTTCACAGGCCAGCCAGACCTTCCTTCATTCACCTGAAAGTGTCTCAGTTTGTTCGCCCTGGGTGGTTATCACGGCTGCTACTATAAAGACTTGTTCTGTCCAGGTCCTGGCCTGTTAGAACACCCAAATACTGCACAAAAGTTGACCATTGTGATGGGCCTCCATTTACTTTCTGCTTCTGCTGAGTGTCAAGCACTGACATCGTTGTCTTCCAGCATGGCGGATGGCCGTCCGTCTTGTGACCAGTGACATCATGTAGCATGGGTCTATTGAATGTTTTACACTTGTAAATAATGTGTCTCTCTTCAGGTTTATGAACTCCAGGTAGTTTGGAAATGATCAAATAATGGACCTTTTCCACTCACCTAAACGCAACTCAATTCAACTTGGCTTGGTAGCTTTTCAATTACAATCTATTACCCCGACCACAAGTGGGCGGGGTAAGAATGAAGCCGCTGCAACGTACTAGATTGTGCAACGCAAACGACAGCAGCAACAGTTCACACTCCCTACCAGTAGGTGGCGGTAACGTACCTCATTAATTGTTAGTAGCTGCCAGTAAAAACAACAGAGGGAAAAGACAAGAAGAAGTATGAGGAGAAAGTAACATGGGAGAGAATGAATCACATCATCAGTGACACCAGTTGAAGATGAATTCATGTGGTGTAGGTGGTTGCAATCTTGCCCTATAACCTGGAGATCCCTGGTTCAAATCCCTTTTCAGCCGAATGAAATTCTTTTTTTTTCTCTACAATCTTGTTGCGAATCTGAAATCACTCCCTCACGAGCTCACATTGATCTATTTATCTGCACGCATGCAATAAAGTCTTCCGAATCTGAATCTTTTTATTTATTTATTTAACCTTTATTTAACCAGGAAAAGTCCCATTGAGATTAAAAACCTCTTTTACTAAGGAGTCCTGGCCAAGAGGCAGCAACCATAATAAGCAAAATCTGAATCCATCCATCTATCTGTCTATCTATCTCAACAAGATCGTGGAGAAAAAAAAATATATTATTCGGCAGAAAAGGGAATTGAGCCCACAACCTTTGAGGTGAAAGGCAAACTTGCCACCACCTACACCACATCAATGCTTCTAAAAGCAGTGCAAATAATGATATAATTCGTTCCTCCCAGATTCTTCTCATCTTCTTCCTCTGTTGCTGTTTTTACTGGCTGCTGACTAACAATTCATGAGTTGCGTTACCGCCATCTACTGGTAGGGAGTGTTAACTGTCGCTCATTTAATGATGTCACTCTCTGACCCTGACATCTGATTGGCTAACCCCTTGGCCCCAATAGGTGGCATGCGGTGAGATGACGTCAGACATAGCTCGCTTCAGCACGCTCAGAACCTCGCCAGAGGAGGTACAGAAACTGTATCACCTCAGCTCGGAAAATCCCCAGTGGAAAAGCCCAATAACTGAGGTGAGGTGAGGTGAGCAGAAAAGGGATGGTGGAAAAGGGCATATGTCTTCCAAGCCTGATGAGCAGCAACGCTAACTTCTCTATCTGGGATCAGTGCTGATGTCTTTCCTCCCGGGCATTGTTGACCCACTTGAATGCTTCAGATTAGGTTTATATTGCTGATGATCAGATATTTAAGTTAGATTTGCAGCACCTGGCTTCTTCTTAATCCCAAGACTGTCAGGTAAGAGTCATGCATGCTTACTAGTCAGCCAAAGGGATATCCCTGTGGCCAAGTAGCCAGGGCGCATCATCTTAATCTTTAGGGAAGCAGAGGTCTTGCTTAATTTTTCACACATGTTTTTGCATTTTGCTGAGGCTGTTAACTCTGTAGCCAGTCAGGGTTTGCATTTTGACTTCATGAGCTCACAAAATAACTTGAACTGCAACCCCAGCATGCAGTTAAACTGAGGCTGCTCAGCAGAGTAGTTGTTATTCTTCTGCTCCTTTTTCTAACTATTTCTGCTGCACTCCTTCAACGTGCTGAAAGCTCCATCTTGCCTGAATAAAAACACAAACCAAACCGAAGGCTGAGCAGACCTGAGTCCTTGTTACTGTACCTCGGTGGCAGGCAACTCGTTGCAGCTCTCTCTCTGGGCTCTCTTCGGGTCGCAGTGGATTAACATCCACTGGAGCTCAAACTGAAAAAGAGATGTTTCTGTAAGCACACATACAGCAAGAGGACATTTACATGTGTGACACAGGAAAATGTGTCTGGAAATGCTTTGTAATGGTACACTTCTTTCTCCGTAGTTTTGAGTCAGAGGTTTTTATGTTGAGCTTGGTTTTCCAGCAGTGGGATTTTCTGCAGGGATTACTTTTTCCCCCTCTGGAACCCAGCTGAGCAGCTTTGCTGTGACAGCAGCACTTTAGAATTATAGCAGAGCTCAGCACGCACATAAACCTGAATGTGTTTGTTCACAGAGAGCGCCACTGCCCTGAAAACGCTACACACCCATGATTTAATGCAGCAGGCAAGATCTCCATCTAGGGATGCACAATATTGGAATTTTGGCCAATATCCGACATGCCGATATGTTAAAACTCATGTGGCCAACAACCGATATCGATACCGATATTAGGGCTGAAAAAAAAATAAACAATCATTGCAAATAGCAGTTTTGATATCAGTTTGTGACACTTTAAAAAATAGGGGTGGGAAAAAATATTGATGCACTGAAATATTGCGTTATTTTAATATGCATGTATCAAATGGATATATAAAAACGCAGCATCGATCTATTTTACTTACAAAATCTTGCGATATTTTGTGAATTCCCACAAGATTTCGTAACGGAACGATGAAATATTGCGAGATTTCATTTGTAAAATAGATCAATACAATATCATATCATATCATATGATATCAATATGATATCAGCATATGAAAATATTGTGATATTTCAGTGTATCAATATTTTTCCCACCCCTAGTCTTAAGCAGTTTTAAAGTCTGTAAAAAAGTTTTTGAAGAAGAAAAATAAGTTGGGTTTTGTTTTGTTAGACTTTAGAAACAGCGGGCTGATCAGTTAAATATCAGTTCAATATCAGTTAAATATCGGTTAAATATCAGTGGGGTGGCCAATGTCCGATGACTCAGTTTTAAAGGCCGATATAGGCCCATACCGATAGGGGGCCGATGATATCGTGCATCCCTATCTCCATCCTGACTCACCACCACGGAGGCATCAGGATCAGCATCCAGCCGGCCGATAAGGGTGTCTCCCTCTGTGTTGATGGGGCCTTTGCCTTTAATCGGTTTCTGATCCACAGGCTGGCAGTCCACGTACAGCGTGACCTGGTCGCGCTCCACGCCGATCATCACCTTGTGCCACTTGGTGTTGAAAAGCACAGAGAGGCCGGGGAAGGTGACGGTCTGCAGGTTTCCGTCTGCGCCCATCAGGAAGTACTCCAGGGCCTGCTGGTCCCCGTTCAGCCTCAGCCCGGCCTGCTTGTAGCCGTCTTCGTCCACGACCTGCCACACGTTCCACACCTTGTTCACCGTGTTCTTGATCATGCGGAAGGTGGTCATGAAGGAGTACTCATCTGGGAAGCCCCGAGGAAAGTTAAGCCTGCGGGGGAGGTGGGGAACAGGAGTTCAGACGCTTTTTAACTGAGCTCCACATAAAGATGTCTCACTCCCATAAATCTCCAAAACGTTAATTCATGATCGGAAAATAAGCACTTGTCAGCAAAACGCTCATCAAATCACGACGAGGACGGAAATAACTCACAGTCCTGTCACTCAGATTAATAGTAAACTTCCATATTTCAAAAATCAAAGACAGGTTTTAGAGAAGAAGTCCTTCTAGTGCATAAATCAGCGGTTCAGCTCCAACATGCCGTCCTGGTTAGCATTTTGAGTTTTTAACAAGCCAGGTTCTCAGTAGGTGGTGCATTCATGGACGGGCACTCCAGCCTGACTTTTACCATCTTGTAAACCATCAAGGTGAGGCAATAAAAAGAAGGAGGTTTCCTGTTACCCAGTAAAGCAAATGAAGAACTCTCTTTCTAGCCTTGCCTGAGGTCAGAAAGTTTCAAGTATGTGGCACTTTTGCCCTTCAGACTATCAGACGGGGAGCAGAGCTGAAGCAAAAGCAGACTTCAAAGCACACTGGACTTTTAGGCGGAAAAAAACATGTATTTGCATTCAGTTTAACAGGCCTGAGTGGCACAGATTGGGTGCCAGTGAGTTGCATAAGAGCCTCTAAAGGAAGCTGGCATCAAGGAAAAACATTTGCCCAAACAGACTGCAGCGGGCACACTGGGAAGCACCAGGAGACATCTCTGCTTATGTAACCTCAGTGAAGTCTTTAACCTGCTCACTCTGTCCTGACATCGCACATTCACATCACACCTTTTAGATGTGTTGAATTGAGTGCAAAACACTGAGACATGAAAGTAGCCCTGACATCCAAAGGTTCTCCTCACCTCCCCACAGTGGCCTAACGCTGCAGGAGGGGGGCAGGGGATAAAAATAGAAAAAGAAAACCCAGCATTTTTATAAGCTCTGCTAGTTGGACAGAATTTTAACATGATAAATTGACAGATATGTTCATCAAATATATCCAATGATTTTTTACTTTTGTATTGGTCAGTAATCCAGCAGCTGTTGAGGTCTGTTTCAAACTGGAAATGCAACAATTTTAAGCCTTTAACACTTCTGGTCTGTTTAAATTGTATTACTTTTTATATCAAATTATTCATTTTGTCTAATTATTTTGTTAACGAAAAAAAAAAGTTATTTTGTCAACAGCCTCACAGTAAGAAGGTCACTACTTCAAGCCTCAGCTGGGGAAGAGGGGGTTCGAACAGTTCCAACAAGAGGCCTTCCTGTGTGGACATGTTCTCCCCGTGTATGCGTGGGTTCTCTCCAAGTACTCCGACTTCCTCCCACCATCCAAAAAGCATGCATGTTAGGTTAACTGATCACTCTAAATTGTCCCGATAGTGAATGTGAGTGTGTGAGCGACCCTGAATTGGACAAGCAGTACAGAAAATGAAAATTTTAACTATTATTCTATGTTTTATTTTATTCATTCCATCATTTTCTGTACCGCTTATCCAGTTCAGGGTCACGGGGGTTGCTGTAGCCTATCCCAGCTACTATCAGGTGAGAGGTAGGGTACACCCTGGACTGGTCCCCAGTTTGTCGCAGGGCCAACACAGAGAGACAGACAACCATTCACACTCCCTTCTAGGGGCAATTTAGAGTGATCATTTAACCTAACATGCATTTCTTTGGACAGTGGGAGGAAGCCGGAGTACCTGGACAGAATAATAATAATAATAATAATAATAATAAATTTAATTTATAACGCACTTTTAATTTTAAAAGACTCCACAGTCTGTGCCATCCTCAGAGGCTCAGGCAGGGCATTCCACAGCCGTGGAGCAGCAGCCTGAAATGATCCGTCCCCCATTGTGTGGAGTCTAGTTCTGAGTGGATATAGACTATTTGAGTCAGTGGACCTGAGGCAACGGATGGTGGTGTGTGGGGTCAGGAGCTCTGTTAGATAAGTTGGGGCGTGGCCATGAAGACACTGAAAGGTCAGCAGGCAGATCTTGTACTCTATCCTCTGCTGGACAGGAAGTCAGTGCAGGGACCGTAGAACGGGGTGATGTGGTCATATGTGGTCATAGGATGCGGGCAGCACAGTTTTATACTGTATATACTGAAGCTTCTGCAGGCTCCTGCCTGGGATCCCAACGAGGACGGCATTACAGTAATCCAGCCTGGAGGAGACAAAGGCGTGGATCAGCTTCTCAGCATCGCTGAGGGAAAGGGACGGGCGGAGTTTGGAAATATTTTTAAGATGAAAAAAAGATGTTTTACAGAGGTGTTTAATACGGGAATCAAATGACAAGTTGGAGTCAAACCTGACCCCAAGGTTTGTCAAAGAGGTAGAGAGGGGGACAAAATGGTTGGAGAACAAAACAGTTGTGATCGGGGAGGATTTAATCTGATGTGGGATGCCAACAAGAATGGCCTCGTTTTTGCGCTGTTAAGCTTTAAAAAATTTTCTGTCATCCACGCCTCTATCTCCTCCAGGCAGGAAGAAAGAGTGGACAGAGTGATGGCTGATGAGGTGGGATCAGTTCACAGGTAGAGCTGGGTATCATCAGCATAGCAGTGAAAAGCGATTCCATGCTTGAAATAAATATTTAAATATATTAATACACATATAAATGTATAAATAAATAAATGAATAAAAATAAAAATAAATAAATACAAATAAATGTAGAAATGCATAAATCAGTCAAAAAATAAATAAATAAATATATTTTGGTCATATAAAAAAATGCAAATGTTATTTTTTTTACTTGTATTTGTCTATTTATTTATGTATTTATTCATGCATTTTCTCCTTTTTGTGCATTTCTACATTTAGTATTTATTCTATCTATTTTTTACATTTATTTATTTCTACATTTATTTATTTATACTTTTATTTATTTCTTCCTACATTTATTTCTGTATTTCTACATTTCCACGTGTTTCCATGTGTAAATAAATAAATGTGTAAATAAATAAATGTAAAAAATAAATAAATGAATAAATGCATAAATGTATGAATGCACAAAAAGGAGAAAATGCATGAACAAATACATAAATAAATAGACAAATACAAGTTTAAAAAAAAAAGATAAAATTGGCATTTTTTATGACCAAAATATATCTATTTATTTTTTGATTGATTTATGCATTTCTACATTTATTTGTGTATTTATTTATTTTTATATTTATTCATTTATTTATTTATACATTTATATTTGCATTTATTTAATTCTATATGTATTTATATATTTATTTTTTGTCATTTTTCGTCCCTCATAGCCGATGATGTGACCCAGGGGAGGCATATAAATGGTAAACAAAGTGGGGCCAAGGACAGACCCCTGAGGAACCCCACAGGTGACAGCATGGGGGCTCGATCTGGCATCCCCCAAGGCCACACACTGCCCTACCTGCGAGAAAGGACCGGAACCACTCAAGGACGGTTCCAGTCAGACCAATGGTGTACTGAAGGCGGTGGTCCACTGTATCAAAGGCAGCTGTTAGATCAAGAAGTACCAGAAGAGATGGGAAACCCTGGTCAGACGCCACCAGCAAATCATTTGTGACTCTGATCAGAGCTGTCTCTGTACTATGTGCTGCACGAAAACCAGACTGAAATTTCTCATAAAGGTCACTGGTCTTTAGAACCCATTTTTCACTCATTTCCTTCAACAGTATTTATTTGGTTTCTATAGAAATGTATAAATGTAGGCATTAAGAGGTTGGGGCTCCCAAACTATGGAAAAGCCTCCCAATAGGAGTGAGGACTTCCTCATCCCTAGACCAGGCTCAAGACTTATCTTTATTCATTGGCTTGTAAATAAATTCTGAGGCTAGTCTGATCTTGTTTGGACGTTTACAATGATGCAAACAGAACTGCTCTTATTGTGTTTTATTGCTTTATTGCTTTTATGTGTCTTTTTTATATTGCCTTGATTTTATTTTGATTTTGATATTATTAGGTCTATTTTGCTGTGAAGCACAGTGGTCAACAGTTGTTGTTTTTAATTGTACTATATAAATAAATTTGAATTGAATTGAATGAATGAATGATTTATTCTTATTATTCAAACTGTGCTTAACATTAATGAAACCTGTCATATTAAAGGTGCATTGCGCAAGTCTAAATGTTAAATACTATTCTTATATTTCCTCCACATGCTCTTACAATTGCCTGATGTGTAGAATGAGATGATCTCTCTTCACTACGGTGGTCTCTAATACTGTTTCTGAATGCTCAGTGCGAGAAATGGGCTCTATGCACAGCTCCACTACTTCCTGAACTTAAAGTAGCTCCTTTGCTTCCTGTGTTTCATAACTGGATGAACTGATTAACCCAGGTGTGCCTGGCCAGTTACTGAGATCAGGCACACCTGGATTAATTAGTTCGTCCAGTAATGAAAGACAGGAAACAAAGGTGCTACCTTAAGTTCAGGAAGTGGTGGAGTCGTGCATAGAGCCCATTCGGGTACAAAGCCTCAAGGGGGCGTTTGTGGGAGAGACAAGCTGTGCGGCACAGCCAGACGAACGTGGCTGTGCCGTTGTGGTGTATTCCGCCACCACCGGTCCACGCATGTTGAGCATTCTGCTAAAAGATGGAGAGCAGGTGCCTCTCAAACCCCAACTCAGACTCCAGTAAGACAAAGAAGAAAAGTTTTGTCTTGTGAGACGAAGAGAACCAAACTGGAGTCTTTTGTTTTTAATTGGAGGGAGCTCCGATCCAGTCTGGGAATAAAACGGGACACACAGTTGGCTTTCTGTGAAAGCCAACTGTGTGTTGGCTGTAAAAAGCCAACTGTGATGTATGACGGAAGGATGCATAATATTGCAATGCTAAGTTTTTAGCATGGAAATGTGGCAGTATGACAGCCACATGACTGTTCCCGGGCAAGAGATATACTCTTGTCAACTTGTTAAATTTAGTTGATGCGGTAATTTTATAAGGTATTTGTGGTCTCAGCCTGTGAATTTAGATATTTGAACTACAAGCCAGCGTTAGCCTGTTGTTACCGTTAGTATACAGTCCGTCAGTTTACTCAATGATCAAACAATAAACAACGTGCAGATTTATAACTTTATTACTTCAGCAGACATCGTGACTCTAACTTTGGGCTCAGACTGAATGTAATGGGGGTTAAATTAGAGACCAACGCAGTCGAAGCAGCTCATGCGTGTGCACGACATTAGCGTCACTTCAACTTGTCGCCAAAGGGGGTGAACTTCTGGAAAAAACTTGGAACTTGGGCTGTACTCCTTTAAAGGAAAGCCTTTATATGAACTTGTTTAATAAATCATGTCAGTCAAACTCAATGGAATAATACCTCATTAATCTCTTAATAGACAGCTAATTCAGTTTCACTTAATCTGAAGTTTTTGTTTTGCCCTGTAACAAAATATAGAAACAATATATGAATAAAGAAAAAACAAAACAAATAAAACATAAATAAAAAAAAACAATAATAATAATAAAAAAACATAATGTGTATTCCAGTGTTAAATATCCACTACCGGCAGAAGAAAAGTAGCCTTTCAAACTGTATATCCTCCACAACCACCTCCACAACCACCTGATGTCCAACAATGTTTACGAACAGTTTCAATCTGGCTTCCGTGCCCTGCACAGTACTGAAACCGCACTCATCAAGATCTCTGACGACCTCCTCATGGCCTCTGACTCTGGACTACTTTCCATCCTCATCCTCCTGGACCTTACAGCAGCTTTTGACACCATTTCCCACGCCACTCTCCTCAGTCGATTATCATCCATTGGTATCAGCCACACCCATTTAGCCTGGTTCACTTCATATCTCTCTGATAGGACACAGTTCATAAAACTCAAATCTCATAAATCCATCTCCTTCCCCGTTTCTGCTGGTGTGCCCCAAGGTTCTGTCCTGGGGCCCCTCCTGTTTATTATCTACATGCTCCCTCTTGGCTATATCCTCCTTAAGCATCACATCAAATTCCACTGCTACACGGACGACACCCAGCTCTACCTCTCTACTCAACCATCTGCCTCACTCCCACCAACCTCCCTCACCCTCTGTCTCCAAGAAATCCATTCTTGGTGTTCATCCAACTTCCTCATACTGAACAGCTCTAAAACCGAAGTCCTCCTAGTAGGCACACCTCACACTCTTTCCAAAGCCAATAACTTCTCCATTACCCTCGATGACTCAACTGTCCTCCCCTCCCCTTAGGTTAAGAGTCTGGGTGTCGTCCTCGACAGCACCCTCTCCTTCCAGTCTCACATTAACAACATCACCCGGTCCACCTACTTCCACCTGCGTAACATCTCTCGTCTCCGTCCCTCTCTCACTCCCCAAACTACCGCCATCCTTGTTCACAATCTCATCACCTCTCGCATTGATTACTGTAATTCGCTTCTTTTCGGCCTCCCAAATAAGTCCCTCCAGAAACTGCAGCTCCTTCAAAACTCTGCAGCACGCATGATTACACGGACCTCCATTTCTCATCATATCACTCCCATCCTGCAACAACTCTGCTGGCTCCCCATCAAACAAAGAATCATCTTCAAACTACTCCTCACTACTTTCAAGGCTCTCCACAACATGGATCCATCTTACATCTCAGATCTCCTTCACGTTAACACCCCTACCCGCTCCCTGCGATCCTCCCACACGTTCCACCTCTCCGTTCCCCCAGCCCGTCTTGTCTCAATGGGGAACCGGGCATTTAGTTGCTCTGCTCCCCATCTCTGGAATTCCCTCCCTCCTGATTTCCGTACTCTGGACTCCTTCCCTCATTTCAAATCCAGACTCAAAACCTTCTTGTTCAGACAGTCTTATTCCACCTGGGTCCATATGCATCACTCTGGTGATGTTTTTTTCCCCGTTTTATTTCCTGTTGTTTTGTTTTCTGTGGTACCGCTAATGCTTTTGTTTTTACTGTTTTAGCTTCCTGTTTTTAATGTTTTATCTGCCTGGGTCCTTGGGTGTTTTGAAAAGGCGCTTTCAAATAAAATGTATTATTGTTATTATTATTATTATTATTATATAAGAGGGTTTTGAGCAAAGCATTTACCATATAGTGATGCAATAGGTGTCAGAAACTGTACATATTAAAAATGATACATTAAGTTTTAAGGGGTAAACAAAAACAAAAAAAAGCCAATGCTTAGCTGGTTCTTTATCTTTATTATATTAAATCAATAAGACAATATAATAAAGACATGTTCCATACATAAATATATCAATTCTCTGTTCTTTAAATATTCATAGATTGACCTATCCATACTAATTCAATTGGATTTATTATATGCAATTATCCACATTTATTGAACTGTTCACCATCCTAAATGTGCAACTTATATACAGTATTTACAATTTGTCAAAAATTTAAATAGGCCATTTAACACCAAGACTATATAAGTGGGGCACTGCAGCAGTGTCTCACATAGATTTGTGTTTATTCCCCATTATTATTACTGCTGTGTCATGTCTGGGATGTCCTCTCTGACTCTGATGTGGAGCTTTGCCAAGTTTGGAAAAAATAATCCTGATGGTGTTATGTAAGTTATCCCAGATTCAGCTTTAAAAAAAAGAAAACCTAAATGAATTTATTTCTGCAATATAAGCTGGGTGAGTGTTATGAAATAGGCATTTACCAGACAGATAGTCTGATGGGATCTAATTCTACAGACTGAATTATTTCACTGATTCTTCAATGTTAATCATTAAAGGGGAAGTTCAGAATTTTTGACATAGGGCCTCATTTACAAGTGAGCCAGAATACTACTTATCACTGAAGACAGTTTCAACATATTTCATCCCGTTATTCTCGTTCCAGGAGGTTGCTGATGCTAATGCTAGTGGAAGTCAACAGGAATCTGCTAGCCTGTCATTAAAACCAATCTTATCCACTCCACAGAAGATCCGAGGCAAATCAGCAAGATTATCTGTGTAAATGCCGTGTTAAACTACTAAACTTGTGTGTTAAACAAGTAAAATTAGCCTTGTATGACAAATTTTGCATTACATATTGAGGAACTAGTTTCTTACCAGCCTTTGCCAGTGTATTTCGGTTCATAGAGACATGGTGACAGTTTGATGAAAAAAGTTTGAAAGTGGCCATATTTTAGACTTTATATTTGTGTAATCAAATTCCTTCATGCATGTAGCAGCAGATGACATCCCTCTGCTGCCAAATACAGGAAGTAAAGCTTTGTAAAGTGGCTCCGCAGCAACAATCAAATTGCAACGAAATGCAGGTTAGTTTTATTTGTAACATTATTCTGTTAACACAGCATTTACACAGATAGTCTTAAGTTAGAAATGATTTGCCTCGGATGTTCTGTGGAGTGGATAAGATTGTTATTAATGACAGGCTAGCAGATTCTTATTGACTTGCACTAGCATTAGCATTGGCGACCCACTGGAACTAGAATAACAGAATGAAATATGTTGAAACCGTCTTCAGTGATAAGTAGCATTCTGGCTCACTTGAAAATGAGGCCCTATGTCAAAAATCCTGAACTTCCCCTTTAAGCTGTTGATTATGTTTTTCAAGGAGCATTTAAAAATATCTACCTTTTTGTGGAAATTACAGATGTACAATAATATTGTCATTGGCTGATGCAGAAATACGAGTGGCCTTACAAAAATCAGCAGTGATATACAGATGAGGTGGAAGTTCATAAGTCGTTGCAGATTATTTGCTAAAGAAGAAATAAGCCTGCATTTTTTTCTTTAATATCTTATCAGGATGTTTTTCAGATCCTACTGATGAATGAGCTGCAGAGATCATATTTCTCCAGGTTCAGCTTCTCTTTATCAGCTCCCTTGTTAAATCCAGAACAGAATTACCTATAAAGGTCTAGTGACCTAGCTTCATTGGGTCTTAAAGATCTTATAGCTCCAGATTTCCCCATCAGAGCACTGCAGACTGCAGGTTTACTTGTGGCTCCTGGAGTTTCTAAAAGTAAAATGAGATGCAGAACCAACTATTTTCAGACCTCTCTGTAAAACCAGCTCCCAGTTTGTGTTCACGAAGCAGACGCCCTCTCTGCTGTTAAGATTAGGTGTAAAACCTTCCCTTTTGTTAAGACTTACATCATGGATGTGTTGGGATGGGGGATTCTCATCATGGATGTGTAGGTAGCAACTGTGTGATGCTATCATTTCAATAAAGATCAATATCTAAAAGGAATGTTTCCAACACCTTGTTGAAACTATGCCATGAAGATGTCCAACCCAATAATAGCAAGGTGGATCTGATAAAGTATGAGATAGTTTCCTGTGAAAAAAAAATCCAAGGGCAGAAGTTGAAAGTAGGTCTTATGCATCCAAACCACACCTGTATCGTCTTACCTCCCTACAGACACAACAACACGGACCTTTGCAACCCCAGTAGGAACTGGAAAACTACCAAATATAATTCCCTAGAAATTAGTGGATAACTATCTAACAATTGCCGACTAGCTCGCAAATAAGTACTGGGTCACTACCTAATAGTTATCCCTACGAGTTCCCAAGTAGGTACTGGATAACTACCTGCACACTAAAAACTCCTGGGTCAAACTGCTGGGTTAAAAAGGGACCAGCTAATTTCTGGGTTATTTCAACACAGACATTTGGGTTGTTGGGTTGTTTACCCAACTTCTGGGTTAAAGTAACCCAACATTGTAGTCAATATAACCCAACAACCCAACTTCTGGGTCAAATATTCAACCCAAAAGTTTGGTAAAAGAAAACAAATAACCCAATTTTCTGGGTTGAACTAACCCAGAAATTAGTTGGTCTCTTCTTTACCAAGCAGTGGGTCAAAAATAACCCGTTATTTTTAGTAAATAGTCTCTGATTGTTGTCTAAGGCAGTGGTTCCCAATCTTTTTCTGCAGGGCCCCTTTTTCATTGGCAGTTTTAATGTCACCCCCCCCCCCCCCACACACACCACACACACACACACACACACACACCCCTCATTCCACCAACGTTACCACATTTACCATGAGACACATGAAAAAATGTATTGCATTTGGGAGGGGAGGCAATGCCTTTTGTTGAGTCATCATCATTTGTTCATTAGTACTTTAAAAAATATGCCCATTTTTGTAGTGCACAAACTATCCTTTTTAGCATGGCTGGGCCTCCCTGACATAGCCCTGAGCCCACTTGGGGGGCTGGCCCCCAAGTTTAGGAACCACTGTTCAAAGGTGTCCCCCAGTAACTAAACAAATTTTGTATCCCTTATCGTAAAGTGTTACTGAGATGGGTACCAATTCCTATGGTAATGGTTGCCATTCGTCCTACTTCATAAACGTGATTACTAAATGACTCTTGGTTTCTGTTTTTACTATTGAAATATTTATAGGCTGAGATTTTTACAATTAATTTTACTTTTAAATTCATCAATCTCTAATAGTCGCTTGTTTAATTATTGGTATCAAAAGTAAATGTTACCCTGCAAATCAAAGTGCCAATAGTTGGAAAACTAACACTAAACCATCAAACTGCTTAAATAAAATATTAAATTAAATAAATGAGGAAAGACTAATTTAATCTTTATGACTGGAATAAAAGGAAGTAATGCCTACAAATTATTTCAAAGTACAGAAGAAGATCAAGTTTCTCCCACTACATTTTAGCCCTGGGACACCCAAATAGGTTTATCCAGCCATGATGGGACAGAAAACCTTTAATTATGATGTTCACAGGAAACCAGAGGCATCTAATTTTCACTCATATGCCTTTCAAGATAAATTATCACTGAAAAGACAGAATGAAATATGGTTCTTCGCATTTTGTGGAAACACAAAGAGGTTTCAGTCAACTCAAACATGCTCTCAAAACTCACTCTAATACACACGCTTGTGTAAATAGGAAAAAATGCTCTTGTGTGTGTGTGTTAGATGCAAAAAAAACGTCCAGACTTGTTTTTCCTCTGCCAATTATATGCTGCTGGCCGTGCAGTAACATCTGTGCCTGTAATAATGCAACACCTGCATCAGGAGACCGCTTGACATGTGTGTTTTTGTCTGTTTCCTTTTAAACTGCCTCTACTGTACTTACATGGTTGGAATTTGAAAGTTGGCTTCCCTGTCAAGACGATAGGCCACCTGAAGGGGGGTGGAGCCGTCCACCTTCCTCACACCTTTCAGGGGAATCACGTCCAGTTGGAACTGGGTGATCAGATCAAAACCTGAGAAGAACATGGTGATAGGGAAATAATAAGCATTTTTGGGGGGTTGTAGCAGCAGTAATTTAGATGTTAACACAGATGCACAATTACAAATACAAAAACAGTGCTTGTATTTATGTGACATCATATTCACTTTGTGTGATCATTGTATGTGTGTAAAATTGTAAAATTGATCAAGATCACTTTGGGATTCATAAAAAATGGACAACGAACCAAGGATTTTCTTAAACAATGTCAAGAAAAGTGGCTTGAAAACCTCTTTTTGGGATCAAAAGGAGCTGAGTGGAAGCATGTCAAAGTCTGCAGAGATCACTTCATTACAGGTTTGTAAATAATGCCCTTCTCTGTTAGCTTCTGCTATGTTCTGGGATGATGAAAGCCAAAACAGCTTTCTTGTTCTTGCAGCTGCTAAATAGCAAATGATTAGAGCAGATTTTAACCTGTGCTAATGTTTTTGCTTTATTACCAGGACATCCGAGCAACCTTTAAGCTGAAGACGTTATGAATAATCTATGGCAGGACAGACTGAAAAACATCAAAATCCATACTTATAGGGTTGTCATGATGCAAAAATTTCAAACACTGATAAGAATGGTGCTCAATACTCCAAACTATTTTCCATCTACATGCTTCCACTGGCTCAGATTATGAAAAACAACAAAATATTTTACCATAAGAATGCGGGCATGACAAAGTTCCCCTTTGTCTTAGCAGCGACTTGTCTGCTAATTCAATCACACAGAGAAATGCCTGTGTGGCAGTTGACGGTCCTGTCACTATGCCTCCGAGTGATCATGCGCCCTGGCTACTTGGCCGACGGGATGTCCCTTTGGCTGACTGGTTAGCACGCATGACTCTCATCCGGGAGTCTGGGGATCAAATCCTGCCTTGGCCCTCTTTCGTCCTGCCACACCTGTGTGCCCAGGGGAAACGATTTCTGAGCATAAATGAATGCCCGGAACAAGGACATTTCTACACGCCAAGTTTGGACCCATGATGACGTATTCGGGGGACAAATCATTCAGCCAGTGATAGTGCAGTAATAGTGCACAATTACTGCACCACCTATGGCAGAAAATGCCGATCGGCTGAACAATTTTTCATCGCTAGGAGACTATGCATCTGTATGCTGATAGATACACTGATCAGATTGAAGACTGGATGCCACAACTTTTTTTAGTTAAATTAAGAGAAAACTGAAATGAAGTTTTTGGAATTCAGGAAGACAGTTTAAAAGTCAGCACTCCGCATTAAATAGCCAAGTTAAAAACTGACAACCATGCCAGAAATTTGGAACTGGTCCTGGACCCAGACCTGAGTTTCAGCATCACAATAAGACAGTTGTGAAGCCAGCCTTTTAGCTTTGATTACGGCACACATTAGCTGTGGCATTGTTTTGATAAGCTTCTGAAATGTCACGAGATCTATTTTCGTCCAGTGTTGCTTTTACTTTTCACCAAGATCTTGTATTGATGATAGTAGAGTCTGACTGCTGTGCACAGCCTTCTACAGCACATCCCAAAGATTCTCAATGGGAATCAGGTCTGGACTCTGTGGTGACCAATCCATGTGTGACAATGATGTCTCATGCTCCCTGAACAAGTCTTTCATAATTTGAGCCCGGTGAATTCTGGCATTGTCATCTTGGAATATGGGCGTGCCATCAGGGAAGAAAAATCCATTGATGGAATAACCTGCTCATTCAGTATATTCAGGGATCAGTTGACCTCATTCTTTGAGCTCATACTGTTGCTGAACCTAGACCTGAGCAACTGCAGCAACCCCAGATCTTCACACCGCCCCCACAGGCTTGTACAGTAGGAACTAGACATGATGCTGCATCACTTCATCTGCCTTTCCGGCCACATTTCTTCTTGGAAGACGATGGGTCCCCACTCTCCTTCCAGATTTTAATAATGCGTTGGACAGTTCTGAACCCAATTTTAGTAGTTTCTGTATCTACTTACTGTAGATGTTTTCTCTGCTTGATGCATGTCAATGATTTGATCCTTCTCAAAAAAACATCTTTTCCATGACCACAAGATGCATCTTTCAACATGGTTGTTTAGGAAATGAGAAGCAACTCAGTGCACCAGTTGGGGTTAAATGACTTGTTGACTGTAGGAGGAAAGCCCCCCTGGTGCAGTGCCTGTTGAAAATGGATCAGGTGGCTGGTTCCAACCGTAAACCAGCAGATGCCAAAGTGGCATTTAAGTATCAATACCCATACCTGCTGATATACATAGCTCAATACTAAATTCTTGCATCAATTAGTATCTGATTTTTTTTTTTGGACAACACTAATACTTATATGTGCAGAAATAATGAAAGAGTTGGGATGAAGAAGGTTCCTAATCCCAACTACATTCATGCATCCACATGCATGAAGTTAGAACCTTCCCAGATTTTCCATGCTCCCATCTGGTTGGCCATGTTAAAGCTCCTTTGATAGCTTGAGATACCAGGAGAATAAATTAATAGATATTTCTTCAATTCAAAACTAGCTAAAATATGAGGATCAATGCCATCACATCATCTTTTTTAAAGCATATGCTGAGTTTTCTCAAATCTGAACCTTGAAATTACTCCATTATTTTATCTTCCTTGCATGGTTTTTATTACTTCAGTTAGTTTGACCACAAATAGAAGTAGTAATATGGAAGTAGATGTTACTGTTTATTGTAAAATCAGAAAGAGTAGCTGTAGTTAATTGTTGAGGAAGTAGCGATAACTTTAGCTTTGGGATTAGCATCAGTATTGAGTATGGGACCCCTTAAAGTCAGTCCTCGAGGGCCCTATCCTGATGGTGCCTCCTTGCACCAGCACAGCTGACTCAAATTAAATGAATCTAAGGAAGGAAAAAAAAAAAAAAAGACACCCCTGCCTTAAACTATTAAATGGCTTTCATTTTTATATGTTGCTGTCAGTCAGGAATTGTTAGCGATAGCAGAGAAAGTACAAGAAGGTTTATGTATTTATATCTTCACCCATATAAAACAGCAGGTAATATTTTGTCTTTTGCGTTTTTTAAAGAACTATATTCACAATTTCTGTGCCTTAACTGTTACATGACAATGTTGTTTGGACAAACAATTGTGTCAGGTGAGACTGTGCTGCATTCTTTCTACAGTACATCTAGTTTCAGAGGTGCATTAGTTCTCTCAGTGTAAAAAATCAATCATTTTAGAATTTGTAAGTCATGCTTGCCATTTCTATTGTCATTGATAATTAATTTCCTTTTTACAGAAGACTACCTTTCAATATTTTGCTAGCAAGTTGGCAAGTTCTCCACACAAAATAGTTGTAACTTTTGTTTTTTTAAGTTCATACAGATATGACTCATAATGGCACACTGTGAAATACCCTGTAAGTGGCGCTAAGGGAAAGATAACACATTCATGCATTTCCATACTGAAGCAGGGGTCACTATCAACTATATTTTAACAAGCCACTAAGTCCTTGTAAGGAAGATCCATCCTTCCTGATGAGGGTGTCTTTTCAAAGCTCTGTTAAGCTTGAGTGTGTGGATTCAAGTTCCTCAGGGCCTGAAAAAGGCAGCTGGACTATTTTTTTTTCTCTTGATTCTTGAAGTTGTTTCACTCTCATCCAAAATGTGTCTTCAATCCCAACCACCTGGTCTGAAGATTGATGTCAGGTTTAAAAGCTGTAGTTGGGACATTAGGAGTGTCAGTAAGTTCATACAGGAGCTGCTAAAGGTCACATGTGAGTCACCAGCCCACCTGCCGATTGGATCGTTCAGTTCATTGGCACCTCTGAGCTGTTTACAAACACATTGGTTGAAAGATCCAATGTGTGAATGGTTTTAAAATGGTTGGTAATTGTTGTTAAACGACTCAAAGATAACCTTTTGCCCCGTTGCCACCAAAGAGTCCAGTTTGGTGCCGTACAGGTCGATATGCTGTTCTTTGCATTTCCACAATCAAAAACTGGAAAAGGTGCCAGAATATGCAACCATTCACAACACACTACCATCCATTGATTCGTCAAAGAGTAATCACTTCTTGTGCGACTTTGAAATAAATTGAAACAACATTAAGACAGGAAAAAAAAAACACTTTTACTGAAACCACATCGCAGAGTGAGCACAGATGTGTTCGAGGAGTCGACAGCAATTACAAACTTGCTGAGTCGTTCCAAGTTAAATCTGTAAAACTCAAGTGGAACATTTTATTTGCCTCATTTGAAATCTAAAGGTGTCTCGAGGCACTACGATGCCCACCTTGTGTAACTAATTAAAAATCACCTCATTCATTCAAATACTCTGTTCTTTTGTGGTTTGGTTGCAGCAGCAGCTGCAGCAGCTGTTTTTCACAGCCGGCAGCTTTCACTTAGTGTTGAAAAGAGTGTGTTACCTGGGAGGTCATCTTGTCCATTTCTCATCTGCGGGCAGACGGTATCACCATCCAGACGATTGAGGTCTAGTTCTGCCAACAAAAAAGACAATGAACTTGTGGTGTTGCACTTGTGCTTTGCTGGATTTGACAAATGCAGTGTATCACTGGTCAGGGTAATTTGCTCAGTGCATTACTAGAGACTACTAAAAGGGAAAAGCAAAGATCAATCATGTCAGAGTTGGTTAGTATCACAATGCATCATGGTGCATTTTCAATACAGGGTTCTCCCACAAATTTTCCACATATTCATGCATCCAAAAGCATGGAGAGGAATTGATCAACGGAGTGTTTGAGGTTTTAAATGCAAAAATCTCTTTGTTACAGCCAGAAACATAATGTTCATTAATACTTAAAGATTACAAGCTGCATGTAATCCGAGAAATTTCAGAGGTTTAATCTTTTTGTTTGAGTACATAATTAATATAATTCTCTTTTGATAACTATAACAGCCTTGATGATGCTTTTATCATTTTTTCATTTAACTTTTATTTTATCAGATAAGTCCTATTGAGACTACAATGCCTCTTTTTCAAAGAAGCTCCACTCAGACTCATCAGTAGCTGGGTTTCTGTTACACTTCTTCGAATAAATAAAAGTGATATTTCTTAAATTTTGAAGTACAATTGCAATATGCAAGTGTTTCCATTGAAGAAATGGAAATGGAGATATATAGGTAACAACAAAAATGGGGGGGGGGGCCGGCCGGGCCGGGGGAGGTGTTTTGCGCATGAGCGCATTTCATAAAATCCACTTTGAGGAGGATGAAGATGCAAAAATTTTGTGTTTTAGAGCCACTGCTGCTCTTCATCAGGCACACACATATATAGTAGCGCTGTCAAAAAATGAATCCTAAATTAATCCAGCTGTCAAACAAGAGATTAATTTATTCTTTAGTATTGCTATATAGAAAATATTATCTTTTTTTACAACTTAAAGGAGGGTAGGGATAAAAAAAAACGGTTACAAGACACCCTACACAAAACACCCCCCCCCCCCCCACCAGGGGAGGAAGGAGGGTCATAATATACGAAAAAAAAAGAAGCGAGGGTAGTGTTAGTCACAAAAAAGGACAACTTTAAAAATATAATTATCCCCCCCACTCCCTGGGAAAAAACACCCCCAACACCCCCCCACTCCATGACTTGATCCACATCCGTTTTTTCTTTTTAAGAGCAAACAGTGGCGTAGTTAAGAGCAGCGAGCAGCCATGTTCTCTCGATTTGTCTGCACTGAGATGCTCAAGGCAAGTCGCGAGTATGCGCGAGGACGGTTGGTGCGCGACAGACAGCAGTCGAGTTTTATAGACATGAAATATAAAAATAGGATCAAAAAAATTTATATGTTTTATATAAGGATAATTTTTAAAATTAAAAAAAAAAAAAAAAAATAAAAAACTAAAAAAAACCAATAAAAAGAAGAAAGAGGGAATAGAGGGAGAATAAGGAAGGTTAGTGAAATAATATAATAAAGACAAAGGAAGAATGGGGGATATATATTTTAATAAATATTGTTATGAAAGAAAAAAAATAGTGATAAATAATACCCAAACCAAAAATACGACTACATGTTTTTTATTTCAAATAAAAAAAAAAAATTTAAATTTAAATTATAAAAATAAAATAAAAATAAATTTTAATTTTTAAAATAATAAACATCTAAATGCGAGAAATTAACTTAATCACCAAGAGCGAGGGGATGATACGGGCTGAGGAAGAGAAGCGGACACCCGGGGAAAGGAAAAAAAAGAAAAAAAAAAACTAAGAAGGGAAAACTGTTTTTTTGCTCCCCTACATCACGCCTGATGGTGTGTAAATGCGAAAAAGGTGTTTCCATTCCACTTTTGTGATATACCGCTATATTGAAACATCTAAAAAACCTCATCAGAGCGTCTTTTTGAGTTTTTTTTAAAAAATGTAGGTGTTTCCATCATCAATTTCCTGTGTTTTATTGTACCCATTTTAAAGGCGCTATCGAAGATGTTTCGGCATTTCAGAAAGCAGAGACGGTTCGCAAGTTTTTGAATAATGCGCATGCGCAACACCGACCTGCTAGATTCACAGCTCCCTCCTCCACCCACAGAATAACGTGCACGAGCCACTCCGGTGTTTTGCAGACAGCAGGTACAGATTCTCCCATCATGTCACAAACGCAAGTAAACGGGATGTTGCTGTCTAAACATTACTAACTGCTAACTGGGACGCAGTATTACTCTTGCCAATCAATCACTCTCATTGACCAGTCTCGCCTATTACCCGTTGAACTGACCGTCAGTCACTCTTACTGATTGGCAAAGATGATTTGCGGATGTTTTTTCAGCCCCATTACTTTCACAGCTGATGTATGATAGTATTTATATATTTAAAGCTTTCAATTAATCATAGTGTATGGGGTAGTGAACCCAATTTTACCGAATATTACAAAAATTGTTGAAAGAAACATCTTCTAAGATGCCTCTAAGTACAGCACTTTGTGATTTTTATCTGTGAAAAGCGCTTTATGATTAAATTTTACTTACTTACTATTTATTTCTAGCTTGATATTTAGGTTTTGCAAAATATAGAAACAGCTACATATGATGGCTACTTTTCACTGTTCTTAACAAAACAACCTTAACGTCTATTTCAAGTTTAGAAAAGTTTATTGAAGTTAAAAAAAAATCCATGTCTTCAGTGTGTCAGAAGAGGGCACTGCCTTTGGGTCTTCTCAATAAAGTCATAGGAGAGAGAAGCATCTCAAAAACATAAAGAAGAAACTCCATAGACGGAGGATGTTGACAGCCGGAGGGGCTCCCCGTATCAGTAACCTGAGTCAGCTCATTTACAGACATCAGCATGAATGCAACACATCTGGAAGCTGTTCCCACGTCCCACATAAACTGCTGAGAAATGAGATATAAGTGGTGAGACGGTATTTATAATCCCATGTTTACCAGCGCTAAACACTTATCTGACTGTGCTTGTGAGCCTCAAGTTGTTAAAGTTACTGCCTGCCGCAGCATTACACTCAGAGAGCTAGTCATTAGCTCAATGAGCTGGAGACGAACCACAGTAAAGATGGAACGTATGGTAGCATGTGTGCGCTGTGATAATGAGGCATATTCCACCAAGCTGTACACCTACTCCAGAACCCAGCGCTCCAGATTTATTGTACTGTCAAACAAAAGCAGAGAATGGGTTTGTTTATTATCAGAGGGGAGGTTTAATCTGATTTAATCCTATGACACAGACCAGCCGTGTGTCTGCTATTTCTGGACTTTGCTTTGTGTGCTCTAATAGCAAGAATGACCTAGCAACAGAGTATGTGGGTGTCAACATTAACTCTCCCTGCTGGTGTTTATATGACAAACAGATTCTCAGTGATAGTGGCGTACGCGTGACATACAGCGCCCTGATTTGGTATAAGATGTCAATGATGGATTATTGAGCTGTGGGTGACTTACGTCCAAGAGATGGAGCAAGGAGGAGGGACAGGAGAGCCACACAAATGGGGGAGGGTGCCGACACTGATAGATGGCACAGTAGCTTTCTGTTGAGGAATGATAGGAGGAAAAAAAAATCAGTTTTCAGTCATGCATCTTATTCTCTTTGACATTTTCTTTTTATCTGAATCAATAGAATACCACAGCAGTGGCATGCATCTAGCTGGTGACCTTGTTCACCTTGGGATTATAAAACATTCCATTACCATTGCTTTATATTGTTTTTACGTTGCATTTAATGGCAGATATGGAGGGTAAAAAACTATTACTTTATCAATAACTTCATAAATGAGATAATTGTTGGTGTTGTACCAGATTATTTAAGCTAAGCTCTGGAAAAACATAAAAAAGGTCATTTTTTAAAAATCACTTTGATTTAATCCCCGTTAAATGTTAAAGCTGATTTAGTCATTTTGATATTAACAATGAATATCAAATATTATGATTGTGAACAAACAGTAAGTCATTTAACATTGCAACCACTTTGCTGTGCAGTGCTAGCTTCTTTTTATAGCATTTAGTTTTAGCAATACCCTTCATTGCATTGTTCCCAGCAACATGTTTTCTCTAGTAGCCTAAAATAATAAGTAAATACATATCATATAAACTAACTCCTACCTGCCGATACCAAACAATGTCAATGTTAGCAACTAATGCATGCAGTGGGAAATGACACTAATATTGGCTGCTTATGCTTAGCTTAGCTTAGATTGTGAAAACCAAAGAAAGACTGAGTTAGAAATTAAATACAAGACCCTAACATGGCTTTAGATGAACGCTAATATTGCTCTCTAGGCTATATTTAACTAACTCTTTAGACTTGCTCACATTTCCCAGAAAACACACCTGGTGTTGGTTGACATTTTGTTTCTACCACTCCAAAATGGTTAATACTTATGGTACATTTGATAATGAACAGCTAATTTCCTTACTAGAACAGAGGATACTTTCCACCCAAAAAACACATTTCAAGTTACAGATTTTTGATTTTCTTTGTTAGCTTGGCTAAAATGTTCACGTGATTTGGCTTATAAGGGGTGGGGAGGGAGTCACATACAGAATCTAGGATTATAAACTGTCCATCGCTTCATCTGCCTCTCTTGTAACCTTGATGCTTCGTCACTCTGGAACAGGGTAAATCTGGACTCATCAGACCACATGACTGTCTTCCATTGCTCCAGAGTCCAGTCTCTGTCCCTAGCAAATTGAAGGGTTTTTCTTTTTCATTAATCAGCCTCACTGATTTGTGGTTTTCTTAAAGGGACATTGTGTAACAATTGTGTATCGCAAGCAGCTCGCTCGTACTTTTCATGCTGCATTCACGTGAAACTGGGCAGACAGCAGACAGACGTCGACCGCTGCATGTAAAAGCATAAACAAGCCTCTATGGGAGGAAGTGGTCTGTCAGTTACAGTGACTTCAGTCCACATCTGATATGTTGTCATGGCAATGTGGTATTGTTTTCCCTCAGACATGTTTTACCGTCTTTCTCTCGGCTTCTGTGATTAAAATGACATCTGGTTTGTTACTGATGGCCGTCTGCCGGACTGTACATGAACGCAGCATCATTGTAACACTCGGTTCCTCCTCACTGCACCACGGTGACTTTTCAAAAGCATTATCTCAACCTGAGCTGACAACTCTGGTGTCTCCAGTGAGTTTCCTACTGTCACGCTTCTACTGAACGTAAAAACATGGCAACACAACATGGTAGCCACAACCGAGCCGACCCCTTTGATGTATATATGAATGATACAAACAGCAAATTCAGAGCTTAGAGGAGCACTTCAACTTGTTGATGGGAGTGATTACTGATTAATGGAAAAATACTTTTGAACAAAATAATAAATTTTTGTGCATAGAGAACAGGAGAACTTACAAAATATCCCTTTAAGGTTGCACAGCTGTTCAGCCCCAATCCCTTGAGTTCTCTTTGTGAAGTGCATGTGGAAATGCTGCTACTTTCATTATCAAACACAGCCCTGAGTTCTACTGTTGTTTCCTTCATTTTGATTTCACCAAATGTTTAAGTGATCGCCAATCACCATCGTTCAGGATTTTTTTCTACCTCATTTCGCCCTGGAAGACTGTGGTTCCCCACTGTCCTTCAATTTTTTAGCATTGGATAGCTTTAATTTTAGTAGCTTCTGCACCTTCTTAGATGTTTTCTCTCCTTAATGCCAATGATTTGACCCTTTTAAACACACTACCATCTTTTCCACAAACATGGGATGGACTTGCTACATGGTTGTTTAAGAAAGGAGAAACTATTCATTGAATCAGCTGGGGTTAGATAACTTGTTGCCCCCTGAAGGATAATCAGGCTTGGAATAATTATCATATAGGAGCCTCATACCTATTTGCTTAGTTAAATCTAAAGATGATAAGAAAATCAAACCCTAGGTGATCAGCAGCAAACCTGGAGCACAAACCCCAGCCACCACACCACAGAGACGACCCCACAACCCTCCAGAAGGCAACAGAGGAGGGCCCTAGCCAGGGCACCCCATGACCATAGGACACAGGGCCCAGTCGGCTAAGACCAGCAACCACGCTAACCAAGAGTACACTGGTTCAGTGAAGCACCCACTCCATGCTTCCACACAAGCAGCTCCACCTACCAAAATAGCCCCACCCACCATACACTATGTTCTGAAATCAAGTTGGCCATTTCTAGACCAACAAATCAGGACAATTGTAACTTTATTTAAAGCCTTTTTGTGTCTCTGCTTCATGTTCTTTTGAGATCTGGGAACATGACTACCTCATAGGAATACACAGTGGCCCTCATTTATCAAATCTGTGCGTACGACCATTTCCACACAAGACTCGGCTTTTACCAATTTGGACGTGATCGTAGGATACAATCAAATCTCACGAAAGCTCTGAGTTTGTGTACACAAGTTTGAGGCAGTGGGGGTTTGTAGCGCAGCACAGCAGAGCATGAAAATATTAATTAATCAAACCGCAAAGCATCATTTGAAGTATTCATGTATCCAGCACTAAGAATGAACCCATTTGCAAAGAAAAAAAAAAAAAAAAAAAAAAAAAGGGAATGTAGAATGCATTCCCAAAATGACAAAAATAGCTGTAACTGATTTTTATTCTTCCATTTATCTCAAAAAATTATTAAAATCATTAACATGATAGTGGTTCTAGGAGACGAGTGTTTTTCACTCTTCGTGCATCTCATCACCCCCTGGTAAACCTGCGGCAGTGCAGGAGCACAGGGAGGCATCAGTACGCACACATGCGCACGCGCCAAGGTGGAGCGCTTCTTCAGGCTGCAGGAAGGCAGGTGGAGATGTGTCGGAGCAGCGGGATGAAACACTGCTTTAGACTCGGAGAAAGTCTGCAACACAATCCTGTCCTGTGCAGTGCTGCACGGCATCGCTCTGACATTTGATGGAGAGTTTTGATGCGCCAGGAGCCGCTCTGCAGCTACGGAGGAGATACAGAGGAGACCGGAGCTGATCTGCAGCCCCCACTGGGCTGTACGGAGACCGGAGCTGATCTGCAGCCCCCACTGGAGATACAGAGGAGACAGGAGCTGATCTGCAGCCCCCACTGGAGATACAGAGGAGACAGGAGCTGATCTGCAGCCCCCACTGGAGATACAGAGGAGACAGGAGCTGATCTGCAGCCCCCACTGGGCTGTACGGAGACCGGAGCTGATCTGCAGCCCCCACTGGAGATACAGAGGAGACAGGAGCTGATCTGCAGCCCCCACTGGGCTGTACGGAGACCGGAGCTGATCTGCAGCCCCCACTGGAGATACAGAGGAGACAGGAGCTGATCTGCAGCCCCCACTGGGCTGTACGGAGACCGGAGCTGATCTGATATTTCTAATAAGTAATCTATACCTTTAAGTTTTACAGGTGCTTAATCAGTAGACTGTCTCTTAGCTTATGCAAGTTATCTTTTCTTCTGTCCCTGTCTGGGTCAGGCTCGGATCCGACAGGCCTCCACCTGTCAGTGCACCGTGGTCAGACCCATGACAGATGGGTGCCAAAAAAACAGCTTCAGGGGGTAAGTTTCATATTGGACCACTTTTACTTGACCTATTGGCTGAAGAATTGTGACGTTGCCATCAGATGTGGGCTATTATTAGATTTAATAACTAACAAAACAAATAAACCATATAAGCCGGGCTTAGATTGAGACTTTTATTAATATCTCAGCTGGTCGTTCACACCAGTGAGGCTGACTGATCCTCTTCCGTGCATGTTTTTGTGCATGTCTCTGACTCCAGTTTTTAAGCTGCCAAACAGCACCTCTTTAATCTTTCCCACCTCACAAATGAAGAATTCTGTCTTTATCCCCCCAAAAGTCTCTTTTATGGAAGAATCTTTCCTCTCCATGGTTCAACCTCGCTGGGCGAAGCCTCATAATCATGCATATTTATGGGCGTAACCGTGGGCGTGACATTTAAATGACGATGGATATCAGCTGTGGTATTTATCAAGACTTTTGTTCGTACGACGAGATCGGTCCGATACGAACGTTTTAATAAATCATACGTGGGTCCAATCGTACGATCCTTTTTACGATCAGATGTGCGCTCACTTCTACGCTCATTTGATAAATGAGGGCCAGTATGATTTGTCCGGCAGACTTTCAGACTCTGAAGTGGAAGCAGAGTTTATGTGTAGTAAATGGTGTGTGAAAACAGTAAACTTGGATGTGCCTCCTATGACTTCTCTGGTAGAAGTAATAGGGCTCATCAATGTAATCAAACTGCTGTTTCTTGGTTCATCAAGCTTAAATTTCTGCTCTTGTGAGAGCTTTTCTTCAGGTTAACTATCATCTGTCTTCAAGTTCGCTTTCTCACTGAAGACATAATCTTTCCCCACCATTAAGGTATGGTTGAGCAGCAGTACATCCTGTCCTTACTCTCTTTCTTTAGCTGTCTTTGTGCATGTCTTGATTTGTGACAGCTCTCCACGGCCATCCTAAACCCATCATCAAAAAGACAGGCACTGATAGAGAGGAATCCCTTTCAAAAGGCAAAAATTGTAGCATGTCAGCCTGAGAAAAAGATGGGATATAAGTGGCATTACCCAAACCATAGTGTGAATTTTCTTGTTAATGCACATGTTTTCTTGGGGAGAACAAGTTTGTGCATGTGTGTATATATGAGTGGACTGTCAGAGGAATGATTAATGGCTAAATCAGCAAGGTCTCTTCAGAGGAGGAGTTGGTCTCTAATGTTATGTCCTTTGCCTTAGGAGCATCTTCAGAGACTCCTGGGATGTTTGTCTGCCTTCAACAACAAATCTATGTCACGGACGAAATGTGACAAGGAAAGTTGTGACTACGCAGTTTTGCAATGAGAAATATGAGAAAAACTTGCATTGGCTTCGCAGATGTAACTCTAATAAGAAGACTGATGTCATACAAACTGGGAGGTAGTTAGATTGCCTTAACTGATATAGTAATGAATTAGCAACTTTTGAACAAATTTACCATAAGAAGATACAATATGCTAATTAGTTATGCTCAAAGATACGTGTAGGCAGCTGTTGGTATGCTTAGTCATCTTTCTGTGGGTGGCTTGATACCACACAACTTAAACCTGGAAAAGCATCTCATCAGATGCTAAATCAGCTGGGAAAAAACAAGAAAATAACATACAGATTTTGGTCTGCTTAACCCTTTAATTCAGGGATGTCCAAAGTCTGTCCTTGAGGGCCACTGTCCTGCAGGTTGTCTATCCCTTCCTGCTCCAACACACCTGATTCCAATTAAATGAATTGAATACACACTCAGAACTCGTGGGTCAAACTGCTGGGTTAAAACGGGACCATTTAAGTTCTGGGTTATTTCAACCCAGACATTCGGGTTGTTGGGTTGTTGACCCAACCCAACATTGTAGTCAATGTAACCCAACTTCTGGGTCAAATATTCAACCTAAAAGTTGGGTCAAAAAAATAACCTAATTTTCTGGGTCAAAGTAACCCAGAACTTAGTTGGTCTCCTCGGCAGCAAAAATAACCCACAATGGGTTATTTTTGACCCAAGAGTTTTTAGTGTGTAGCCTATGAAGTTCTGCACAATGACTCATTAATTTGAGTCAGGGGTGTTGGAGCAGGGGTATAGAGAACCTGCAGGATTGTGGCCCTCAAGGACCGGAGCTGGACACCCCCCGGTTCAATGCCTAATTTAATACATTATATTTGAAACAGTTTCTGAGACCTACTGCATCAAAAAAAAACAGTTTGCTCAAACCCTGGTTGTATGATCTGGTAGTGTCCTCTGCCTCTTGGTGGGTGCCTTTTGCACTAAAATTTTCTGACAAATGTTAGTTTCATAGCATAACTGTCTAAATTTTATGTTGGCTAAACTGTGTTACCGTGCAACTGTGCTGTCCCAGTATTGCTGAGGAAATGTGCATCATTGCCTGTATATTTTAATTTCCCTGGGATTAATAAAGTATTTTTCATTTGATTTTGAAACCTTAAAATAACGATATACTTAAATAAGCTATTGATATATACAAATTATAATTGTTATTTTATTTCCATTTTTTGCATTTATTAAAGAGCAAATGAAAGACTTCAGATTTAAAAGGAGAATTTTCTTCTCATCATTACCCGGGATAGGTGTTGAGAGGTTAAAGCCACATGTGCTGTGTCGAATGTACTATTCCCTACATGGGGCCCCATATAAGGATCACCCCATTTTGTAGGGGTGTCTGAATGTCCAGAAAGAAAAAAGTTTTGCACTCGAAATTACACACAATGCATCTTGAAAACTAGTGAGCTTCGATGGTCCCTAGACAGGACAATATAGATCACAATGCAATGCAGTCAGGAGCACTGAAAAAAGAGAAAATAACAATAGAAAAGGGATTCAACACAGTATAAGTAAATAAAATGTCTTCACCTAAAATTACGGATTTGATTTTGGAATAACATATTTTCGTGCGTGTGGGCGCACAGCTGGTAATCACGTGATTTGCGGCATGGAAAAAATAGTCAGTTTAATGTCCAAATCACAGGCAGTAGTGTGCTATGTAGTGCAGCCCTGTGTAGTGAATGAGGGGTTAGAGAGTAGGGAGGCCATTCGGACACAGCCATGGTCATGATGTAGGAGTTCCAGCCTACTTGACAAGCATTTGCATCATCACTACGTTACCTACCATTCCTTCTTAAACTGGAAGACTCAGCTGGTAAAGAAATGTTTTTGTCTGTTAATCTGTTTTTAATGTCTTAATATGTACACACACAGGGGGGGGTTTTGTTTTGGTTTTTTTGGTACTAGGGGTGGGGGGGGGAATTGGGGAAAAGGGAAGGGGGGAGGAGGAGGGCAGGGGGGGGGGGTCCGGGGGGGGGGGGGGGGGAGGGGGGGGCCCGAGGGGGGGGGGGGGGGGGAGGAGGGGGACGGAGAGAGGGCACTTTTCTTATTTTGCTTTTTTAGTTTTTAACCGTCCCCCCCCCACACACA
Organism: Atherinomorus stipes; assembly: GCA_023101725.1. NCBI lineage: Eukaryota > Metazoa > Chordata > Actinopteri > Atheriniformes > Atherinidae > Atherinomorus > Atherinomorus stipes. The sequence goes on from JALJCO010009144.1 coordinate 245,843, forward strand.
CACACACTCATATATATATATATATATATATATATATATACACTGCCTGGCCAAGAGACTTGCTTTTCATTGTTTAGGAAATGAGAAGCAAGTCATTGCACCAGTTGGGGTTAAACAACTTGTTGCCAGCTGAAAGATAATCGCCCATGCAGTAATTATCCAATAGGAGGCTCGTACCTATTTGCTTAGTTAAATCCAGGTGGCGACTTTTTTTTTTTGGCCAGGCAGTGTGTATATATATATATATATATATATATATATATATATATATATATATATATATATATATATATATATATATATATATATATATATATATATATATATGTATGTAAATATATATAAACTTACACTGAAAATTTTTAACTGGACAAAATGATTAAACTATGATTTTTTAAAAAAGTGATTGACATGAAAGCTCAAGTGCATAGATACATTTACCAAATTAATTTAAGTATAAGAGTTTTTTTATCCATTTTGTATGCCAGAGTAAATTGCTCTGAACCTGACCGGTAAATTTATCATCTACTAAGTGCTCCTAGAACAAGACAAAACATTATCTCCGATCAGCCTGACACTGAAACCACTTTACTGCCCTAGACCATCAAAGCACTTGAAGCACATACTGCATAATACAGTTGAGGTAAATGGGATTGTTTATGGCTTCGTTCAACTTAAATTAAACTACTATAGTACTGTATTTAGCACATAGCCACATGCCTATGGGCATTTTATTACTGATTTAATACAGTTGCTTGATCAGCCATGTTTTCAGTTTTAATTCTGTTTTAGTCTGGTCAGGTTTGAAGTTGTGTAGATGTACACCTTTTTCCACGATGGGAGGAATTTTAGATATATTTCACTTGTGGAAAAGGAAGCTGGAAACTGATAGACAGTCCTGACAGATCTAAGCAGAGTTGGTTATCTTGTCCTACTCCAAAGTAAGCAATGAAGATTAAAGCAGTTAGATCAGAAAAGACCTTTAAAGAAGTTACATTTTCTTTGCAGTTTGATTTAATTTAGTTCAGTTTTTACTTGATCTCCTTCCTGTCGATACTCTTGTCTTCAGTGTCTAACTATATCTAATCAATCTCATCGTCTGTTGTGTAGACAATCAAAAAAGCAGAGTAGAAGAAGTAACACACATTCAAAACAACTTCATTGCTTTTGCCTTTCTTGTCACTCACAAAAGAACTCTATTACTATGAAAATGATCCCCGCCACCATCAACCGAAGCCTGGTTACATGACATCTTAGGTCTCATAAAGTTGGAGAAGATCAAATTCTCCCTCAGAGGTTCTTCCAATAGGTTTTATACTCACTGGAGACCATTACTGAAATATTTTAGATAAGCTACCAGCTCAGGAAGTTTTTCTGTAATAGTTTATTTCATAGAAATGCACAATTTTACCCGGCGGTAAGATTATGTTCACAATCTTCTTTCCTTCATGCTGCTTTCTTTCAGTACTAAGGGACGGGGGAGGCGTTTATTTATCTAAGTTTATTAAATGCTACAGAAGTAAAAAGAAAACTATTTGAATGTACTTGTGCACTTTGACTGTTTGACATTGGATAGATAAAATATTATATTTAAAAAAAGACGTAAGGTAAAAAAAAAAATCTCCATTTAAACTAAATTGTCCTTTTTTGTTTTAGTGTACAGTATATTTCTTGATGGGGGCTTTATGCACTGGTTAAAAACATGTTAATAGCTGACTTTTGAGTGCAGAGAAAAGCTGTTTCATTGATATTTAGTCCTACATCACATGACAGCACTACGCTCCTCAGCTCCAGTTTAAATGGAAACAATGCAGGTGCAGCTGCATATTTCCAGAGAAGTCGCTGCACTCTGGGCTGCAACAGTGTGCACAGCTTGCTTTTTCTATGCTGAAACACAGGTTTAGAAATGGTTGCACCTCACATGAAAGCTCTTAAACTCTAGCTTACTCAGTCCTGCTGTGTGGTGCAAAAGTCTCCTGTCCAGTAAAAGAAAAACTCTTTATATATCAGAAAGTTGTGCCCACTAAGGTGCGCGTCCACTGCCTCTGCTCCACTCTGGTCCGCACGACGCAGCAAACCTGTTGCTATTTTAGTCAATGAGAAGCAGTCCACTACTCCATCGGTGCTCCGCTCCACTCCGGCACATCCGCTCAAGTCCGCTCAGGTCCGAAAAATACGGATCACCTCTATTTTCTGGTCCGCCCGACTCCGTTTGGAGGAAGTTGCAAAGCCCAATGAATGTAAACATCCGAGATATAAAAGGTTTTTTTTTTGTTTTTTTTTTACATCTACCACAGAAATAGTTGATTGAAGTGTATAACTTGTTTTGTACAATGTGCTCACCCATAATTTGATGACAAACATATGAAAAAGTGGCTTGACAGACGCAACGTTTCCTTTGAAGTTGCAATGAATGAAAAGTTTGTTGTCGCCGTTGTCTATCCACACTATTTATATATTTATCCACTTGAACTTGAAAATCTTGCGCATGCTTTGCAGCTGAACAGATTTTTTCAGCCTGCTGGACAGACAGACCGGAGCGGATCGGAGCCGGACGGAGCGGAGGCAGTGGGCGGGAGGTGTTAGACACTGTAGTCCAACACAGCCTTCAGGAAATGAAGCAACAGCATCCCTTAATGCTGTTGTCTCAAGGGATGTAGCAGGGAAGGTAAATATGCTACTACATAAAACGGGAACTGGTTTAATTGGCTTTTCAAGCAGATGTAGTGACATGTAAAGGAAAAAAATGGGTTAAAACGTAATATTTGATGTAAAAGCAGTCTGGGTAATATCTGTTATCAAAGAGATGGATTTGGCAATCAAACGATTGGCTTTAATTTCACTTTCAAGCTGCAGGCAGGGCTTCCTAGAGTTTTATTGCTAACATGAAATTCTCCCATTTATTGTAATAATAGCAGCGTTTAATTAGCATACTGTAATAAAGAAAAGTCTCTCAAAGACATCACTGCTCATAAAGAAAATGAAATGTATTGATCTGCTCTGTTAAGTTATGAGATGTGCTTTAATTCTTGACGCTAGTCATCATTTGATGGGAAGTTACTCTCCCTGCCAGCTATGCTGTGATGTACCTTTGGCACTAACACTCCAGGCATGCTTTCTGCCGTCCCTTAGTTTAACCCAGCGTAAAAACAATCAGAAAACACGTTTCAGTCATGTTTCAACAGAGACTTTTTCTCTGCTAAGCAACTGAATAGACACAGAGAGATAAAAGTCTGGGAACTTTTTTTTTTTTTCTTTAGATGAGATTTATAAGCTGCATATTCTCATATGGATCAGATTAAATGGCCAGCTTCTTTAATGCTTAGCAAGATCCTACAGCGCCCATAAAGTCACTGGGTTATAATAAAGAGGAAAACATTTCCTTCCCTCAAATAAGCATTAATCTTATTGTTATTAGATGTCCCCTTCCCCCCAAATAAGAAGAGACCTCCAGATGAAGATCCCAGAAATTCAACATGAGATATTCACCTCTTCAAACCAGAGCCGTGGAAGGCCATCTTCCTCTCCTCTCGGTGATGGGAGGCAGGCAGGTCTAGGCAAAGATGCAATCAGCAGTGGGATGTAGCAGAAGGACGTAAAATTTCCCCTCCCTGAAGTCAGTCCTACCTGCGCATGTTGAGGACTGACTGAGGAAAACCGTGCAGGGGATGTTCAAGCATTTTCGGAGGACACATAAAAGTTTGCTCAATGGATTCCCATTGGCCAAGACATCCTCAGGAGGTGGTGCCTGCGTTTTATTACCAACACTTAAAAGGATGCAGAAGCCCATGGGCCTTTATGTGAACACCACCAACTGCTTCTCATCTTTACGGTCCCTCCTAATGATACGTGCCTGCTGTATGTAATTCTCCTAATAATTATTGTCTCAATAGGGAAGAAGCATCCAGCGAGCGATGAAATGTGGATTTCATAATCATGTGTAGCTGAAGAATGTTTGGTAGCTTTTGCTGTTGACACAAGAAAAGCCTTGTTATTACCTGAAGACCTGAAGGGGCCTCGGGCAGAGCAGACATGCTGTTTATGTATCCTGCAGGTTATGTAATTAATGTGTAGAACATCATAGATGTCTTAGATTGCCAGTAAAGTATGATCCAACGATGGCTTGATTTGTTGTTGGAATATCACACCGATTGAAACCAGGAAATGCTCAGTGATGTCCCTGCGTTGGACCCCAGCGACGTGCTGTGAATTTCCATAGAGCTGTTTTGAAGTGACAGGAACCTTGTTGCCAGCAGGTTCAGCTCTCTGAAGGAAATGTCACTTTTGTGTTTTAAAGGCATGAATGTTCCACATCGGCTTCAAAGGGAAGGTAATTTAAATTCAAAATAAATGTTAAACATTTTCTGGCTTGGAGCAATGAAAAAGTGACATGAATATATTTTAAATGGATTAAAGCCAAAGAGTGCTTTGATTCATAACGCGGTTTATGTGTATGTTTTCAGGTCTTTAGTTCACTGATGCTGGCAGTTTCCTGTCCTTGCTATATGATATGATATCAGGAGTCAAAGAGCTGAAAGTCATCTAATACTCTAGTTTACTACAAGCAATGATGCTTAAAATACAAGCATAAAATATTTATGCGTGTATCGTGTTACATGAATGGATTGTTTGTATAGATACACCTCAATGCTGGTCTGATAGAGCTATAAAGGAAACATGATGCAGGGACGGGGCCTCCTCTGAGACCCAGCACAGATCATGTGTCCAGCCTGGATAATTGAGAACTCCTGCTCTCAATGAGAGGGGAGGCACAGACGGTGCAGGAGAGAGAAAACAGTTTGTGATCATTCATCCACATGGTTGGCCATGTGACTGGAACACTCGTGACCTGAAGTCACACACCGAGCCCCCCAGTTAGAGTACAGCCCAACACTGTTGGGGAAATAATGAGTGGTAAGCTCACACAGCTGAAAAAAAAAACAACCTTTACCCCACTGAAATCTTCTTTATGGCTTTGCAGCCTCCTGTGGTGAGGTGGGAATTGTCTTTGAAATGAAATGAATGGTCACTAAGACACAACAAATCAAACTTTATTTTTGATACTTTTCATGAATACATAAGACTGAATCTCTGAGGAAATGTCATGAATTAATCTGTAATGTGGAAAAGACACAGGCTGATGAAAGAATCAGTCACATGACAGTAACACAATGCCTTTAATCATGTAGACATGGTCAAGGTGAATCCCTGGAGTTCATAATGAGCAAGAAAGGGGATTTACAGTAAGTGACTCTGAGGCCACGTTTACACTAAGCGGTGATGCTAAACGGGGACATTTACTGTAACTCCCTGTTTTTAAGCGTCTAAGCTCCTGTGACAGCGCTCTATAAATAAAATGCATTATTACCAGGGGTGGGACTTGATTAAAAAAATTAATCTACAGTCGTCCTCAAAATAATTCATACACGTATCTGTATCATATTGTACATACAGTAACTTCTATGTATGCAATGCTGTTTCTGCAGATGTCTCTGGACGGAGGAAATCAACACTCGAGGGTACTTATGGTGTTGTTGTTTGTTGTATGGTATTATGTGCAATCCTGGACTTTTTTAAAAGCGTATTTATATCTCTGCTGTTATATTTCCATAATGCCCATCATTAGGGGAACTACATGGAGGGTGGGGGGTGGGGGGGGGGGCATGAGTATGACTACTGCAACCAACAAATGTAAATTTGTCAGACGCAGTTATGCCTGAATAAAAAAAGTTGATCACAAAAAAATATTCAAACTCCAATTAATGAAATGAAAAATACTTTATTCATCCCAGAAGGGAAATTCAGCATTGTAAGAGCTCACTCTTTTTTTTTTACTCCATCATCTTCATCAGTTTGTGCAGCATTCTTTTCTGAACGATCAGCTCCAGCGGCTCCAGAGTTATCTCCAGCACAGAACCAGTTTTCTTCATCAGCTTGTTTAGTTTCTTCAAGTCTCTGATTCTGATGCTGCTGCCCCAGCAGATGCTGCAAAGCTAATTGCACTTTCCACAACAGACTTGTAGAAGATCTGCAACATCTTGGTGCAGACGTTGAATAATCTCAGCTTCCTTAAGCTTCCTCTTTTTCTTTCTTTTTTTTATCTTCTTTTCTTTTTTTTAAATGCCTCTTTTTAAATCAGATCTATAAATGAGCAGCGCTCAGTCTCCTTTACCATTACCAACATTCTGGGCTGCAAGCTGAATCGAGCAACTGTCAACATCCTGAATGTTTTATAAATCATTCTGAAAGATGCACCAATGTTTATTTGTTTATATTTGTATTTTCAAAGTGGTAGCATCCGTTATCATCATTCTAAAAACGGTACAAGCTGTGACAACTCAAAAGCTACAAACTAAAAACTCCTGCTGGATTAAAAAGGGACCAACCCAGAAAATTGGATTATTTTTTTGGCCCAACTTTCAGGTAAAAGGTTGAATGGAATACAAACAGAACAGCAACATCACGTGTATTTAGGTTGTAGTTGCAATGACAGAAAAACAACTCCAGACGTTTGGTTGCCAGGGTCACCGCCGATACGACAGTGACCAGCAGCCTGCATGTCATGTCTCTTCGGAGATGGATAACAGCATCTCTGGAGCTCTGAAACAGCTGCTTGACCTGCCGACTCCACTGTTTCCCCCTCTACCAGCTGAAGGCCCAATCCCGAACTGGCCCCTAAACACTACCCCTTCATTTGCGCGTTCCCGCGGAGGCTCCGACATATTAAGGGCCGTCCCAAACCGCGTAGGGTGGGGGGCAACTGGACTGTTCAGCCCTTAATCAGCGAGTCTGTATCAGTGCAGTTGTTCAAGTTTTTGCATTTTGGTTTTGGAAACAAATACTGAGAAAACAAATGCGTTTCTTTTTTTTTTGTTGTTGTTATTTTACTTTTTGTTTTAAATTTGGAAAAAAAGAATGAACGAATGATACACAGATAATTCATGATTGAGGATTACAGCGGATCAGCTGCTGCCATTAAAATTGGTGCCAAAAGGAAGCAGGCTATTTGCCCATCAAAGCATCACCTGCTTCCTTTTGGCACTTTACAGTCTTGCACCTATCTCCTGCACATCAAAGTTTGATGTGCAGGAAATAGGTGCAACAACTGTAATTGTAAAGTTATTATATAAGCATGGCTCATATTAAATAACAATTCAATATTCCTGAACAGAGCTGGGAAGAGCAGTAACACATTCAAACAACATTTCTGACAGAAAATTTACCTCTGAACAAACTCCAGTGTCCTCCAGTCTTCTTGGTATTCCAGGTTGAAAACAAGGTAGCAAAAACGGCAGCAAGCCCCGTGATGAAGGTTTTTTGGGTGGCCTTCATAGGCGACCTGGCTTTCAATGCTGACCATCCAGTGGCCCAATCTGGCTCCATCACCAGCAACTGACGCAGACAACATTCATGGAAAACAAATATAGGTATAAGAGACCTATATGAGGATATGAAGTTCATAGAAAAAGCCACATTTCATATATAGTTTGTTTCTTTTCTTTCTTTTTTTTTTACTTTTAACAGTACCATTTTGCCTATTATTTTGTCCAACTTGATGTGTTTGCATGGCTTTGGTTGGAAGCTATTTTTTGTAGTTTAACTAGTGTTTAAGGTCAATACACATACAAATTGAACTGTAGTGCTCAGAAGAAAGCTGGACAGAAATTTCATTGAAATGTCTGTATATTTTGCAGGATAGCACACTAAAGACAGAACATAAAAGGTACACTGTTACACTCAGACTTACTTTGTTCTGCAGTATACTCCATGTAATGCTTTTATGACACTTACCCAGTAGAATCAGTCGTGGCTGGGTCAGGATTCGGTCCACATCAGCTGCAGTGGCAGACATCTGTAAAACATGGACATGATCCAAATTAAGAATGGAATTGCATTTACATCTAGTCTAGTCACTTCAATTCTATGTTTGCAACGCTGGTTATGTCATTGCGCAGACCAGAGAAGTGTTATTTTTAGATCTATTTTTGCTGCAAAGTACACTGTTATTTGTTCTTAAGTAATATGAAGTACATTTATATCTACATTTACCTTTTTTTTTTAAAAATCATGGCTAAATGTTTACGTCAAGCCTGGTGCCTTCATTCGCATGACAAGGTTAATTCATCCAACAGTAGTATCAGATTGGTATCGGGTATCGGCCAATACGCTCAGCCCAGGTATCGGTGTCAGACTGGATCGGAAAAACTGGACCAGTGCATCTCTAATTCTTATTAATGGCAGCCTTTATGATTTTTCCCACTACAAGTCCATCATGCTTGTTTGTTAAGTGTGTGAACAAAAGGCTGAAAACTTTGAAAAGTTTTTGTGCACTCAGGGAAACCACACTTGAAAGATGCATTGGGCAGACAACTAAGTCTGCATGTGCCTGACGTGCATGGAGTTTATTTTGTGTTTTAATAGAAATCAAGAAAAAAAATAATCTGAAAGAGGAAAATAGTTTTGAATCCAAAATAAAAAATATTGAGAGAACAAATTTGCACACTGATAGCAAAAACTGATGTGATTTGAGACTAAAGAAAATGTTTTGAAGGAAAATATTTTGTAATAGAATAAATAAAAATAAATTGACATTTGGAAAATTATTTTCAACGGAAAAAAGCTCTCTCAAAAATATATTTTTACTCTCAAATATTGTTTTTTTGCATTCAGTGTGAAAACATTTTCTCTAAAAGAAAAAAATTCTCTCTCAAAACTTTTTCCTTCTCGTTTTCAAAACCTAAGTCTTTGCTCTCGATTCAGAATTTTTCTCTCGATGTGAAAACTGTGTCATGGGCGGGTCTGTGTTCCTATTGGCCAGTCTCAACAGAACTGACAGCCGGGTGGTGATATTCTGGGTAAAGGTGGTGACGCCTTCCTCGTTAATATTCATGAGGAAACTCCCGCTGAACCAGAGTACTGATCCAGCAGCACGTTTAGAAGGACTCAGACTAGCGCTTTCTGAACGGTTCATAAATGCTGCTGCTGCTTTGGGAAACATGGATACACATCGCTGCGTCTTTCATAAAAGTTAATAAAATAAGCAGCTATTTTCCTCTTTCAGATGATTTTTTTTCTTGATTTCTATTAAAAAACAAAATAAACTCCATATGCAAATTGTTCCTGCAGGCTTTACCACATACAATATATAGTATATTACAAGTTATCATGGTTTCACTTACAGACCTTCACAACAAAATAATTCCCCCTCCACACAATCTTTAAATACTCTCACAAGAAAAAAAGTCGTAACACCAACAACTAGTTAACTGTTACCTATCAGTATATTACATTAGGTGCACATTTGAAGCTACATTTTAGCTTCAGCATCAACCTGTACCATAACAGCGCCTCCCTAAACTCCTTTAAACCGTTTTACATGACAGAGTACCGCAGCAAATGGTAAAATTGAACCTTGTAGCCAGCAAATCAAATATCCAAGCCAGATCAAGCTAGTAACGTGTTTCAACAAAAAGTTTTACTTTCGTCCAGAGTTGCTAAATGAGTGAATGTATGCTAGCTTGCAGCATTTAATTTTGACTCGAAAAACAAAACAAAGTCCAAAAATCCAATACAAAATCACATGTTATTCTTTATGACTTTTGTAAAATTATATTTACCTTCTTTACAAAGCCTGGGGGGCAGGGTGGATGACGAACCGCTGCGCAGTTGAAGAGAAGAGGGAAAGCAGCAGGTGATGCCTCGTGAAGTGCTCCGTCCAGTTTGGCGCTTTCAGATTAAGAGTCCGGATGAAAACTAATTCTCCTCTTCCTGTTACAGTACTGTTTCCCCAACCTTTGATAAACACTGATGTGAAGGCCTATTTCAAATTCCATTTATTTTCAAATTTTGCTCTGATATCTAACTGAAAAGACCCAAGATCAAGCCTTAAATGAAAAAGAAAAGAAATACTATATTATACTGTAAGATTATGGTAGTTTCCTGTAAAAAAAAACAAAAAAACAAAAACAAAGAAATACTGCTTTGTGCTGTAAGAGTTGTCGCAATTACAATTACAACTCAATTACAGAATCTTGCCGTTAATATTTTGTTTCTCAAAGATGTCAGAATTTACAGTATTCAGCTGTATTAATGGAGAACAGTATATACTGTTCAAAATATCCCGTATTTTTACAGCAATTTGTTACAGTGTAGAGCTGCTATTATTACAAGTACTATTACTACTATTAAACTAAAATTGAAAGCATGTAAGGCATCATACTTCAACATTTCATTAAAGGCTTTGGAGACAGAAAAAACCTCCCGCAGGTTTTTATATCAAGTGGGCATCTTGTGAGGCGTGAAGACTTAATCACTCATCTGATGGCCATGTCTGTGATCATCACATTCATACAGATATCTGCTGAATCAAAGCAGAACTACAGTCCTGTTGTAGGTCTAATACTGACTGTGTGAAATTATTGTCCTTGCTGTGTAACCTTGGAAATTTCTGCCAGCTTTTTCCCAGACTATGTAATCATCCGGACTCTGTCGGAGCCGAAGAGAGAGGAAGAAAAAAAAGAGAAAAAAAAATCAATGGAGCACCGCTCTTAATCAAGAGTGCTTGGAGCTTATGGCAGAGCGCCATGAGAGAAAAGCAGCAATTGACTTTGGGTTTGTAAGCAGAAGGTGAATCTGAGAACACAAGAGGAAACAGTCATCCAGCTACCGGTGAGTGAGTCAGACACAGAAGCACCGTTCATACAGGAAACCGGTGCTACAACAAGTCAGACACAGTAGCTATGGCCAGCAGCTTATGTGTCATGGACATTTTTATTCATTTGTTACATAATCCCCCCGCCTTGTCTGACAAGTGATTAGTCTGAGAGGAGTTGTTTAACCAGGACAGATGGCAGTTTGATTGCACTACCTGCCAGGAACAAACAAGCCCGTGGTTACTTTGTGAATTTATTTTGTCCTAAAAAGGGAAATCAGGACTATTTCTGGACATTACTTTCCCACCACTTAACTTTAAACCCTCAGGATCTTGAGGGTGTTTTCGCTGTTTTTGGATTTTGCTAATTTGCTAAATTGTTTTATCCACAGTCATCACCCTTTCCATTAAAATGTTCTTGTGTGTTGGAACTTCACCATCTACAGATCGGTGCATGGAGCTGTGCAGAATAATGATCTGGCTGAGATTACAGGAGCAGATTATAGGTTGTGTTAGTTTCTATGATTGAAAATGAAAACAATACATCTATTATTATTATTACATTATTGTGCACTTGTTTTTTAATCTATGGGGGTTATTACCATCGGGGAGCCCTCTTGTCAGGGTGGCTGAAGGGTCCTGCTCTGCAATCCTGTGGTTGTGGTGTGGGCCCCTGGCGGCCGGAACCTGGGGGGGTCCGTCTGGTGGCCACTTCTGAGACCATGATAGCTCCAAATGTGGACGGATGCCCAAGATATTGTTTCCTCACAGCAGCGCCAAGCAGGTTATATTCATGCAATTATAACAAAAAGTGAGGGAGGGTGTGTGTATGTGTGTGAGATAGAGAATGTGTAATTATTTGTCTAATTGCCATTTGATTGAAATGTTGCTGATTTTAATATTTAAAGCACTTTATGCTACTCTTGTCTGAAAAGTGCTCAATAAATAATTTACATTTATTCATTCATTTAATGAATTTGCTATATTAGATTTAATTTTTTTAGAAGGTCTAATTGTTATTTACAGAAGATGATTAGGGTCACTGAAGAAAAGAAAATTACATTATGAGAAAAGAGGTAAGAATTCTGACTTTTTCAGAAATTAAAGGTACAGCATGTAAGAATTACTGGCATCTAGTGGTAAAGATGGGTATTTGAAAGAAAATGTGTTTTCTTTCAAATGAATTTATATTCCAAGCACTGTTGTGAATGTATGGTGGCCGTTAGTGGCCAAAATTCTCCCAGATATAAAGATGTTTTCATCTGTAAGTGGATCCAGTGGTCTCAGGTGGAGCTATGACTGGACTACGAGTAACTATTTTTTATGTCTTTTAAGGCATTTCTTATCCCAAACAGTCTCTAACTCCCATTAAATAAAGTTGGTACAGCAGTTTTAAAGTTTAGAGGGTTCTTACTTCACACACATTGTTTTGTCCATTCAGGGACACTGTAGTAAAAATGGTGGAACAAATCTGGCAGTCTCCAAATGTGCACCACCCTGCAGGTAGATATAAACGACTCATTCTAAGAAAATAAACATATAGCAGCTTTTCTAGTGCAACAATTACACATCAATAGAAACACAGTTTTGAATAATATATCACATTTTTCTGCCATTGACATTTGATTTTTTTACATACTGTACCTTTAAAAAAAATCTCCTTGAATTTTTTTTTTTTTTTCAATTATTCTGGGAAAAAAAAGTCAGAATTCTGAGATTAAAGTCAAAATTCTGACTTTTTCAGAAATATTTATTTATTTATTTTTTTTTTTTTTCAAATGTTCTTGAAAAAGTCAGAATTCTGACTTTTTTTTCTCAGAATTTGTTTTTCTTCAGTGGCCCTAATCCACTTTCACAGTTTTTTGCATTTAAAAAGAAATAAAAAAAATAATCTAAAATATTTTTATAGGAATATTTAAGATATTTGAACAAGGCCATTAATACAATGAGGGAATTATTTACTTTTCCTAAACAAACAATATGAGTAGGATTAAGCAAGTACAGTTAACAGCATTTTTATATCTAATGCTAGCAGCTGAATGAAAAAGCAAAAATAAACTGTATGAATATGGCTGTTATCAGACTGGCCTAGAAACCAGAAAGTTTTATCCCAGAAATATAAGACAAAACCCAGAGGGAGAGACAACATAACCAAATTTGAAACAAAGGAAAAATGAGAGACAGAAAATGATAGTGAAAATACATTAAAACACTAAAAACTTAACAGAGACACAATGCAAATCATGAAATGGACACAAAAAAGGTATAAATCATTAAAGTGGAAATGCAAACAGAAAAATGTGACTAAGGTCAATACAAATTGTGCAAACAAAGCAAGAAAATTACACAAGATAATCACATAGATTCAACAAAGATTAAAAACAGGGCAAAAACTTATACAGTAAAACAAACAATTACAGTGAGACAATTAAAAGCTGACAAGAGATTTAAAATGAACTATTTAAAACAAAAAGTGTGTCAAATCACCTTTTCAAGTGCAGTATGTGGCCACAAAAGACACAGAATACAAGTATGCATGAAGATACCAAAATGTACCAGGACACAAAACCATAAAAATAAATAATTATTCAGTGTATTCATTGCCTTTTCTCATGGAAAATGAACTACTTTAAGTTAAGTTTTATTCACACACAATATTACAGAACTCATGTAACAGCTTAAATCACATCCCAGACAACGGTGCAGCTGCACAGAGCTGCACTCATCAATACCGATGCAGCTGACTGAACCAGACATCCAGTCAGGTTCACAATGAAAACCTGAGTTCCAGTCACTCTTTCAAGTCTGAATCCGAAACATCAGGGCATCATCGTAATTAAAAATGTCTTGAAATGAGTAAACATACAATATTTTGCGCCATATCATTGTTGATTTGACATGTTCATGTGCGACTGCAGAGGAAGTCTGTGACAAACTCAGTAACCCAAATCACAACCCCACGGTAGCAACTTGCCTCTGTATGACATCATCAGTCTGTTGTTGTGGAGAAATCTTGGTCTGCTACTTCTTACAACGTTGCTTCAGTTTATTGAGGTTTGCATGATAGTTTCAGCTCCTGTCACAACATGACAGTCAGGTTGAGGTCTGGACTTTGGCTGGAACATTGCAACACTGATTCTTTTATTTCTGTTACTTCAGTTAATCTGTTATGTTTGGGGTCATTGAATGACCCAATTTCAGCCAATCTTAGTCGTCAGACAGGTGGCTTCACACTTACCTCTACAATACTCTGAGGAGTCCAAGGTCCACTCAGTGACTGGGAGGTGTCCAGGTCCTGTGGTTGCAGAAAAAACAAGCCCAGATCATCATCTCTCCACCACCATGCTTGACAGTTGTTATGAGGTGTTTGTGTTGATATGCTGTGTTTGGTTTGATCCAAACATGCTGCTGTGTATTCTGACCAAACATGTTCATTTTGGTCTGGTCTGTCCAAAGGACATCAGTCCAGAAGATTCAGGTGGAAATGTAAGAGCATAAAACAAAACCTTCCAGGCAGGTGATGGTGGTGCAGGGCAACGAGAGGATCACACTCAAAACTAGAGGTACCAGTTTGTACTTAAAAGGGTACAAAGATGTGGCTGGGGTGTTCCTTTTTGAAAGACATTTCTGTACCCTTCGGTCCTGGTCCATTTTTGTACCTTATCAAGCTGTACCAGTTAAAGGACAATTAAACCAATTAAAAATGATGAATAAAAGTTCATACAATAGAGATTATGACAACAATCAAAGATGCCAATATTAAATGAATAATTATTATATAAATATTAGGCCAAACACATTTAATGTAATTATACATATAATTATTGCTATGATTACTATGATTGTTGTGAAAATTATAATATAATAACTATAACTATACTGCTGTTTAGAAATACTGCTAATTATAGTTATTGTACAAGCTACACACATTTTTCAATGCTGCAGGTACCCTTTGGGTTCAAATGGTGCAAATTTGTACTTTATATTAGTTTGGACCCATTTCCATAGTTTAAAGGTACATTTCTGACCTCATAAAGACCAATATTGTTCTTTTGAAAGAACATCTGTAAAAAATGTACCTGCAGGTACAGAAATGTTCCTGTTACATACTTCTACTTTTCAGAGTGATGGATGAAGATGGTGGATGATTTCCAATAACTTGAGGAGGTACAAAATGAGAGAAATCAAAAACATCAAACTGAAAAATTGAACATGCAAAGGGAGACTAACAAGATCAATGATAAAAATTTATCTGATATGCTTGAACTCGGTAGATTTAGCCACAGGAAAGCAGACAAGCTGGTGCCGACTGAAGGGCAGACCCGGAACAAGAAGGAAGTAATCAGCAGTCACAGATGAGCTGCATGAGCCCTCACTCGGCACCTCCAACAGTCCGATGGGAGGGCGGGAGGCAAAGCAACACATCTTCCCACCATGCTGGTTCAGTCTTTTTCTGACTGTACTGTCATGAATTTTAACATTCAACATGCTGAGGCCTGGAGATTCTGAGACTGGATTTTCTCTCTGCATTGCATCATCTGACCTTAGGATGATCTGGTTGGGATGACAGCTGTCCTGAATGGTTTACTCTCCTCGTTCTGGGGATTGATGGACTCCAAGTAGTTTGGAAGCTGTCTTAAGCCCCATTTCCACCCGCGTGTCTGGGTCGGGTCGGGTCGGGTCGGGTTTTGGTACTGATATGTTGATTTCATGTTGCGTCCCCACAGCAAACTGTACCCTTACTCTGGAGGCGGGGTATTAACCAGATAGCACAACCATGTGTTCATGTGACATCATTGCAGTGCAACGCCTTTTAATCCAAGCGCCACGCCACGCGTGACAGAAACAAAGGAGTCGTCCCTGCTTTGCTTATATGCCGGTTTGCGCGGGAAGTGATGTATTGCAGAGTGTTAGGCTCCACCTCTTTGGTCCGGATCGGTTAGATCAGTACCCTTAGGGGAACCTAAAATGTAGGCCGTGTGGGGTCGGATTTATGGGTACCCATCCCACTTTTTATCTGTGGCCGACCCAGACCTGCTGGTGGAAACGGGCCTTTATAATCCTTCCCAGACCTCCTGACAGCAGCGGTTGCTTGTCTGTTATTGCTGGTGTGTTTCCTCCTTGGTTTTATTTTAACACACCTGAATGCTCCAGAGCTTTTATAGACACAATTACACAGATGATGGCCGGTGAATCAGTTCATTTCATTCGCCAACACTTAATTCTAATGGAAGCAATGAGGGTTGACCTGATTTTTCACTCGCTCCTGATGGATTTTGGTGTAATATGTCATATTTTTGTTCATCTGAGATTTTGTTTACTTGATTTTAAGACCTGGAAAACACCAGAAAATTGCTCTTTTTATTTGATGTGATTGTTTTGCCCTGATACATAAAACCTCCTGACTGATGGAGGATGCCCTTTTTTTCATAGGACTCAAACCAGTCACCCCCCCCTCCCATTTCACTAAACCGGCTTTAGTCTCCCAGTCACGTGACCTTCATGGGTTCATTATTGCATTGTTTGCATAACACTCATCCTTCGTGTCTTAGCATGGTCATTTCCGCGTGCACGGTTCACTTCAGCTTTTAGGGGACAGGCTCTGACGTCACATCGACCTTCCGAGCGCACACACTACAGTGCAGCAGGACACGCGCGCACACACACACGGAGACAGACTGTGCACTGACTGCTAATATCTCCCTCTAAAATAACCATTGTGTATTGTGGAGAAAACGCGGGTCGCACGCGGACAATAAACGGACGAGACGCGAGACACTTTGTCTAATTGAAATCCAAAGAGAGAAAGAGAGAGAGAGAGAGAGAGGGAGAGAGAGGGAGGGAGAGAGAGAGAGAGAGAGAGAGCGAGGGGACTGCAGAACATACAGGGTCTGGATGAATAACCATGGCAACAGCAGCAGCAGCAGGAGAAGCGGCGGTATAAACATTGAGAGGCGCGCATCCATCCGCAAACGGCGACTCACAGAGTAAAGGCTGGATCCCGAACCCTGTGCGGATATTACACCACATCACTGCTAAGGTGAGGCTGTTTTATTGTGTGCGACACCCTCCTCCCGCTGCGCCGGGATGCTGTCTGCATGTGTGCGGATCATGAAGGGTTTGGAAGCTGCTTGTCTTACATTTGGGCTGGTGATGGATCCCCCAGGAAACATGGAGTCTCGTTTCATTTCTACTCCTCATGTGCTTCCTCTGAACAGCTGTGTTTAGCTGTCTTTGTCTGACCTGTCTGTGTATCTCTGTGTGCAACAATAGATACCAAGTTGATAAATTCAAACCATTTTCATCCTTCTGCATAAAAAAACAGGAA
This sequence comes from Atherinomorus stipes, assembly GCA_023101725.1. Classification (NCBI taxonomy): domain Eukaryota; kingdom Metazoa; phylum Chordata; class Actinopteri; order Atheriniformes; family Atherinidae; genus Atherinomorus; species Atherinomorus stipes. The sequence goes on from JALJCO010009144.1 coordinate 262,822, forward strand.
TAAATTGTGTTTAAGCATTAGGAAACTAACCCAGTACTGAATTTAAACTGGGAAAAACTACTGTAACTGTAGTTTGCTGCAGCTTTTTAGAGGCAGTTTGTCAAAGCTGCTCCTTGCCACAGTGTGTGTTGTCCCACCTCACTTTCTGATGGATGCTGCAGTCTGAAATAGTCCTGCATGCTGTCGAACAAAAGTTCCCAATAAGCCGTGAACAGGATGAAGCTCAAGCAGATTCTTGTTCCAGCTTTTCCTGCTGCACCGCAGCACGAGTTCAGACACTCATGTGACCGTCCAGTGGGAACATTTCATTACAGAAACAAGATTGAATACTGAGTCGTCATATAGCTTTTAACCCAGATTACAGAACTAAGTCTTCAGCTTCCCATGATTTGTGCTTATCGAAAGAAAACTGGAAAAAGGTGCAGAAACCAGTCGAATCATGTTAAACAAAACGCAGTACCGACTGTACAATTAGCAAGCATTGTTCGACAACAGTCAGCGCTTGTAGACGAGCTTCTTGTCATTTCTTTAAGTTGTCAAGAGGCTTCCTGATAGACTTTCCAAAGCTCTTTTTTGAAAAAAAAAATTCCGCTTTTTGTTCGTTTCTTTGTCAAGATGACCCATACTGCTTTAGTGATGTTAAGATCCAGGCTCTGCAGAGAATCCATCACTCCATCAGACCTGTCGTCACCAGTTTCAGTCCTGTTCCAGTGTCATCTGACATACGTCCTCTCTCTGTGTCCCTTCCATTGTTAGAGACACACAACGGAACTTTTAGCAGTTTTCTCAGTGACGCGCCCCCTACCAACGGCTAAATTAGCATCCATCGTGCATCGTACCTGTACTGTGATTCCCTCCAGCCAGTAAAAGACAGTCTTATCTTGACTCTTGTTGTCTCTTCCTCTCTTTCTTTTCCTCTCTTCCTCTGGTAATGTTTCCTTGCGTTTCTTTGCCGAATCCGACATGATGCGCATTCAAAACACCCGCTGTGTTCATATCTGGTTCACATCCATTTGCTAGTAAGTGACGTGGTGCGCAACCAATAGTCATCTGCAACGCCACAGCTGCGTCCCAGAAAAACTTGCAAAACTTGCATAGTGCAGTTTCTGAGCCTTGGGATGCAGCTGGGCAGAGACTGTTTGAAAATGTGCATAATGAATGTTGGTGTGTCATCAAAACGAGTCAGAAACACAGATTTTTAAGGTCTAAAAGTTGCATTGTGGGTCTTTAAAGGATAATGTTCTTTTTTTTCAACCTGGACCTTATTTCTAGGAGTATATATGTGGATTTACTCACCGGTAACGTTTCTGCATCACTTTGACTCCTTTGAAAGATATTAACGTTGAGTCGCCCTTCGGTGAACATCCAGTACAATGGCGGAGATGGGGCAGTCACTATGTAAGACATTATCTGCAGTAAAACTCCTTCATTTCATCAATGCTTTAAGTATAATGAACGAACAAATGAGTACTATTGTCCTGTGAGTTCAGAGTTTTGCAAATTATGTTTTTGTTGTTGTCTGGGTAACGAGCTGCTCTTCTCGAAAAGTGTATAGAACATCCTAATAACTAACAGAAAAGCTAAATCTGGACTCACGGGATAATAGTACTCGTTCGTTCATTCTACTGGAAGTATTGGCGAGATCAAGGAGTTTTGCTGCAGAGTTGTCATAGTGGCTGCCCCGTCTCCGCCATTATATTGGATGTACACTGAAGGGCGACTCAGCGTAGTATCTTCCAAAGGAGTCAAAGTAATGCAGAAATGTTACCGGTGAGTAAATGCACGTATATACTCCTAGAAATAAGGTCCAGGTAAAAAAAAAAAAGAAAGTTATCCTTTAAGGGAACACAAGAGGAACACAAGTTCTCATTTGTCATTTATCTCTGGTGTCACGAAACCAGAAAATTTGTGTTCAATACCAGTACCAGTGAATTTCAGTGGTACTTTATACCAAATTCAATACCAAAAAAAAAAAAAAAAAAAAAAGAGAAGAAAAGAAAAGGAAAAATCTTCAATATATCCACCTTTATTAAATTATTCATCTCTTTACAGTGTAGAAACCTTAACAGATAAATAAATCTGCCTGCAGTGGCGTTTTGCCTTCAAGTGTTTACAACAAACAAGTTTCATCAACCAAGAACAAATAAATAATAAAAAAAATACAATAAAATGGGTCTGTAATGACATGAAGCCTTCAAGTATTTGAAAGAAAACAAACATTGTGTTCAATGTTTTCCATCAGCACTGACAATGCCAGCAGCCAGACCATCTATAAAGTTTACCTGATCATCTTCAAAGCCTTATGGCCGATCCATGCGAACCGAATTCCAGTTGGGCCGCGATTTTGTTTCAACCTCCGTGACTCACAGCATGCAGAGATGCGAAGGATCGTCTGACACGCTCCTGTAGTACGTCGACTGCGGTGCATGTGGGCCAGCAGCTTAGAAATGGCGGCCCACTATTCTTAAATGAATGTGGAGCAAAGATTTATGGCTCCTTGTTGATTTTTTCCCCAACGAGATGCCCCCGCTGCGCTCTGAGTAGCCATCGTCACCGAACTGTTTTGCTTGCAGCTGGTGGATGTACATCACTTGTACCATGCCCGGTACCTCCGGTACCATGAAAATACAGGTGCTGATAGTGCAATAGTAATGCTGGTACCGACTTGGTACCAAAGTACCAATTACTGTGACAGTACTATTTATCTCACCTCTAAAAAGCAACTCCTCACAATAACAAGCTCATGTTTATCCAAGACAGACCAGCTGGGTTGGGAGATACAGAGCTCGTGCTTATTGTTTTTATTCATGAAGTCCACTTTTCCAACTGTAAAACACACTATTGCCGGCTTCATGTGCGTTTTCATAGATTCTACAACCTGGTTGACAGTTAAAATTGGTCTTTGTGGTGGTTGAAGTGCTATTTAGTTCAATGCTAGCTGTGTGGAGGGACATTGTGGCTCATGCTAGCGCTCATTCTTCACATCCCTTTGGTGTTCGAAAGGCTTCAAGGTTATCACTTTCTCATAATGTTCATCTACTGATTGTTAAAGGTGCCATGACATCAAATTTCACTTTTCTGGGGTTTTGGGTGTATAATATGATCTGTTGTGCACTGATGAGGCCATGTGAATGTCCAGAGTGAGAATCAAAGTTCCTGTTTATGGTCTGTCAGCTTTGTCTCTCTGCTCAGAAACAGTTGAATCAGACAGCAGCTTATCATGCTACGTAGTTCTATCATTCTACGTAATTTAATTGCTCCAATAAGAGCACACTATCAAGTAAACAGCGCCCCCCCCCCCCCTCTCTCTCTCTCCTAACAGTCTATGCACCGTCCGCTCCCCCCTCCCCTCCCTGTCTGATTCAGCTGCGTGTATGGAGCTAGTAGTAACTTCTCTGCAGTCAGGTCTGGGTTTTCAAACAAATGGATTTAAAAGAAAACTTCTGCAGCAACACTGAGGGAGGGGGCCACAACCTTGTCATTACTTGTAAGTTTATTTATTTTCTAAATGCTGTCTTGTCTGATAAACGTAGCTCACTGTCTGAAGTGCCCATGTTGCTAGCAGTTAGCTTTTAGTAAAAGTCCGACCGCAGCTTGACCTAGATTCTCCAAATAAGGTCATAGCCAAATAAGGTGTAGCCAATCAAAATGAAGTCAACGTGGTCTCCGGGTAAAGCTCCATATCATCACCGGACCCAACTGTATTACTGAGGAAGTGAGGTCTGGCGTTTCAAAACAATAAAAAATGCCATTTTTTTCTTTGGAGTATTTACATATGCAGTAATGCCAACAACATAAACTAGTTTTTACTTCTATGTCATCACTCCTTTAAGGTCTGCCACTTCTTTTTTTGGCCTTTATCTGTCCAGATTCCTCAAATGTTTAAGGACACACTGCACAATGCTGCTAAGCTTTCAGCTGATACAGGACTCTTCACAGCTCAGGTCAGAGTGAGATGCAAGCACCATTATGACTTTGGGTTCTTTATAATATTGTTTCTTCTTAGTATCAAGAATTTCTACACATCTCCTTACCCAGATTTACAACACTTATTACTTCTGGGTACTGTTTAATCCTCAACCCTGGTTCCTGGTTCAATTTCCCTCTTGTTTACAGTTTAAGTGTCCTTGTGCAGGGTGCGTTACCCCCTCACTGCTGCGTCACCTCACTGGCTTCCCATTGTTCCTTTTTGGCTATGACCACATTTGTCACGTTGTCATTTCTCAACACACTCCGATGAACTGTCACTCTTATTATTTATTATTCTTTTACTTATAAGCAAACTGTAATCATTTTATCCCTTGCACTTTCAAGTATTTTCAGTAGCCGTGGAGTTGCTGTTTTGTGTACTTTTGAAGTTTTTAGTTATTACTGCTGTGCTGTGTTTTGTCTTTGTTTTATGTATATTGGAGTAGCAAGCCCTAAGTTTGTTGTAACCTGTTTTACAATTACAGTAAACTATCTATCTATCTATCTATCTATCTATCTATCTATCAATTCATGGGATATTCACATCCAACAGTTTGACAAAAACGTATCCTACAGTGCAGGAGAGGCAAAGTCCAGTCCAGAGAGCCACAATCCTGCAACCTGTAGATGTATCCCTTGTCCAAAACACCTGAATTACATCATATCCATGTCATTCAGCTCTGCGGAGGCCTGATAACGAGCCATTCATTGGATTCAGGTGTGTTGGAAAAGGGATGCTCTAAAAGTTGCATGATTTTAGCTCTTGATGATTGGACTTGGCCACCCCTGCTATAGTGCTAGGCAGTTCAAATTTTTAACCCCAATTATTCACATACTTTTCTACTATTAATCACAGTTTATGGCATTGTTATGCCCAAAATTCAATAATGAATCAAAAGTAGTGTATTGCATATTTTAAATAATACTTTAAACAAATCAACTGCTTTTTAACAGCAGTATTCACATAACATAGCAGCAGTTTAACCCCTTATTATCCTTTTTTTATGCCTTATAAAAAAGGCTTTTATAAAAAGACTTGTTGTGCACCACCTATTTTACTGGACTACTTATTGGACACGGGACCATTTTTGTTGCACTATCGTCTGCTACTGGAGCTTAGTATGACATCAAAGGTAAATTGCAAAGGTTGACAAACTGGGAGCTCATCAGTAATGCTGAAAATGTTTACTGAATTTACAGTTGTGATTGTAGCCTGGAATGGTATATCTTATTTAAATGTCAAGAATCTTAGCTTTCCAGTGGTGCGTACATGTAGGTACTTGAAAGGGAGACTGAGTAAATAATAATAATAATAATGAATACTTTGTTAATCCCAGTTTGTGTGCCAATTAGGAAATTCATTTTCTGCATTTTAACTCATCTCAGGTTGGACCTGAGATCAGTGGGTCCACAGTGGTTCACCTGAGTGCTGTGTCGGGGACTTGAACCTGGGTCTGCTGCATCAAAGCCCGCGACATTGCTGCTATGCTACCCTCTCCCACTAAAAACCATATTTGTCACGTCCTGTCCACAAGACATTTGATACCAACGGGTTAAAATATTTCTTTTAAATATTAATTTCAATATCAATAATAGTCAAACACATAAAAGCTGATATAGGAGCCAGATGTTGTGGGTCGTGGCTCACCTCGTTCCTGTCAGGGGAGCTGTAGTCTTACCTGAGGAGGTGACGTCTATAAAGGGGATGACGTCACTGTTACTTGGTGCTTTGGCCTGGAAAGGCAGTTTTTGACTGCAAGGGTACAAAGTTTCCTTTTGTTTGATTGTGAACATTTCTATGCGTGATCAAAGGACAATAAATGTCATTGAATCTGCAAACTAAAGAAACTGAGTGGACAAGCGATCATTTAAGGCAGAGCAGCGGCATACAGGCTCGCTGACTTTATTCTGGGTCAAACATGCTCAGTAGCTCAGCAGCAGGTTTAGCACCTTTCAGAGCTGATTTTTTTTATGCTCTTTAAATCATGCTGGTTTTATCACACCCTGAAGTGCAATATGTACCATCGGGCCAGCTTGCTGTCGGTGACATGCCTCCTCCTGGAGGTTGCAACACCATGCAGAGTGATCAACATCCCACTTGGATCCAACAATTCTTTCTTGCTTGGCTGTTTGGTGGCTGTGGTTTTCATTGCCGTGTCTAACACTGGTTCCAACTCCTTGGGCAAATTTTCCAGTCTTATAACATCTATGCTGGACTTTTTCCCCCATGATTCCTCAGCATGACGAGTATTACGTGTGATCAGGCTGAAATGCATGTGTTTCACGTCCAATCAGGAAAAGTTGAGAGCCCTGCCGATAACTCTGGGAGTCACTTTGTTGGCATAAAGTACGACTGTATTCAGTATCTGTCAAACTCTGTCATCTTTGACGTCTTTTGTAAACGCAACTAAAGAGTGGCAACAAATGATGTGTCCTTGTGACGGGCTGCTCATAGCAATTTAAAATAGGCTCCTGGTGCCGTAAAAAAAAACAAACAGCACAGTCCTCTGAAAATGTTCAGGTAGAAATGGATTGACAGTGAATGAAAAAGCTGTCACCTCCAAGGAAAAACTGAAAGACTTTCAGAAAACCTGAAGAACTGTTGCTCAAGACCGTTTTAAAAGATTACAGGAAGTCTGGCTGCTTGCAAGCGGAGTCGGGAGAAATGAATGCTGGCTCAAGACTTTTGCCCAGTAGCTACTGTAGGTATTTTACAAATGATTCCATATTCATACCCAGCTGTTGAAAGGACAGTGCACAGCTCATACACATGTATGCACGGGCAGCCGGCCACGTGATTTTCAGTCAGAAAGGTCCGCCATGACTCAGACTTGTGAACACAAACAGTGTGTGTTTATGATCGCATGCATCTCTCCAAAGAAAACAAGTCCTCTTAGGTGATGATTTGATTCATTTTTGATGTTTCGGCCGTTTTTCTGAAAGAAAAGCTCTTTGATGACGAGATAATCTCATGCAGAGATCGGAACGATGCCAGTGTCATTAGGCTATCCACCGTCTCCCAGTCATTTTCTGTTAACTCCATAACTCAGGCCACTTGATATTTCTCTTTTTTCCCCCTCTTGTGGGGATTTGGCGCTGTAATTTATCAACAAAGAGCCTAATACAACATCACAGAGGAGTTTAGAAAGTACCAGATTAGTCCATCACATGATTACTGGGCTGAGTCAGTGGCTTTCTGAAAGGGACTCTGTCCGTCCTCAAAACCACTGTTGTTACTGCCATTTTTATCTGACTGATCCCAAAACTCTTGTTCGAATGAGGTGCAGCGTCCTCGTAGTTCCTCGTCACACATACTATTTCTGGAGGTGGCCCTTTGTCTGTCAACGTACGCTGCCGAGGGAGTTAATGAATGGAATAACGTCTGAGATTAATTTCCAGCTCGTTTGAGCTGAGCGCACGTACAACAGCTTCCAGCCGTGACAGTCGCTGTCTCTCGGTGGTACGACATCACCTTAGCCCATAAAGCCTGTAAAATATCTCTCCCTTCCACACTCGCCTCTGTAAACACGTCCACTTTCCCTTCTCCACCACATCCAGACGGGAGATGTCAATCAGCGCTCCCAGCTGAGCTGACAGCGACGGCTGTGGCTGGGAGGGGAGGGGGCAGCTTCGGGGCAGCCAGGAGTTTTCCCTTAAGGAGGCAGAATTAGTGAAGCTGCAACCCTGTAGACCTCCAAGAATCCTAGTCTGTGTGTGTCTGTGTGTGTTTGCACCCTGCATTAAATAGTAATCAGATAGCAGATGGCTGTTTTGTAATGATTAGTGTTTAATGATTTGCTGCAGGAGGAAAACCAGAAAGAAAGAGCTTTAAAAAGTGCACAAGCAGCAGTGGGGCTACAGGTTATGCAGATATTCGTGGGGGGTTGATAAAGGAGTCATGCATTCCAGATGGGAATTGTTAAGAAATTAACAATACTCAAGGGTAGGGGAGTAAAATGATTTTCACTCATCAACCAGATTATTGATGCTGAACCCTTTAATGAAATATATCATCATGCTAGCAGCTAAACTGGAGACTTCAGAAATTAACGCAGAGATCACTAGATACAAGCTAGTTACAGCTGCACGATTAAAGGCTACATACTGAAGCGAGAGGACTTTTCAACCTGGTTTTTAACAACTTCAACTGAAAACAGCACCAACAAAAATCAGTTAGTATGTCTCTGGGCTGTCAGTCTAGGGGTTCATCATGGCTTGGCCGTTTCATTAGCCTACTGTCCATGTCTCAGCACACAAACACAGGCCAGGAATCCAATTATTGAAAGAACCATTTTTAAAAAAAGAAAAGAAAAAAAATAACTATAAATTATTACTTGGTTAAAAAAAACAGTGGAAATAACTATTAATAAAATTAAAATCTAAGTTCATAAATGTGTTTTTAAGTATGCTAAAAAGAGTTAAATAGTTGTAAACGGACAGTAAGACTGTATTTGATAGACACACTGAGCAACCAATAGCAGTTTAGTCTGATGTGGTGTTAGCCAATAAGGTCAAGGGTGAGCCTCTGGGCCGTGTGCAGCCTTCTGTTGCTCAGTCTCTACTCAGACGCTGACCAGAGAACCCCCTGCTTGTGTTTTGTGGAAGCTAATTTGTGGAAATCTGCATTCTTCAAGTGATTCGATTTGTGATTGATACTGAAGAGCTGAATGTGGAGTGCCCCAGAAGCCCTGAACCCCGTACCCTGTTAGCACGCGCTGCCCAGCAGTGGTCAGCTTTTCTGTTTGGATCCGAGTTGTGAACTGCAGACGTGCAGGAGAGTGAATCCTTTTCCAGTACTTGATGGTGAACCCCAAACCAACAGTCGAACAAACTGGTAGCTTGTAGCCAACTGGTTACCAACACACTGAACACTGGACGAACATTTGATGACTTAGTTTTGTTTTCTTTTGTTCAGACAAAAGGTGTATGGAAGTCGTTTCATTTACTTTGACATGTTTCGACTGTCATCTGCAGTCTTCCTCAGAAGCGTCAGCTGATCGCTGTGACGTGTCCTTATGTGATGTTCATGGGCGTGGCCAACCTGACAGATCTGTCAGATTGACCACGCCCCTCCCTGCCAGATGGTGGTCTGTGGAGGAGAGCGTCCCAGGTGTGCGAGAGCATGAAAGCCCCCTCATCCCGGTTCATTGTGGCCTTGTCCCGTTTCCTGATTTCAATGGCCTCTTAGATCCAGCGCTTGTGCTTATTGTGGTTGTGATGTGGTTGTTTCTCTCACAGTGGTCTGATATGGCTGATTTCAGGTTTTGTTGTTCGGCTTTTTCCCTTAGTGACCTTGTGAATCTTCCTGCTGTCTCCTTTTCGCATTCCTTTTGGTGTTCTTTTTTCTGGTGTTAAATGGTCTTCCTGTTTCTCCGATATATGTTTGATTGCAAGTATTGCAGGGTATTTCGTATATGACGTTGCATTTATTGTCCTGTGGTATATTGTCTTCTGGGTGTACCAGATGTTGTCAGAGTTTTGTGTGTGGTTTTATGGCTGTGTGTATTCCCTGTTTTTTCATGGCTCTTTGAATTGGTTCTGTTATACGGCGGATGTATGCTAACGTCACTGTGTCCTTATAATTATCTTCTGTTTTTTGTGTGTGTCTGGGTTTATTTTTTCTGCGTCTGAGTTTGTTTTTGGCCTGCTTTTGTCCCTTGTTTATGGCCCAGGTGGGGTATTGGCAGCGCTGTAGTGCTTGTCTTATATGCTTTTCTTCCTCCCGTCTGTCCTCCTCGCCTGTAATGAACATTTGGTGAACATTGAACCAGACTATAACAGACAGTGAGAAAGGACAAACACAGTAGGACAATACCCAGATATATTTTATTTGTTTTTATTTATTTACTTATTTTGCAAAGAGAGCTCTCTCGTTTTGTAATTTTTGCATTTGATTTCACGGTTAATCAATTTTTAATACAACATTTTTCTCTTAAATCAAGTGTTGCCTGTGTTCTATGTTGATTGCACTCCTCTTTGAGCTTAGAATCTTTCTGATCTGGCCTTTAAAAAAAGGGTAAGGAAAGTACTCTTAAGAGCTACATTTGGCAAACTCCACATCTATTCTCACCGCAATTTACCTTTTTTCAGCTATTACATTTAGAGATGAACGATCCAATCCAATCCTTTACCTGGGCTATGCGTATCGGCCGATACCAATACAATACTACTGTTGAATAAATTAACTATATACTAGGGCTGGGCGGTGTGACAAAATTTTCATATCACGGTTTTTAAAAAAGTTGTTTTACGGTATTTGACTATATATATATATATATATATATATATATATATATATATGTATATACTCTGCCCGGCCAAAAAAAAAAAGTCTCCAAAAAAAAAAAAAGGTCAAACATTTAACATTTCGTTGGACCACCTTTAGCTTTGATTGCAGCAGCATTCGCTGTGTTTCCAGAAGCTTCTGCAATGTCACCAGATTTATTTGCATCCTGTTGCATCAATTTTTCACCAAGATCTTGATGATGATTGTAGAGTCTGACCACAGCAACTGCAGCAACCCCAGATCATCACACTGCCCCCACAGGCTCATACAGTAGCACTAGGCATGATGCTGCATCACTTCATCTGCCTTTCCAGCCACATTTCTTCCTGGAATACGATGGTCCACTATCGTTCCAGTTTTTCATAATGCGTTGGACTGTTCTGAACCCAGTTTTAGTAGTTTCTGCATCTCCTTAGATGTTTTCACCTCTTGATGCCAATGATTTGACACTTCTCAGACAGACTAGCATCTTTTCCAAGACCACGGATGTGTCTTTCCACATGGTTGTTTAGGAAATGAGAAGCAAGTCATTGCACCAGTTGGGGTTAAATAACTTGTTGCCAGCTGAAAGATAATCGCCCATGCAGTAATTATCCAATAGGAGGCTCGACCTATTTGCTACGTTAAATCCAGGTGGCGACTTTCTTTTTGGCCAGGCAGTGTATATATATATATATAAATATTTTTTTTTCTTTGTTTTCCGATTGGCTCATTTCTAATTACCTTACTGACAAACAATTTAGCTTTCAGCAGATTAGTACCATGAGAAGCGGTGAACTCAGACGGCTTTACAGGTTTGTATATTTTGTGTTTTGATTCCCTCGGACCAGATACAAAAAACTTTGTGAAGATTCATGACAAACATATTTATGCAAAAAGGTTAAAATGCACACTTTTCTCCACCAGATTCATCAAGTCATGCATATGTATTATAGATGTTCCTCGTTAACCTTTTAACTGCAGACCTTTTTATGTCAGAGAAAAAATAGTTTTTAACAAAAACTATGATGAAACTAGGAGACATTGAAGTTAACCCTGAATGCTGTAAACCTTTAGTTGCTAGAAAAAAAAGCAAGATTATCCTCCAACTGAATAACCAAGCAGGGTATTTTTTTTACAGCTGATCTTCCACAAGTCATGGAGTTAATTGCTGTGATACAAGCTTCAAACACCCAACAAACCTTTGTCTGGAAGAGATTTCTTTTTTAACGTCTTTATAACGTTGGTGGTTAGCAAACTGCTCATGTTTCAGTTCAGTTGTCCAATTTAAGGCTCTTCAGTTGCTCTAAATTCATGAAAGTTGCGCCCTAGAACCAGCCCAATTTGGTGAGAAAAGATTAATACGACAACTTCCAGAATTCCTATGGGCATTAAACACACCTTAAGCTGAAATTGAGAGAAACTAGAAGAACAGCTCGTTACTGTCAACACAGCAGCAGAAAAAGCAGTAAAGTACAGGAAGGGAAACTCCGGCACAACAATGCCAAACTAACAAAAAGCAACTAAAGAAAAACAAAGAAAAAAATGCATTAATTCAAATATTACTCTTAATTTGTCAAATTTACTTTTTATTTAATCTTATTAAATAAAATGATTAATTTAATTAATTAATTTCTAATTCAAACAGACCAAATTAAGAATAAATCTTTTTTTTTCTTTCTTATTTTTGGGAACGATTTAAAAGGATATATGAAATTTATTTGTATACAATTTAAAGGTTGGATATGTAATACGAACACAATAATAAAATCATGTCTGTCTAGACCGGAGTTGCACCCACAGAAAACGAATTCCAGGCGTTGGGTTGCAAGGTTTGCTGCCAAACACTGTACAAATCACAGTAAAAAAAGGTGCCCACAACTGCCATTTTTTCAGTGTTTAACTGTTATTTTTGCAGCAAACTACCATGAATAAAAAAACTGTTGTGTACTGCTAAATTTATGGTTATCAAAATGGCATACCATAATAATTTATACTTTGCCACTATAATTTATAGGGTAATAAACTGTCAGTTTTTCACTGGAAACTTTATGAATATTTTTTGTAAAAAACACGATATTTTTTGTGCTGTTTTAACTGTTATTATTGCAAGAAAATACCAAAAATAAAACTAATATAACGTACTGAAAAATTTACAGTTGCAAAAAGGTATACCGTTATATCCTCAACATTCTCACTGTAAATTTTACGGTGAAAAAATGGCAACTGCAGCTGCCAGTTTTTCACCATAAGTTATACAGATTTATTTTACAGTGTACATCAAGTGACCAGCAGCTTGCACCATGCCCATTAAAAATTGCAGTTTTATAACTGAAAGCTAACGTTAGTCACATTAGCAAATGGGTTAGCTTACCGTTCCAGAAGAAAAGTCGCCATCGTGTGTGTTTTAATGCCATAGAAAAGTTTCATCTGGGTCCATCTCATGTAGGCTTCACCCAGATTTACTCTAGCCTTTGCTGGGAGAACGATATCTCCGGGGCTATGAAGCAGCTGCTTGACTTGCCGACTCCACCAGTTTTCCCAGTACCAGCCTACACCCAAAAACTGATTCAAGCCCCTCTTAAAGGTGACACATTGAGATTTAATTTATTTTACTCACATTTAGCAAGTAAATATTACTTTATTTATTTTTCATGGATGTAAAGTAAAATAATTTCATAGCAAACGTTCAACTCAAATTTAATGAGTTTGATAGGCTTATTTACATATTTTCCCATCATGCATTGCAGTACTGTTTGTCCTTTCTGTACCTCAAGTGAAATGTCTATGTAATCTCATGAATCTCTCCCCGTCTCTTTAACATTCTGTATCTAAGCATTGGCATTGCAACTTGGCATTTCATTCTGCACCCCTCTAAAATGAAAAAAATACTTTATTCATCCCAGAAGGGAAATTCAGTATTGTAAAAGCTCACTTTTTTTTCTAAATGCCCTTCGGAAGGGTTTTTATTTAAAAAAAAAAAAAAAACCTTCAAACAAACAAACAAAACATAGATTTTTAATAAAACTGTTCCATATTCAACCTTTAAGTGAAGTATCATCACCTTATTTCCATGATAGAAATGTGTAAATCCTGTTTTAAGATCTTTCAAATTCTGCTGATGTTGTCAGAACAAATATGATCAAATTTGGTCTTTGACTGGCAAGTCTGGGTGAAGTCATGAAACAATTATTTTTTTGCCTGTGGAAATGCAAAAAGATGCATTCCGAACTGGCCCAGTGGTGGATTGGGGTCTTTAGTTGTAGTTCGAAAGTTTCCACGCAACACCAGCTGTCTGGTCTGCTTCAACATGATATCTAAGGAATCTAAATACATAGTTACACTGACCAGCATTTTCACTGATTTTTAACATAAGCTTACAGATGCTGTGAGTAGACAGAAGTCCCTCTGCACAGCCGATCTCAGGAATCAGGTGCTGATCGGTTGCAGGAACATCCGACATATGAGGAACATGAACCACCACACACTGAACTGAGTTATTGAGATTTTATTGAGAGCGAACGACGTGTTTCGCCCGTGGCTTCTTCAGGTTCAGGCAATTTGGATCGATAGGGAGATGAGTCACTAGGTCCCCAACCACACCCCCACCCTTCTGTCTCATCATATAGAGGGATGAAAGTAAGGCCTGCAGTGTTTCCCCTCTTTTCTACATGTGGATGTAACTGTTTATTATGATATGAAGTATAGTCGCATATCATTCTTGTGCTGTTTGTTACTTCATGTTTCTTGCATTGTTATTTTGTGTATATTATTGTGTTTTTGGTAGATTTGCAATTTCTGAAGGATGTTTAACAAAATAGATTGTAAATACTGTAAATTTCACTACTTGGTCATGTGACCCGTATGTATTTAAGACACCTGTGAATGATTATGTGCTTTTGCTGAGCGAACCTGAAGAAGTCACGGGCGAAACGCTTTGTTAGCTCTTAATGAAATCTCAATAACTCAGTTCAGTGTGCGGTGGTTCATCTTTCTCAGATTACAAATGCTCTGTTTCTCTACTGGACAGTTTGTTTGATTTATTTTTTCTTCAAAACATGTAAATGAACATAGAAAGTCGTTCAGACTGGTAAATATGCTTTAAACCTGCAGTAAAGCCTTACGTTAAAAGCATATTTACCAGTCTGATGAACAAAGAAGCTTGAAATGGCTGTGAGATGAGGTGAGTTTGCTGGTAATAAAGATGTTAAGCTTTCACATTCTGACAGACCTGTCCAGGTGTGTCTCAAGGCTGCAGTGACCTGTATTTACTGCTTTTTATTTGTCTCCTCTAGTAAGTTTTTAATACCAAAAAGTTGCAGCAGCAACAGAAGTGTTTACTGGGGCTACCAGTGTTTTATTTATGCACATGTGGACGTATCTGTGTTTGTATAAGTTAATGTCTGTGTTACATCTGGGGAATTGACAGCAGAGTGGAGATCAGACTGAGAGATCACAAAAAAACCCCACTAAAATAAAGGTTGTTCACCATCCTTAAATCGCGAGTCATAGTCCCAGACTCGAGTCCCACCCCACCAATATTTAACCGATATTTAACCGATCAGCGGCTGTTTCTAATGTCTAAAAAAACACAAAAACTTCTTCGTCTTCTTCTTCAAAAACTTCTTTTCTTAACAGACTTTAAAACTTCTTCTAAAGATTAGGGGTGGGAAAAATATTGATATACTGAAATATCGCAATATTTTCATATGCTGATATCATATTGACATTTAAAAATGCGGTATCGATCTATTTTACCAACAAAATCTCGTGATAATCGTTCTGTTACAAAATCTCGTGAGAATTCACAAAAATTTTGCAAAATTTTCATATGCTATCACATTGACATTTAAAAATGCGGTATCAATGTATTTTATTAACGAAATCTCGCGATACTTCATCGTTCTGTTACGAAATCTTATGAGAAATCACAAAACATCATGAGAATTTTTTAACAAAGTGATGAAATCTCGCGAGATTTTGTAAGTAAAATAGATTGATACTGCGATTTTGAATATCAGTTTGATATCGGCATATGAAAATATTGCAATATTTCGGTGTGTCAATATTTTTTCCCACCCCTATTTTACAAAGTGTCAGAAACGGATAACAAAACGTTGATTTGCAATGAATGCTTATTTTTTCAGCTTTTATATCGGTATCGGTATCAATTATCGGCCACAAGACTTTTAAAATATCGGCATATTGGATATTGGCCAAAATTCCAATATTGTGCATCCCTAGCTCAATCATCTTCATCATCCATGATTGTTATTGTCATCAAATGAAACGCTGTAGACGCTGCTAAAATCATAGCTGTGTGCTTTGAAGCAGCCCTGGTGTTTGAGACTGTGCCTCCCTCCCTCTTTTTTTTTCCTTTTTCAAATTAGCCCTTTTTTATGAATTTTCAGCAGCAGGATAATCAAACAATACCTTTTTTGTGGGACTGAGAGCATGTTAGGGCTGCGAGGCTTTATTTTCATCAAGTACTCAGTGTTCATTCTCCTCCTCACCGCCTGCCGAACACACTGCTGGAGAAGTGAGCTGCTCCTTATTAAAGTCTGAGGCTGCAGATAACACTGCTACCTTACAGTACAACTCATCAGATTAGGAAAGCGCGGGAGCACTTTTCACTGTTTCTGAACCAACAATGAACCCTCCCTCCCCCCTCAAAAACAAGAAAGAAAGAAAGAAACAGACCATCATCTCTTAAAGTCAGTGGAGGAGATTTTGATGACTGCTGTTAGGGGCATTACGCTGAGTCTGCAAAAACAGGCAAACCAGCTTTCTTTGTGGACAAAAGTTAAGGATATTTACTGCATTTTTACTGCCATATGACTTTGCTTTTGCAAGGCACTTTAAATGTGAGCTCCGAAACATAGAGGTTCACGGTTAGAAATCATGAGATGATGAACCGTATTTACTGTAGTGCACTTTTAATACGCTCATAAGAGCTTTTTTACACTCAGCAACATCACAGCTTCTTTGTGAGTACAAAGTGCTTTGTTTAGCTCTTGTAATCATACACTGATGGACACATCAGAGGCAATATGAGGTTCAGTGGCTCACCCAAGGATACCTCTATGTGTAGTCCAGGGAAGCCAGGAATCAGTCAACCAACCATCCAAATGTTAGAGGACTGCATTTGCTTCAGGTTGCAGCCGTCCCCACAACACTGCAGTGTATCTCACTGCCTGTCATTTGAATACTGTCCGTGTGACGTTATGGGAAAAGCCACACCCCAAATGAGTAAAGTGTTTGTTTTTCAAGAAAGGGGAAAGAATTTTGTCGGACAGATTTCCAACTGGATTCTGCAGTATCGGAGAAGACCCTCAGTTATCAGTTGAGTGGTCAAAGGTATAAGTGTTTGTGGGCAAATGAACCAGTGCTAAACTTGCCTCCATGGATGTAACTATATGAAAATTTCATGTCACGGTTATTGTGACTAAAATGATCACGATTATCATTGTTATTGCGGTATTATTGAAAAAAAAAAAAAACAGCATCAGTGAAAATATCCATAATGAGTCTAGATGTCTATTTTGTCCTTTGTAAAGGGGAAAATCTCCAGACCGGTCCATGTGGGCGTCTTCGTTGCCTTCCGCCATCTTTTCATAAATGAAACAAATTGGGACTGCTGCTGTTTTTCCAGCCAATGAGCAGCAACACTGAGTTTTTTTAAACTTCTGATCGTTGGGAATTTTATCACAGTTAAACATTTTACATCCCTACTGGCCTCTAAAAATATCTCCAGAAAACAGATAAAGCATGTGTCAAATGTTCATCTATCATCATGTTCATTATCTGCGTTTACATGGACAAATAATTCATCTGCCTGATTGAAATCTTTCCGATCAGATTCCAGCTTAAAAGTTTACGTGAACACTGGAAATAGGGATCCAATCAGTTGTTTAAACTTGATAGACAGATTTAAGATGAACATACAGTAATGATGTGCAGTGCCTCCTAGTTCGGAAGTAAAGGGCTTTTCTTTTTTTAAATTGTGTATGAAATAATCTAATTAACATATTGTAAGATGTTGCTTTGACTCTGGTGTGTCAACAGTCTCTCTCTTATTCTGATGTTGATTACACGTCATGTGTAAGGCCATATCTGGAAGGGTCTTATCTTATTTGGTGCCAGTTGTCTGAGTAAACTCTTTAAAAACATGATGTACCCAACCAAGGACAGAGCTCTGCAGACAAGACTCAGAGGAGCAAGTCTCTTTGTGTGGCTCTCCGCTTGCAAAGTGACATTTGCTTATGTTCTTATTAAAAAGATGTAAAAAAATATCATTATTTTCTGAAATACATGGTAAGGACTGATGCTGATTTGAATAATAAAAAAAAGAAATGGAAAAAAAGGAAAAAAGAATCTTCATTTTCTTTTGGCATGTTTTTTAAATTTATATTTATTTATACATTTACATGTGAAAAACTGGACTTTTTCACAGTGAGTGAAAAATTAGAGTAATGAGTTCACAATGAGAGTAAAGTATAAAATTGCATACTGTTTCTGCTAACTTCTAACATATGTCAGGTTGCAAAATTCAAACTATTAATATGCACAAAGTATACTAAAAACTGCTTCATTTTTGTGTTTTTAGTATCATAAAATGGAGTTGCACCACGACCTAAACTTGGCAATTTAAGGGTTTAAAAGGATAAACATTCATTATTTTCTGAAATACATTGTTAGGACTGATGCTGGTGTGAAGAATAAAAAAGAAATGGGGAAAAAAGGAAAATAAATCATAATTTTCTTATGTGATTTTTACACATTTTTGTGCTAAGGGTCCAAAACAACTTTTAAGGGGTGCATAAGGGTTAATTACTTTGTCAAGCAATCTGCTTTTTTATTGTTTCCCATCAGGTTCTTGGTCATTCTTTACTTTTTCACAGCAAAATTTTTTATCTTTCGACCATCTGAATGCTCAATAATCCTTAAAGCAACCTTTAGCGATCTTGCATTTCAGAAAGCCCAACAAAATAATCACTCCAAAGACCAACCCCCCACTCCCCCCGCCTCCTAATCCGGAAGCAAAGGTCTGACAGGCAGGTCCATCGGCCAATCCTAGGCATGGGCCCCACTGCAAGGATTCACTAGAGTTTTCATTGAAAATTTAGAGATTGGAATAATATTTTATTTTGATTGAGGTGGGTCTGTCTTGTATTTCAGAGTTCTATTACCTCATTCATAGCATTTTACCCTATTTGAAAAAATAGTGCAACAATGCAACATTGGTAAGGGTTGCTTTAACTCTTTCAGTTTCAAACAAAACAACGCAATGCAAACATTGCATCCGTCACAGCCCCATTCTGTTTTGTTTCCTCGATGAATCTGCTACGTTACGTCACCCCCATTTTGTTCAAGCACCGTGCTAAGAAAACACACCACAGTAACCATCAGAAAAAGGGTTTATACAGTCATTTTTTCCTGCTGATCTGATGATAAAAAGGTTTAAACCACCATCTCAGATTGAAAATTCTTTCCGATCAAGGCCGATCGGATCAGCTGACATGTTTAGTTGACACATTTTTATTCTGATTGGCGTTCGATCGTATCAAAACTGCCCAAACAGTTTCCCACTGCACCACCTTCCAAACATTGCTGAGGTATGTGGTTTCAAACCACATGACTCTCAAGGGGGTCCTGCTAAGACAAAAAGCTCAAGGGGTCCCTGGGGCTTTGACTGGTCCGAGCCAGTGTGATTTACAGGATAACTTTCTTTTCTTTTCAACCTGGACCTTATTTATAGGAGTTTATACGTGCATTTACTCACTGCTAAAATTTCTGTATCACTCTGACTCCTTCGTAAGATATTTAGATTGAGTCACCCTCTGGTGTGCATCCATATAATAGGAGAGACAGGGCAGCCTCTCTGTAAGGCATTATCTGCAGCAAAACTCCTTCATTTCACCAATACTTTAAGTAGAATGAACAAATGAACAAGTACTATTGTTCTGTGAGTTCTGTGTTGGAATATTAATTCCTCATCGTGACAGCACGAGTAGTTGTGCTTCCAGAAATTCATGTGTCTGCAGTCATGCCATGTGTAAGCATTGTTATTAAGCTCATTGTTTCAGATGCAACTATGATGGAGCTAAATGGACTTGGGAACAAATCAAGAAAAAGCACACGCACTTCAAAGCATTAGCTACATTTGCAACATGTCTCCATCAGATGACAAACGTAGCGCCGTCCTTCTGATGAAAATCTGCTTTTTGTATAGGATGCAGTTAGGGACATGTAAAGCAGCATCCATCCCTAAAAACTCTGTTCAGTGCTCCTCTCCCGATCCGCACACCAACTCTGGCATAGTCTTTTAAGAATGGGCAGGTCAAAGACGAGGAGTAGCGACACTAGCAGCTAACAGGCTAGCAAGCAAACAACGTGAAGAAATGGCCGACTTGGATCTGATTCTGCAAGAATTAAGAGGGTTTCGCCAAGAAAATAAAGAACAGTTAGAGACTATAAAAGAAGAAATTGCAAAAGTGAATACCAGATTGGATGAGGCAGAAGGAAGAATCCAGAAATCCGAAGAGAGAATCCTAAACACAGAAGAAGTCATCACCGCCATGCTAAAGCTGCATACCAAGCTGGAGGACAAGATGGTGGATCTGGAAAGTCGCTCCAGGCGCGAGAACATAAGGATTTATGGGGTACCGGAGGGGTCCGAGAAGGAGTCAACAATGGTCTCATTTGTGGAAAACTTACTCCGCGAGGGTCTCGAGTTAAATGATGATATGTCCGATCTGCATATCGAAAGAGCCCATCGGTCGGTGGGACCGCAGCCGCCGGCGGATGCTCCGCCGCGTTCCATCATAATCAAGTTGTTAAGCTTTAAAACTAAAGAGTCATTACTCCGTAAGGCATGGCGGGAGAGGGGTTTTACGTGGCAAGAGAACCATATAAATCTAGATCACGACTACCCACCTCTAATACTAAAAAAAAGAAGAGAATACTCGGAGATCCGCAAAGTGCTGAAGGAAAATAAAGTTCCGTTTCAGACCCTCTTCCCTGCCAGACTACGCGTGAGACACGAAGATGGAACCAAAACCTACGATACTATAGAGGAGGCATCTGAAGACTTGCTGAGAAGAGGTTACACAGTGACAGCAATCCAACCTCCAGAAACACTCATGGAGCAGGTGCAGCAGCTGTCCTGGAGGAGAGTGGACAGACGGGCGACGAAGAGCACGTTCAAAACCGGACGGGATTTAACCTACAAGGAGAAGCTTCGAGCCTTCAGGAGATGATCATCGGCGCCTTCCGGATACGAAGGTCGTAAACCAACTGCTTGAGGACGACGGAACCAATTGAGAAATAACTTGAAGTAAGGAGGTAATTCGTGGTGGAGAACTAATAATAGACTGGCTCGTTCGGGACCGACTTGGCTTTTTTTTCTCTCTCTTATTTTTTTCCTCCCTTTTTCGCCATGCGACCGGTGCAGGTAAGGGCCTCTCCCTCTGGACTCAACAGGGAGACTTTTCCCTTCGAGCGGTTCTTGGAAGCTCAACAGGGTCGGGTTAATAGACCCCTACATAGGAAGTCATATGGACTTATTGTGTTCAGTTTGATGTTTATTTCCATATCAGTTGTTGTTTATTCCCTGCTGGTTCTTGCAGGGAAGGGGAAATGCACCAAGTTCTTTGAGTCTGTAGAGGGAAGAATCACATAAATGAACAGTTTTTTGAAAATTGCATCATTTAATATAAATGGAGTACTTAATCCGGTCAAAAGGGGGAAAATCTTGTCAAAATTAAAGAGGGATAAAATTCAAGTTGCTTTCTTACAGGAATCACACCTGAACGATTCTGAACATGCCAAATTAAATAAATCTGGATTTAAACATGTTTACTTTTCCTCCCACGGGTCGGGGAGGCGGAGAGGAGTGGCGACTTTGATTTCCAGTGCAGTAAATTACGAACATTTATCAGATTTTAAGGATAAAGAAGGTAGCTTTGTCATGGTTATAGGTAAAATAGAAGGAATTGTTGTAAGTCTACTTAACGTGTATGTTCCTCCGGGTAGTGATTGGTCTTTTTATAATTATCTAGTTGATTTAATGACAACTAAAAGTCAAGGGATTTTATTATGTGGCGGAGATTTTAATATTCGATTAAATCCTAAAATTGACTCGTCAAACGGGAAATCTGACATAAAAAACATCAGCAGAAGATTAAATACTAGTATGCGTGAAGTTGGGATTATAGATGTGTGGAGAGAGATGAATCCGACGAGCAGAGACTATACTCATTTTTCATCCGCTCACAAGGTTTATTCGCGTATAGATTATTTTTTTATGCTGAAAGGAGATCTTTTCAGGGTGGATAACTGTGAAATAGGACCCAGTACTATTTCAGACCATGGTCCTATTTATATGTCCCTTTATTTGAAAGACAAGAGGAAGTCCACTCTCTGGAGACAGAACTCAAATATCCTTAACAATGTAGTTATTAAAAATAAATTGAAAAGCGAAATCAGATCATATTTACAAAATAATGACAATGAGGAAGTGACCCCACCTATACTTTGGGATGCATTAAAAGCGGTGATTAGGGGTAAAATTATATCCATCTCCTCACATGAGAAAAAAATAAAAGAACAAAAACTTAGAAAATTAGAATTAGACTTGAAAAGGTTACAGACAGACCATGCAAAGTCCCCCAAAAAAGACAGTGAAGGTAAGATTATTAAACTAAAAAAAATGATAGATGAAATAAACATGCAAGAAATTCAAAGAAAACTTCTTTTTACAAAACAACAATATTATGAGGTAGGTGGAAAATCGCTGAAACTTTTGTCGTATAGATTACGAAAACAACAAGCAGAGAGAACGATTCATAAAATCAGAAATCCAGTAACAAATGAAATAGAAACTAATCTGGAAAAAATCAAGGAGTGCTTCCAGAAATATTATAAAACGTTATATTCCCAACCACAAACAAGTGATGATAACCAGATGGATGCCTTTCTGGCTCAGATAAATCTTCCAAAGATCACTGATGAACAAAATGAAAAATTAATATCCGAAATAACAAATGAAGAAATCCAATCAGCAATCAGAAGAACAAAAGGGGGAAGTCTCCAGGGACGGACGGTTTTCCAATTGAATGGTACAAGTCAATGCAAGAACAGTTACTTCCAACATTATCGAGAACATTTAATTGGGTTCTGCAAAATAAGAATACTCCCCCTTCATGGAGGGAGGCGACAATTTCAATCATACCCAAAGAGGGGAAAGATAAATTGGAATGTGGGAATTATCGCCCGGTAAGCCTTCTAAATAATGATTATAAATTATTCACGAATATATTATGTAAAAGAATAGAACAGATATTACCAGGATTAATTCACGAGGACCAGACTGGCTTTGTCAGAGGAAGACAGACCCAAGATAACATCAGGAAAACACTGCACGTTATGAAACAAGTCACGCAACAAAAACTGGAGACACTGATAATAAGCTTAGATGCAGAGAAAGCATTTGATTCAGTGCGGTGGGCATTTTTATATAAAGTACTTTCAAAATTTGGGTTCCACACAACAATAATTGCCACTTTTACAGCACTGTATAATAAACCAACAGCTAGAATTAAAATCAACGGAGATTTGACAGATTCATTTATTCTGGAAAGAGGAACGAGACAGGGATGCTGTGCGTCGCCGCTCCTCTTCGACTTATTCATTGAACCCATGAGTCAATGGATTAGGCAGAGGTCAGATATAAAGGGGGTAATGATGACATCCGGGGAGCAGAAATTAGCCTTGTTTGCTGACGATTTATTGATAAGTATAACACAACCTACACAGACACTCCCAAAACTGATGAGATTGATGGAGGAATTTGGCTCTATTTCAGGTTACAAAATCAATATTGATAAAACCCAGGTTTTGACATTTAACTATGATCCTCCATATTCAATTAAGTCCAGGTATACTTGGAAATGGAATGCTGAGTCAATTAAATATTTAGGTGTCTCTCTACCAGGGACTTCTCGCAACTTTACAATATCAATTATGGTCCACTAAACTTAAAGATAAAGTCCGACATGCAGAGATGGAATGTTACTCCTTTCTTAGGTTTGAGTTCTCGGATAGAGTCAATCAGGATGAATATTCTCCCACGAATGATGTACCTTTTTCAGTGCCTACCAGTTGAAATACCATCAAAACAGTTCTTAGAATGGGACAGAATAATAGCAAGGTATTTGTGGCAAGGGAAAAGGGCTAGAATTAAATTTAAAACGCTGCAATTGAGGAAAGAAAAAGGTGGAATGGGCCTTCCCTGCCTACGGGAATATTACCATGCAGCCCAACTCAGACCTTTAATATGTTTAAGTTCACCAACATACACTGCAGCATGGAAGAAAATAGAGGGCACAACGATTAAGGGAATCCCGATAATGGCTTTATTAGGTGATAATAAATTACAACAAAAACTGGAGATCCCAGAAGACTCTATAACAGGCAGTTTCATGAAGTCCTGGCAGGAAATAGTCAAAATTTGTAGATTAAGAGACGCATCCAAGTTCATGAGGTGGTGTGCCTATGATCTGGACTTTGCACCAAGCAAAATTGATGGCAGATTTAAGACCTGGATCTCGAAAGGCCTAACCACCTATTATTCATTTACCCAAAAAGGGACATTTAAAAGTTTTGAAACCCTCCAGAAAGAACATGGACTGGGAAAAGATGACTTCTTTAGGTACCTGCAAGTGAGGCATTATTTTAACAAAAATGCTAAAGAAGTATTAGAAAAAGGTGTACCAGAGTTCATGGAAGTATTTTTGTCTTTAACAAAGTCCAGATCTTGCAACAAAACTATCTCTAAGCTATATAAGGCCATACAGTTATCCAAACAAGAAGATACACATTACATAAAAAAGAAATGGGAAAAGGAGTTAAGGGTGATGATCACACAGGAGAACTGGGAGAAAATATGCCAACAACAATGGTTCTCAACTGGGTCAAACACATGGCGGGAGTTCTGTTGGAAAAATGTGGTAAGATTTTTTAAAACACCTGTTCAGAAACGACATCAAGGCAGCGGAGATGCTTGTTGGAGACTCTGTGGATCTAATGGAGCTAACCATTTCCACATTTTTTGGGACTGCAAGGCAATACAACCATATTGGAAAGGGGTTCAGAAGCATATAGAAAATGTATTTAATGTAGATATTCCATTTAACTGTGAAACGTTGTACTTGGGCAATCTAAGGTGTGAAAAATTGAACATGAAGGATAAAAAACTGCTAGCTATACTACTGGCAGCCAGTAAAAAATCTGTCACAAGGAAGTGGTTAAAAGTGGAACCACCTACCATTGATGAATGGATTGAAATCATCTATCGGATTTATGTCATGGAGAAGATTTCTTTTTCACTCAAAGTTGAAAAAGAAAAATTTTATGAAGTTTGGTCTAAATGGACTGAGTATGTGAAACCAGTCAGATCGGATTTCATTTGACTACATGTGATTTGTATGAATCTTCCCCGCTTCTTTTTTATTTTCTTTTTAAAGAAAATTTTTAGTGTTTGTCATGATGCACTCCCCTGTTCTGTTCTATTGTAGTTGTTCCCAACTGAAAGGATAAGTAGTCCATAAAAGAAAATCCTAGAAGGGCAGAATGGACAAAATCATCAGAATGTTCTGTATCCATCCTTATATGTACTTAAATAAGTTATGGCTGTAAGTGATGTAACAGATGGAAATTTGCCTTTCTCAATAAAAAGATAATTATAAAAAAAGAATGGGCAGGTCAGTTTCCAAGAGAGCTGATTGGTCAGGTTGTGGTGGTTTATCTCTTATCTAGAACAAAACTTGCTCCAAAACAGGTTAGCAGTTCAGTACAAGTTACCGCGGAGTCGAAGTACGGAAAACCCAGGGTCAACCCTGGAATTGCTTTGTATTATACCCTGACACCAGAGGCCTAAATGACAAATTCATAACATAACAAAAATTAAATCCAGTTTTCGCATCACTTCTCTGTAGTTCATGGGTAAATTGGGAGATTTGTTCGTTGTGATTTGCACTTTTTACATGTATTACTCCACTGGATATTTCACCAAATATCAAGCAAAATATTTGGGTTAAATTGCTTGTTAGAGTTAATTGTTGATCCCTGTTAGACAGGGTAAGTTTTGTATTTTGTGGGGTTTTTTTTTGTCAAAAAATAAACAAATGAAATGAAATGAAATAAAATAAACTCACTTAATAGAATAAATTGGATATATATTGGGCCAATTCCAATTCCTATCTTAACCCTCAATCTTAGTAGCCCTCAAAACCAAGTGTTAAGGGCTATTTTGTGACTTAGAAATGGGACACCCCTTAAATGCAGATATGTCTTCAAACTGTGGGGAGCAGCATTAGGCCAAAGTGGCGTTCAGTCTGTCAATTCAGAAGAAGAAGGTCCTCTTTGTTTACTGCCACTGGGAGTCATGAAGGAATGAAACAGAACTATCGCCAGATAACTCTGCGGCTATGGGAGATGACATTAGCTCGGTCGCCTAATACCATTATTGGCACAAGCACGTTATACAGGCTGTTATCTAGATAAAACAACGACATCAGTACAGATAATAATAACCATTTTGTAACGTTAACTAACATAAACGATAGCAACATGGCTTGACCTCCCCAGTCGCTATTGATGAAAGATCGGAAAATAAAAATAAATATTATGCAACAGTGAGGTAACTAATCCATAACATGGGCCTAAACTAAGATAATATAATGGTTTTCCCAATATTTATATCTCCATTAACAAAGTAAATACTTCATATTTGTAGCTCGCCTTCTTTTCTGCTTGCATTCTGGGTAGCGCTTACTCACGAGGCTGGTGTCGGAGAATCTCAGTATTGAGGGCGATTCGGCCCTCAAACTTGCCCCTCATCTTAATGTTCTCAGAATCGGGACAGCACTTGCACTTCGTGGGAGTGCGCATGTTTGAGATCGAGGGTTAAGACAGGAATTGGAATTCACCCATTGCCTAGTTTTGGTGTGAGAGGATTCAGAGCAGAAGAAAAGAAATCCTGCTTCAATAAATCCTCCACTATAACTTGAACAGCCTTGTGGTATTTTCATGATGGACCAGAAAATCACATTTTTTAGTGTTATTTTGAATGCCTAAAGCAGACACAACCCCATCAAGAGGTGAAAGTGATAACACAGCTTTATAAGTTGCAGCCCATTAACCTCTGACAACACCAAGGTCTTGGAGCCCTGCAGGCAATAAAACCAGCATGTCTGGATAAATCTCAACCGGTTGAGGCAAGTTTGCTGAAGCAGTATCTGGTTTTCAGGCCAGCAAAGTGTTATGATTCTTTTGGGTTTGCAGCTTTATTCTTAGTAACAACTGTTGGTTTTAGCATCACTTACAGGAACCCGAACTCCCACATTGAAAACATGAGGATTATATTTCAAAGCATTCAATGAAGAGTTATTTGATACTCATTACAGTAAACACTTTCATCTCCTGTTTCAGCTACTGGAAGCTAAGCTCTAAGTGCACTTTTTCTTGACATTACAGCAAGTAAAGTCCGTGTCTAGTAGTTGCAGACAGTGTGGAGTAATTAGATATAGATTGTTAGACCCAATCTCATTTCTCTTTTTTACCCCTATGGAGTTATTCCCTATAACTGGGACACCCCTTCAACAATTGCTTACACCATCAGTGATCCCCACTGGCTTAAATGTAAGCAGATGCACTGAGCTGTCGCTGGAAATTAGGGATGAGCCTGATACTCGTTTCAGATGTGTATCCGGTACGGATAATGCATTTTTGACGAGTACGAGGATGATACGAGTAAAACTGGCCAATATCTGTGCTCGTGCTGAAGGAGAATCCTTATTTGATAACAGACTGTCTGCACGCTCTGTGATTGGCCAGTCACACACAACACCCGCCCTCCTGCACACACGTCTCTGCAGCGCGAGCTGTCCTGCACACTCGCACACACAGACAGTGATTGATCTCTGCTTGGCTTGGCTCGTGCTCACGTTGCTCTTTCGTACTCAGACTTTCTTCAGATCGCCTTTATTTCTGTTTGTTTGATATTTAAAGTTACTTAGCGAACTTCTTTCATAACGTACGCGGTGTATTTGATAAGACAGAGCTGAAAACGGCTGAAAAGTTGCGTCGGTCTGACTTTTGAACTCGTTCTGAACGCGGTTTTTGAGAAGGATACAGTGAACCAGGCTGATATATTTCACCGTTTGTTATGACTGGATGTTCACACGAATCACCAAGTTCACACAGATCATTAAAACGTAAACAGACCAGTTACACACACACACACACACACACAGCTGAACACACAAAGTAGCAGTTATTAACGTTTTTATTGAAGGCTATATTGTAAAAATAAGTGTATTATAAATATTACAAACTAAGCTTTAAATGCTGTATATAGGCTTTTTATAGGCTTTGAATACAGTAGATATTTTAACTGTTACACAGCGCCACACTCTCTCTCTCTCTCTCTCTCTCTCTCTCTCTCTCCCTATACACTGAGTGATACACACACACCTTAATCATTGTCTAACTTTGTGTGGGGAAAAAAACTGAATGTTAGGTAATTAAATAAATAAATTATTAAAATTGAATAAATTATTGAGAAAAAATTCACAATTTGATCATAAAATAAAACAGAAAATAGACAAAAAAAATAAAGTTGTGTTGACGATGAAAACTTGCATACTTCGTTGTTCATAATTTCCGACTGGATGCATTGTGTGTACTGAAAAATATTCATCTAATGATTTTATTTTTTAAAAAAATACTGTAAATAGTTCCTTTGCTATTGTGATCAAAAACATTTAATCTCAACTCTGAGGCTGTTCTGTAAATAGTTATCAAATAAACAACAAATGAAGAAAATTCTGATCAATTCGTATCATTTTCAGACTTAAAATTATGTGCTGAGTCAAACCCCACCCACTTCCGCTTAAACCCCACCCACTTCCGGGTTAAGCACCGCCCATTCAGAGTACAGATACAGATACAGATAATTTTGATGGTTTAACAGATACGGATACAGATAATGGTGTACTCGCTCATCCCTACCGGAAATCTTAAAGGAGTGATGACATAGCAGTTAAAAACTAGTTTATGTTGTTGGCATTACTGCATATGTAAATACTCCAAAGAAAAAAACGGCATTTTTTACAGCGGAGTATTGTTTTGAAACGCCAGACCTCACTTCCTCAGTAAAACAGTTGGGTCCGGTGATGATATGGAGCTTTACCCGGAGACCACGTTGACTTCATTTTGATTGGCTACACCTTATTTGGCTATGACCTTATTTGGAGAATCTAGGTCAAGCTGCGGTCGGAGTTTGCTAAAGGCTAACTGCTAGCAACATGGGCACTTCAGACAGTGTGAGCTACGTTTATCAGACAAGACAGCATTTAGAAAATAAATAAACTTACAGGTAATGACAAGGTTGTGGCCCCCTCCCTCAGTGTTGCTGCAGAAGTTTTCTTTTAAATCCATTTGTTTGAAAATCCAGACCTGACTGCACAGAAGTTACTACTAGCTCCATACACGAAGCTGAATCAGACAGGGAGGGGAGGGGGGAGCGGACGGTGCATAAACCGTTAGGAGAGAGAGAGGGGCGCTGTTTACTTGATGTGCTCTTATTGGAGCAATTAAATTACGTAGAATGATAGAACTACGTAGAATGATAGCCTGCTGTCTGATTCAACTGTTTCTGAGCAGAGAGACAAAGCTGACAGACCATAAACAGGAACTTTGATTCTCACTCTGGACATTCACATGGCCTCATCAGTGCACAATAGATCAATATTATACACCCAAAACCCCAGAAAAGTGAAATTTGATGTCATGGCACCTTTAAGAAATCAAGCCGTCTACAGCTGTGAATTCACGTTACCAAGCAAGTCCGATTTGTGCATGACATTCCCACGTGTGTTGTATTCAAGCAGCAACCTCCGGTGGCCAACTATGAAGCTACCCGAAAGAAGTAAGTATTTGGAGTTCTTCCTTCATCCCCAAGGGGCTGCAAAACAGAGCAAATCCCCACAGACTCCCATGTTAAAAAGACCAACTTCACAGCAGAAACAAACATGTTTACAGCATAAATAAACATGTTTACAGCCTGGTTTAAAAATCTTTTAGGTTTAATATGTCAAGTTTACCTTCATGTTGACAGTGAGGGGGGTGAATTTTTTTTATAATTCATCCGTTTAGATGTTATTTAAACTTGAAATTACATGTTATTAAGGGCGTGTCCGATTGACAGGCGGCAGACCGGATGTCGGCCTGCCGACCGGTGGCTCCTCGTTAACTCCTTGTTTGCTCTCAGTAAGGTCTCAGTCTGCAGCTGAGTAGCACAACAGTGGTTTTAAGGCAGCCAATAGCAAGTCTAAGCGTGTCTTACCTTTACACCGCCACTTTTTTTAGCTCCTGTTAGTTTCAAGTTAGCACGGTTACCGTTTAACCCAGAGTACATCAGCTGTCAATCATTTGCCCTGAGGCCGCACTTTGCCCATTTTCCAGGAGTGTCGACACACGCAACACGGCACAATCTCGACGGTGGGACACGCCCAACTGGCTTCACTTTCCCCTATAGACTTGACTGGATACTACGTCCATATTTTTCACAAGTTTTTGGTTGTATCCCTCCAGCTCTGCTGGTTTTCAGCCTGGCAAAGTTTATGTTACTTTTTTATCTTTTTTTCATTTGAAATTTTTTTTATCTTTTTTTCTTTCCTTAATGAAGTAAAATAAATTTTTGAAAAATTACTTTAATGCGTGATATTCTGCTGCACAGCAAAATACTTACATTGAATAAACTAGACAAGCAGCAAAGGCAAAGAAAAGTAAATTTATAAAAAGCTATAAAATATATATTATAATCCTAATCCTAATACAACCATGTGTGTACACAAATGTGTTCAATGCAAACAAAGACATTTCTAATTAGTACTTATATGACTACTAATACTAATTATTATTATAATACTAATTATATAAATAATGTCAGAGAGGTGTTTTTAAACATGATAAACTAAATGTATTTTAAAATGAGAAGGCGATTTTGGAGCTGTAGAACTGATTTACTACATTGAAAACCAAAAAGACTACAAAATATTAACTCAATACACAGTCACACATTATCTTGAGATTTTAGAGAAGACATGAATTTTCTGAATGATCAGAATAATAGAGCATAGTTGTTGCTCCTCATGATACAGTGCAGATAAATGGGAGACAGTATTTTTCCAAATAAAGCATTTCTAAGCAGCGTTTATGTTACTGAAGCTTCAATGAAGTACAAACAATATTTTTTGATGTGCATTTTACAAAGAAATGATCATTAAACATTTAAACAGCTTAATACAAAATAAAATAGGCTTAATAAAAGTGAGCTTTTTACAATACTGAATTTCCCTTCGGGGGATGAATAAAGTATTTTTCATTTCAATACAACGGTTGTCATATATCTTGAAACCTATGAAGAAAATATTTAGATTTGTGGATTTCTTTTGGAGTTGGTAGCAGCCATCTTGCCGGTAATCCACAAATTTGTCATACCCCCTTCGTTTGAAGGGTGTATACCCCTACCCCTCTGTCCTAACAGGATTGAGGCACCCCTCTCCCTACAGTGAATGCGAAAAACACTGGGGAAGGGCGAATGCCTTGATCAGACTGTCACACTAGGCAGACAAACCCCCCAAAATTCTGACACGACAGTCTTTCTGCGTAGTGGTCACGAAGCATTGCAGATGCCAAATCCCCAATCGCTGATTATGTCACACTACACGGAGCGAAGACACGATGTTCTGCGATCCGACAACGCAGAATCGGGAACAACAGTGAGCGACTGTCTACGACGTCTCTGTCGGGCCAAAATCGGGCTGAATTCGTGTAGTCTGATCCAGGCTTAAGGGGGAGAACTAAGAGTGGGCCTTATGTGTAATCCTGAAGAGCTGTGACATTTACGGGTGTGTTGCTTCCGTTGGTTCATTTAGACATCAGTTTTAAATGGAGTGATGTGTTCGGCCACAGAGCTATTTGCCTTCATTTGTCCAGATGAGGGAACTCTTAATCCTGGAACTCCCCAAAGTTTTGCCAAGTCCTCAAGAGAGAAGTTAATGAAAACTCAATGTGGACTGATCAAAGGTGTGTTTTCCTGATTGGTTGAGGTTTAAGCTGAAATCAGCTGACAGAAAATGCAAAGATTGAACAAATTTCTCAACAACAGCAAAGTGAGGATAACTCATTCTGTCTTTTATGTATTTTATGTGCCAGTTTTTGGTATATATATATATATATATATATATATATATATATATATATATATATATATATATTTTAATCATAAAACAACATTGCTGACTTAAATTTGCAAGGAAATTAATTTTAAACCAGTGACTAAAACACAAAGCAAAGGTCTGATGTTTTTCATTAGGCCAAGTAAACATTTTCTACGACTGCAAATAAAATTTCAGAAACTGCACACATACATTATTCTACTTAGTAATAATTACATTATAATATGGTCATTCTAATATCAACCTGAGCAGAGATGATAATTGTATGCAGAGCAAAGAGTCTATTTTGGGCTCACGTTGTCCATTCTCCTCACCACAATGGACTGTATGAGTCATCACCTCCATGGACAGAGGAGCTAGTTTTAGAAGTGTCATCATTTGTCTTCACTTTCACTGGGGAGATCATTTGTCTTATATGTCATATTCACTTGTCATCTTGTCTCTTTTTACAGGTGATGAGTGGAATTATATCATGTCTGAAGTACAGGGAACACTGGAGTTTTCTCTCGAGTTGCACAAGTTTCACAATGTGGATCTCTTTCAAAGGGGGTAAGCAAATAACATCTGTTATTTATAAATTTATCTCACCAAAATAGAGAACAATGAAGGTATTTTAAGACACACACCATGTGAAGCTGAATCTGAGGGATACATTTTCCCTCCATCACTGTTACAGATGGTACCTGTGGCTTGTGAAATGAAAATTTTGGGGAATATGGTTATTAAGCTGTGACTTATCCTTGGATATGTAATGTAAATTATTAGCAATTCTTCCACCAATTTTACTACTGCCAGTTGAAGATTCTGTTGTAAATCTGACTAATTGCGTGTGAGAAAATGCTTTCATCTGAGCTGGATGTTTTCTGAAGCAGCAGCTAACTGTAAGCTTCTAGGAGCTAACAGCTAGCACATGGACACGGCTAAATCTGTTTTTCTTCCAGAGAGGAATTTAGAAATCTGGATAATTTGTGCTATATTATGTATGTTTTACAGGTTAATGTCAGGCCTAGTTAATCTTCAGTATGATTGAGCCACACACGTGTTAGCATTAGCAGTTTATAGCACACAGGATCTGCCGTCAGTACTGGAATATATAAAAGTATAGACCACCTTTTAACAGTCTAAATTCAACGCTGATCTCAGTAGTAGGATCTGTCTACTGTATATGTTTCATAATGTTGGTTTTCTGAAATTTGTCTGGAATAGGAATTTATTCAGATGTAAACAATTGGCTAGAAAAAAAACCATTAAATTAATTAACTAAAAAGTTCAGTGTTGATTTGCTTTGACTTCTCTGGGTCACTTTCTCTCTTTCTCCTCACTTCCTCCTATAATATCCTCTTGCATGTCTTTGCTCAATCAGCCATGGTGCGTTTAAAATAGCCTGTGATTTGATATCCAGTTACTGGCATGTAATGTGGGGCTGTAAAGCTACACGCAGCTTTTGTGATGCTCTGGGCTGGAAAAAAAATGTTGCGAATTGTGGTTCCTCGGCCTTGAAACACTGCAGGGCAACAACAGCTGCTGTAGAGTGTACAACATGTCAATGCACCATCAAAACCATAAGCACGGACTTTTAAAGGCATTGAAGGTGTTTCTTTCATTAATTTTTGCAATATTCGATGAAATTGGGTTCACTACCCCATACGCTATGATTAATTAAAAACTTTAAATATATAATTATCATTATACATCAGCTGTGAAAGTAATGGGGCTGGAAAAACATCCACCAATCATCTCTGCATTCTTTACATTTTTTATTTGTCTACTGGCCATCAGTCACTTTTACTGCCATAGTAAGAGTGATTGACAGTCAATTCTACAGGTAATAGGCGAGACTGATCAATGAGAGTGATTGATTGGCAAGTGTACTCCATGCCAGAAGTGGCTTACTCTTGTCTGTTGTTTCCAGCAGGTAGCTAACATCATTCTGCTAGCAGTTAGCAACGTTCAGACAACGACATCTGTTTTTCTTGCGTTTGTGACATGATGGGAGAATCTGTACCTGCTGTCTGCTAAACACCGGAGTGGCTCGTGAACGTTGTGCTGTGGCCAGGGAAGGGAACTGTAAATCTAGGTTGGACTTTCGCATGCACACTATTCAAAAACCCCTAACAGTCTCTGCTTCTGAAATGCTGAAACATTTTCTATAGCGCCTTTAAGGTTCGGGAGAATATTAGAAGAGCTTAAAAAGAACAAATTGACGTTAAATACACCAAGTCCTTTATCTGGCAGGGAAAAGAAAGATTTTAAACATTAGCTATATTGCTAAAGCCTGGGATACACTGTAATATTTTCAATTGTTCCTCGCAGCGCCAACTCAAATTGCGCGAATCAGTCGCAGAGGTCAAAGGTTCACAGCTTGCGATGTATGTCCTCATGGTGTATGAACCGAAACCCAGATGCGATCTGACTACTCACACTGTACGTAATTAAAGACTAGTAGGGGTCTTGACCAATCCCAACATGCAATGCAACAAATAGAGGTAGGCTAGTTGTAGAAGAAGAAGAAGACAACAGCAACAGTAGGCTATTACCAAAAAAAGAAAAAAAAAAAAAAGCACTACCATAGCCTTCTGTGCTCCTCTTTGCGAAGAATTTGCCAAACAGAAAAGGTGACAACATTGTGTGTGGACGAGGAATTGACTGACCAGATGTGGGCAGTACGGTCTGTCGATTGTACAATAAGAACTCCGTCCAAATGACAAGCCGGGTCGCCATGCTGCCTCCGGTTTACTTCTGTTTTTGTTTCACGCATGCAAAATGTAAAAATCCCCAAAGACAGAGTTCTCAGCCTGGTCGTGGCAGCGCTTCAGCATGTGATTCACTTGTGATCCCCTTGTATACTGCATGACGCACACCACACAATTTGGCCAAGAGTTGGTGCGATCTCCAAAATTGTCGCATGACTGGAAAATCGGTTCAAAAACGTCCAAATATTACACATGCTGGGCTTAAGTAAACATCCAGAAGAATCAATGAACAACGAATCAACACAAATTCAGCTATTCTCATGTTGTAGCTGCTGGAATCTATTGGCTGGAGTGTATTTTTTTATAAGGGTAACAAAAGATTAACCACCAAACCCTGAAACCCCACCACCCGCTTCACTTGTCTTTCCATATTTCCCACATTGGTTAACTACCTATAACATTAGCTGAACTGAAAAAAATACAATTGCAACATTTGTTGTCATCAAGTATTTTATATTTTGTGACAATACTGAAAGACAGTATACACAAATGCTGAAAAATAGGATACGCTAATTGGTTTGAAAAAGTGTTGATATTTAACCTTTTGCAAAACAATTTAAGTATTTCTTTTACGTTTTTGTGAAAACATGAGGGTGATCGTTTTTTTTTTTTTTTTCCTTTTTTCCATTTGAGGTGGTATTTAAATCAGACTTCCTAGTGTCTTTCTGGTCTGTACCACTAACTTGCTGTCTTCGGAGCATCTGCCACCCCCTCTTTCCGTCACATGATTAGGTAGATGGGTACCGCTCACATTTGAATCAATACGGTACCAACTTCCAGTACCGGTACCAGACGGTACCAGTTTTTGTTACTTTTGTGTGTGTTCATGGCAATAACAGATTTATTTCTCACTCTCAACATATAAATTTTAACTAATATATTAAAGCAAAATCCAGCTGGTTTTATTCTACATGGTGTTGGAGCGTCTGGTTCACAGAGGGAAACTTAATGGCAGAATAATTTAATGAGAATAAAGATGGAATGTTCTCAGACAGCAAACTGATTCTGTTGCGGCATTTTGCGCAGGTAGGATGGAGGCTGCCATCCTCCTGCTACAATGATCAAGCCCAGTTTACTAACTTGGTGCACACAGTTTTTGCCCTGCTGGTTAAACCGTACAAGCTTCTTCAGAGAGACGCAGACTTGATGACAGATGTAAATATTGTGGCTGGTGCACTCGCTTGCGGAAACTCCGCTGTGATGAGGAGTTTAATAAGATGTGGGTTGCGAAGGAGGGAGGGGGAGACAGACGTGACCTGCACGTCGGCCTGTGTTTACTGTATTGGTTAATGGCAAACTCAGTAAGTATTTACATCATACTGAGTTCTTGAACGGTAGTTTGTGAATCCCGCTGGTTATTATCTGCCCCCCCCTGATTAGATCTGTTCAGCCGCTGAGGTGCTGACTGACTCTTCCCTCTTCTTTCTGCGGGCTGCAGACGAAGCGTCAGGAACGGAGTTTTTGGAAGAATATTGTGTTTAATCAGCTGCTTCCTCAGATTAGACGTGTTCCCGCTGTCTAGCAATTTGCATCACAAATATTGTAGTGAGCTTGATGTTTCAGAGAAGTGGAGCCAGAAAAGCTTCAATCAGCTGCTGGTTCTGACTGAACAGGCGGCTGATGTCATGCGTGCGATGCGACGTTCACGTGCGGCATAGAAATCACCAACTCTTCCACTCCCTCACAGTAAAAAGGAGGCATTTAGGTACCGAAACAAGATACCGTTTGATTTTACGTGAATCGGTACTTGGTAATATGGACGGAGTTCGGTTTATTTACCAATAAAAGTACCGAACTCGGTACCCATCCCTACACATGATGGTATGATCCTAGTGTGCCCTCACCATTGCCAGACTGAATTTTAACCTGTAATTGGTGGGTTAGTGGTTGTTAATTTAGAGTCCTGGTTCGACAAATAAATATTAAACAATTTTTGTTTGTTTTCTGTAAAAATAGAAAAACAAAGCTTAGAGTGAATTTTGTTAAAGTAAAACGTGCAGTACGCTAAAACCTCAAATTTATACTTCATCACTGTGAATAATAAATAAGTTTGGATAACTGAAAATTGAACTATAGTCCAAGCAGACCCAGGGACCTTGAACTAGTTAAATGATTGTGTTTGTTTCATACACAGCGGGTACTGTCCTTCATAAGATAGTGAAAGCAAATAAAAGTCAGTATAACGTGACTGCATGGGGAGTTAAAGTTTGCACTTCTTCATTTTTAGTTAATCAGACAAAAAGTTTCATGACAGCAGCATCGACAGCTTCAACACCAGACAGACAGAAATATCTGGAACTCCTTATAAAGTACAGACTTCTTTACTTATAAGCTGATTAACTGTGGTGTTGAAAATATCTTTCTTTCCTTTTTTAACTTCTAGTTCAGTTGGTTTTCTGTGACATTCCAGCACATAAAAAAGGTCACATTAATCCTGCTCTGATTTGTCTGCAGGAGGATTAAAACCTTTCATCTGGCTAGAGTGAAGCACTAGCTTTATCAAAAAAAAAAAAAAAAAAAAAGTCTGTCCAAATGGAACAGGCTCGAACTTTATGGCCAGCCCTTCACCCGGAGCTTGTGCACTAACAGGTTTTATTTTAACCAGTTCCTGTATTCAGACAGCAGAGATCCCGTGTGAATCCACCGCAGAACTGAATCCCAGTTGGAAGATTAGGTATTCTGTAATCGGAATAGTCTAGGCTCTAAGATCTTGTAAATTCCTACTCTGAAATATAATATCTGATTTCAGTTCTTAATTCAGTTTTAATTCCTCTTTAATTCCGAATTAAAGTTAATTCCGCTTTAAGAAGACCATGTAAACCCGTAATTCCCAATGAAAATGATAATTCTGAATAAAACTGATTCCAAAATAAGTTGGTTTATTCCCCCTTCTAATTCTGAATAAAATAATCCCCCTGTAACGTAAACCTTTCTTCTGTTCGAAGTTCATTCCTGTCGTTCTGTGCATGCTCCTTCCCTTGTCCTGTTATAGACCTTTTTCACAAAAACCGGAAGTACGTAATGGGTGAGAATCTTGTCTTCCTGTGAGGGCCAGACTTCAGTCAAACGTCAAAAATGGATCATGTTTCCACTCTGGATTTTACATTTGAGCCCGTTTACTTGACTCTGCCTCGATCTTCAGAACCAGAAGTTTTGCCTGCATTGTTTCCATCATGTGACCAGGTCATGTCAGGAGGTCCACATGGATCAGGTCACATCAGGAGGTCCACATGGATCAGGTCACATCAGGAGGTCCACATGGATCAGGTCACGTCAGGAGGTCCACTTGGATCAGGTCACGTCAGGAGGTCCACATGGATCAGGTCACGTCAGGAGGTCCACATGGATCAGGTCACATCAGGAGGTCCACTTGGATCAGGTCATGTCAGGAGGTCCACATGGATCAGGTCACGTCAGGAGGTCCACATGGATCAGGTCACGTCAGGAGGTCCACATGGATCAGGTCACGTCAGGAGGTCCACTTGGATCAGGTCACATCAGGAGGTCCACGTGGACCAGGTTATGTCAGGAGGTCCACATTGACCAGGTCACATCAGGAGGTCCACATTGACCAGGTCACGTCAGGAGGTCCACATGGACCAGGTCACGTCAGGAGGTCCACGTGGACCAGGTTATGTCAGGAAGTCCACATGGACCAGGTCACGTCTGGAGGTCCACGTGGACCAGGTCACATCAGGAGGTCCACATGGACCAGGTCACGTCAGGAGGTCCACGTGGACCAGGTCATATCAGGAGGTCCACGTGGACCAGGTCACATCAGAAGGTCCACGTGGACCAGGTCATGTCAGGAGGTCCACGTGGACCAGGTTATGTCAGGAGGTCCACATGGACCAGGTCACAT
Organism: Atherinomorus stipes; assembly: GCA_023101725.1. Classification (NCBI taxonomy): domain Eukaryota; kingdom Metazoa; phylum Chordata; class Actinopteri; order Atheriniformes; family Atherinidae; genus Atherinomorus; species Atherinomorus stipes. The sequence goes on from JALJCO010009144.1 coordinate 300,976, forward strand.
CAGGAGGTTCACATGGACCAGGTCATGTCAGGAGGTCCACATGGACCAGGTCACATCAGGAGGTCGACGTGGACCAGGTTATGTCAGGAGGTCCACATGGACTAGGTCACATCAGGAGGTCGACGTGGACCAGGTTATGTCAGAAGGTCCACATTGACCAGGTCATGTCAGGAGGTGCACATGGATCAGGTCACGTCAGGAGGTCCACATGGACCAGGTTATGTCAGGAGGTGCACATGGATCAGGTCACGTCAGGAGGTCCACATGGACCAGGTTATGTCAGGAGGTGCACATGGATCAGGTCATGTCAGGAGGTCCACATTGACCAGGTTATGTCAGGAGGTCCGCATGGAGCAGGTCATGTCAGGAGGTCCACATGGACCAGGTCACGTCAGGAGGTCCACGTGGACCAGGTCACGTCAGGAGGTCCACGTGGACCAGGTTATGTCAGGAAGTCCACATGGACCAGGTCACGTCTGGAGGTCCACGTGGACCAGGTCACGTCTGGAGGTCCACGTGGACCAGGTCACATCAGGAGGTCCACATGGACCAGGTCACGTCAGGAGGTCCACGTGGACCAGGTCATATCAGGAGGTCCACGTGGACCAGGTCACATCAGAAGGTCCACGTGGACCAGGTCATGTCAGGAGGTCCACGTGGACCAGGTCACATCAGAAGGTCCACGTGGACCAGGTCATATCAGGAGGTCCACGTGGACCAGGTCACATCAGAAGGTCCACGTGGACCAGGTCATGTCAGGAGGTCCACGTGGACCAGGTTACGTCAGGAGGTCCACGTGGACCAGGTCATATCAGGAGGTCCACGTGGACCAGGTCACATCAGAAGGTCCACGTGGACCAGGTCATGTCAGGAGGTCCACGTGGACCAGGTTATGTCAGGAGGTCCACATGGACCAGGTCACATCAGGAGGTTCACATGGACCAGGTCATGTCAGGAGGTCCACATGGACTAGGTCACATCAGGAGGTCGACGTGGACCAGGTTATGTCAGGAGGTCCACATGGACCAGGTCACGTCAGAAGGTCCACATTGACCAGGTCATGTCAGGAGGTGCACATGGATCAGGTCACGTCAGGAGGTCCACATGGACCAGGTTATGTCAGGAGGTGCACATGGATCAGGTCACGTCAGGAGGTCCACATGGACCAGGTTATGTCAGGAGGTCCACATGGACCAGGTTATGTCAGGAGGTGCACATGGATCAGGTCACGTCAGGAGGTCCACATGGACCAGGTTATGTCAGGAGGTCCACATGGAACAGGTCATGCATGGAGCATTTTGTATAACAATTTGGATTACATGTAATGATTATTATTGGACATTTTGGGGGCGGTGCTGTCCCTGAAGGAGATCCAAGTGGAGACATGGTATCGTCCCGTAACCAGCAGTAGGCTAACTAAGCTAACGGTAGTAACCAGCAGGTAGGCTAACAAAGCTAACGGTAGTAACCAGCAGTAGGCTAACTAAGCTAATGGTAGTAACCGCAGGTAAGCTAACTAAGCTAATGGTAGTAACCAGCAGGTAGACTAGCTAAGCTAACAGTAGTAACCAGCAGGTAGGCTAACTAAGCTAACGATAGTAAGCAGCAGGTAGGCTAACTAAGCTAACAGCAGTAAGCTAACAGTAGTAACCGGGGGTTTAATGTAAAATAAAATAAATGCTATAGCAAGACAGTGATATGATGGGCATCCAGGCTGCAGGGTGAAGAGGGAGAGCACGGTGTTTGGTAGAACTGGATTCCGCCGTGGAAATCAGGGAGTCCCGGTTAGAAAGTTTTTATGACGGTCATTTCAGATCAACCTGTTGCATAGGTGTTCTGTTTATTATCAGGCTGGAGGATTTATGAGTGTTGCCGTTTGATGTGTGTTCAATAAGCGGCTCAAAGAGGAATTAAGTCAGAGAGCTACGTACTGATGTTGGTTCGGACTGATGCTGCAGACCGGCTGGTTAGTGGAGCTCATCTTTTCTTCTACTTTGGCTCACCAGTCTCCGTCATTCACTGTTATCTTTATAATTGTGGACGGACCAGAGGACTCTCATTCAGGGCCGCAGCACAAACCAACCCTGTGACGTCAGAGCTTAGAGTACTGCAACATGGCAGCGCCTTTGTCCTAAAAACATCAAACTTCGCTGCATTTTTCTTTTATATGCTTGTATTTTTCATGTTTGGTATATAATTATTGATAAAACCAGGACTCAGTCTAGTAAATAAAGTTAGGTTGGTTGACCGTTTCATTTCCACTTTAAAGGCACCCTATTACATTACATTGAGAATACTAATTAAATCTGCATCTAAATTACTATGAAGGTGATAAGTCCCACATAATTAGATTGAACTGTCCAAGATTGTCTCACATACAGTTCAGTCAGTCAGCCTTGTGTTCTGTGCAAACAATATGCTAATTACATCGTTGTCCTCTAGCATTCATTTAATAAGAAATATTTGAGATGTGAGACAGCCTCAAATGTTATATTTGCAGTGAGTAATAAGGTAGTGTAGAATCTTGAATTTCATATCCATTTCAGTCTGTGTTGGAGGTAATTTGACAAAGCTATAATTGCTGTAATTGGCCAGTGAGTTAGGCATTCTTGCTCTTTTCTGATTATCTTGATTTTCACTCTGTAAGCCTTTGACTAAATATTTTTGCTAAGTGATGTCAAAGTTGTGTTTGCAGTCCAGCTTTAATACATCTGCCCTGATTAAAACTCTGGAGCTGCTGTCCTAAATTAAATCTTTACTGAAAAGCTAACATTAGCACTTGTCTCATAACATGCACAGTAGTGTGCTTTACAGCCTTTGAACAGAGTTGCATTTTTATGTGTTTTACATTATTAATATCCATTTCCCTGTTAACTTTAATAATTTAACAACATTTGTACAGTTCGTGACTGATTCTATTTAACATAACTTGTCATCATAAATACAACTTATTACCTGTTTTATTAGACATTTGACTCCAGTTTGTCAGTTTATATTGTGACAATGACAAGGAAAACCCCAGGATTTAAACTGAAGACATACAGTGTGTTTCTAGACAGGGACAATTTTATACATTAGATATCCTAAATTTTAACCTTTTGACCCAAAATATGGATTATTATATAAAAAAGTATATGTTTCTTTTCCAAATAATTCTACTTTAAAATCTGTTTTTTATTCTCTGACTGGATCAATCAAAAAAATTAAGCTTTTACCTGCCATAAATGCATAATTCATATGTGTAATGCCACTGCTCGATTTCTGGTGGGCACGTCCAGGCGGGAACATATAACCCCCGTCCTATCTTCCCTGCACTGGCTGCCCGTCTGCTTCCGAATTGATTTTAAGCTACTTTTGTTTGTTTTCAAAGCCCTGAACGGTCTGGCCCCCCTTATCTGGCTGACCTGCTAGTCCGCCGGGACCCCAGCAAGGCCCTTCGTTCCGTTGGCCAACTTATTTTAGAAGTCCCAAGGACGAAGCTAAAACAGTGGGGCGACCGCTCATTTTCAGCTGCTGGCCCGAGATTATGGAACTCGCTGCCTCCTGTCATTCGTCTCACTACTGAACTGGGCTCTTTTTACTCCAAGCTAAAGACCTAACTTTTTCGTTTAGCTTTTCATTCTAACTAGTTTATTTCTTTAAAAAATGTTTGTTCGCTTTTATGTACACCCTGCGCTCCAAGTAGCCTGTTCTGATTCTGTGTTCTTTGTTGTTGGTTTTATAGCTCTTAGGGGCCGTTCACACGAGGACGATTGCAGGTAAAAACGGCAAAATATTTCATCAGAAGTGCCTTTCGTTCACACAGCAACAGCGTTATTCTGGGTTGAAGACGCAAAAATCTGAAGACTCATTCCAAAGTGGAATTCCTGAGGACGAAACGCTGTTGCACCCTCGTCTGCAAGGTCCAAAACGCAGAAATGATGGTGGACCCACAGACCTGCTGACGCCGTGCTCACGTCGCATGCGCGTGATGTCACACAATACAGGAAAAACAACAAGGTCGTTTGGAGAAGTAATTCTACCTCCTCATCTGTCCACACAAATAAAATATTGTTCCTCCTCGCTGCCGCCATAGTTGTTTTGATTTTGAAGCGAACAGAGACGAACGATTGTACGTATGCGCACGGACATGGTGGAGTTCTGTCACAGCACCACCCAATGGCCTGGCGTGCATATCCAATCAAATTCCATACACACTTAAGTTTTCGTATGCATGCAGATTTCTTCATGACGATGCTCGTATAAACACAGATAAATGGATAAAGACGAGACGCCACTTTTGCGTCTTCTCTTCTGATCGTCTCCGTGTGAATGTAGCCTTAATTACTTTGCTCTGAATTTTCCATTATTTCCCTTTGCATTTTATGATGTTTTGCTTTGTTGTCTCTTTGTCTGTTGCCCCTGCTGTAAAGCACTTTGTGTGTCCATTGGGTACTGTTAAAGGCTATACAAATAAACTTGATTTGATTTCCAGAAATACAACAACTAATATTAATTTGGAACCTATTAATATTAATATACTAAAAACAACTGCTCCAAATACTTTGATTAAAGGTTAAATTTGCTGTTAGGAACCCCAGGATCTCTTAAAAGTCTTTGGAAGCATCATTTCAAAATGCAGAGCTTGAATAAGTGACACTGGATAATATGTTTTCCTATTTTGAAACAATTTCACACTGATGACATTTTGACTTATCTGAAATCATCTGCAAGGTTTGGTACCTCATGCTATCAGACTGTTAGCATGTGACTTAGGCTATGCCCGAACGCCGCACTATTCCTTAACCCCTAATTCTATAGACTATATAGTGCACTCATTCTGTTAGAATTCGGACATGAAGCTGGCTATTTTCTCCTTGCCGCAGATCACACGGCTACCAGCTGTGACCATGGCAACCACAACACTGGTGAACATGCCATTGCAAATCAAATCCAAACTCTTGTGTGAAAATATGTTATTCCCTTATTTGGTATTTTATTCTTTCTTTGTTGCATAATTATTCAATACAAAACATTTAGGTCACCTCTTACCGCTTGATGTGTTCGCTTCTTTCTTGCGCCATTTTGAGCTCCTATCTGCAGTGCATTGTGGTCTATATTAGCTGTGCTTTATTTAGAAGTCAACGCATTTTTAAGTGCGAAGACTACATAGGCTACCTAGCCTGCAATGTATTCTGCGCACTCCAAAGCAGCCTTCTGAAACAGTAGACTGCTGAAATGGGACAGCCTTGCGATTTTTACATAGTCCTCGAGACCCATTATCCAACAACTGCAGATTCCACAGCTATAAAGTAATGGCATTCTTTCTGCTTATTCCTTTTCATTACTTGGACACTAACACCCCATTAACTGGTCATTAAAGGTACAGTGTGTAAGAATTACTGACATCTAGTGGTAAAGATGGGTATTTAAAAGAAAATATGTTTTCTTTCAAATGACCTCATATTCTAAGCCCTGAAGTGAATGTATGGTGGCTGTTAGTGGTCAAAATTCTCCCAGACATGAATATGTTTTCATCTGTGAGTGTATCAGTGGTCTCAGGTGTAACTATGACTGGACTATGAGTAACTATTTTTAATGTCTTTTAAGACATTACTGATCCTAAACAATCTCCAACTCCCATTAAACAAATCTGGTACAGCAGTTTTATAGTTTAGAGGGTTCTTACTTCACACGCATTCTCTTGTCCATTCAAGGACACCGTAGTAAAAATGGTGGAACAAATATGGCAGCCTCCATATGTGCACCCCCCAGCAAGTAGATATAAATGACTCATTCTAAGAAAATGAACATATAACCGCTGTTGTAGTGCAGCGATTACACATCAATAGAAACACAGATTTGAATTATATATCACATTTTTTTACCACTGACCTTTGACTTTTTTACACACTGTACCTTTAACACCTGAATGTCAAACAAATTAATTTTTCTGAGGCAAAAACTTCTATTAGAAGCTTGTCTGCATATTTTAAATTTTTCCCCAGAAACTATTTGTTGATTCTAACCTGTAAACATTTAAAATAAACACTTCAAATCCATGAATATATCAAAATATTACACTCAAAGCTCTGCAGATTGTGCCCTCCCATCTTGTGTGCAATGAATTCTTGGACAGGCGAGGCCATGAAGGATACACCGCCAGTGGCCTTCGTTTCAGGCCAAATGGAGTGCGGGTTTAGAGGGTGGATATGGGGCTCCATTGTAGACTTTGAAACGGGACAGTTCATGACATGCCCCTGTGACGTACAGGTATGCAGCCAACAAATCCGCACTTTAAAATGCATTGACTTCAGGATGAGACACAGCCATTGACTCATAGTGACCATCAATGCTCACTGCTTTTCAAGATGCATTGTTGGAATTTTTGAGTACATTACTCTTGTTTTTTAAATCTCTGGACATTCGGACGCCTCTAGAAAATGGCATGACCACTATGGAGGGCACTATATGGGGAGCCGAAGTCACGCCCATGTACTTCCGGCCCATGGGACCTTAAAAACAAAAACATATGAATAGGAGTCAATGGGAAGGAAATAATTATTTTCTGGTTCCAGTTGTTTTCTGCCCTGGATTCCAGATATGTTGGTTGTGGATGTAAATGGAATTTTTTATGCAAAGAAACAATAGAATACCGTGAAGATTTTAGATTATTTCAGGTTTTGCTTGAAGCCGCTTTGTAGACTACAGCTCTCAACGCTAACAGTATGCATCATAAGCTGCCTGAGGTGGGTTAGCATGGCGATTTTACTCCGGCACTTCACCACTTTTTTTTAAGAACAGGAAAAAAAAAAAAAAATCATCAACAGAGGTAAAAACCATTACAAATCCAAACATTGAGTCTTTCCATTACGCTGATGGAATGATGGACGGTCTTGTTCACGCCAGTCACAGAGAAGGACGTCGTCACTCATGATGAAAGCTGTATTCCACAAAATGGCTGGAAGTAAAACCTGAAATAATCAAAGTTCTTCATTGCATTTTTTTTTCCTTGTACATTTTTTTTTTTTTCAATTTCAATCCACAACCAACATATTTGGAATCCAGGGCAGAGAACGATTGGGACCAGAAGATAACTATTGTCTCTCCGTTGACTTCCTTTCATATTTTTTCCTTTCTAAGGTTGCTTAGGCTCACCGGAAGGAGCATGACTTTAGCCCCCCATGGGGAGTACTGTGGACATTGGAACACAGCCTAAGTAACACTCTTGCTAACAGATGACTTCAAGTAATGCAATTTAAAGCAACAGCAGTTTTCCCCATGGCTTTCTCAAAAGTGTAGTTTTCCATGATTTTTTAAATATGTTTGGATATTTACTGTGTAAATTTGTTTAAAGCTATTTTAATTGCATATTTGTTTTTGTGTCCTTCATTTCAGCTTCTATCAAATACGAGCAGGGTTGAAGGTCTCACCTCGTGTTCCCCACAGGTTGATGGTGACAACACAAGACAATACAGGTGAGGAGAAAACTGCCGGTTTCGCCATGCACTCTGAAATGTACTAAATGATGCTCACAGAGTATTTTTAGAATCCACGAGGGCTTTAGTGATCTGAAAACTCTGTCCTCTGTTACATCTGTGGGTAAGCTAACTGGATTTTGCTCTGTAATCTGTTAAATTGCACTTTTGCTGAATGAATGAATTGCTTTTAGATTTGTTTGGTGAACTCATTATGATAATGGTGTCTCCTAGAGCAGGTGTTCTCAACCTTTTTTACACTGGGCCAATTTTTTTCTGTACAAACTGGTCCGAGCCCATACTGTATTGGTTTAATTGATATCAGTCTGTGTTTAATTTTAATGTGTTTAATGTGTTAAATTCAGTATAACAAAAAAGTGTACTTGATTAAAACTTGTAAAATATGACATGATAAACGAAAATAACATGGTAATATAAGATATAACATTAGATTGTCTTACAGTAAAAGATTTATATTACATGTATGTGAAATTGCACGTACTACCAGAAGTGCAATAACTCATAGATTAAAATCAGACTCCTACAAGAACTGTCAGGATTATGAATATAAAATCTACTAAATATTACATTTCATTACAGAAAAAAGACACTTAAGCCGTTTTCAGACTTGCATTACGGAACATGAGTGGTAAAGTTCATTCGCTCTTTAAACGGACTCGTCTTTTCAAACATGCCGCTTAGTTGCGGACTTATCGCGTCCCGGGTGCGTTCAGACATCAGGAAATGTTGCGGAAAAGTCAGCACAGCCCCGCTCTCCCTTCACCTCTGTCCGAAAAAATTTCCTTGTGCATTCAGCCAAAACGACATGTCGCAACATTTCCGCTCTGATGACATGGGGTCCAGCCGGTACACGTCCGCTACATCTCCGGGGTAAAAGAGCGGATCGCATGTCTGAATGCAGGCTTTATAAAAGACAGAATCCACAATATTACAGCTTTCCAGTACAAGTCTGAAAGGGGCTTAAAAAAAAAAAAAAAAAAAAAGAAAATAAAAAAAAAATAAAAAAAAAAAAAAAAAATAAATAATTTTGGGGGGGGGGGGCTTTTTTTTTTTTTTTTTTTTTTATCATTTTAAAAAAAAATTTTTTATATAACACCCATCTCCCCCCCCCCCCCTCTTAACTCCCACCTTTTTAAGTAATCCTCGCCTATTTTGCATACCCAAATGGAAATGCAAATAACAGAGGAACTGTAAGGCCAAATTACTTGTGTGAGACATCATTTGAAAGCTTACACCTTCTAGTTTCTGAAAATATAAATTAGAAAAGTGTGACTAAAACACAGCCTGGGCGCCGGCGACCAGGTGGTTTTAAACAGGTTAAGAAAAAACTAATGGAAATGGATTTATAAAAAAAAAAAAGGTAGAAATTTGTTTTGAAATTTGAATTATATTCTATGAACAAATGCTCTTACTTGGTTATTTCAGTCTTTTTTACTCCACACATCAAACACGACCAGGTTGTGGCATCGTTTTGAGCAGTTTGAAGACTCGGCCTGTCAGAACAGGTTGAGTCGTCCTCCTCCTGAAAAGAGTCCGAGTGTGAGAACATTTCAAACATGGCAGGAGGGAACGATTTCATGGCCTCACATTTTTTGTCTGAATAACACACATTGTTTTGGGCCGTCTTTGAAGTCTGTGTGAAAACAGTAATCTGTTTGAGCGCGGTGAAGCAGGGATGGCTCTTCTCTCGCCCCTTTGGTACAAATGACTGTGATTTTACGGTATCATGTGAGTGTGAGGAACTGAACATTTTCTGCATTTCTCTCTGGGTTGTTGTCATTTCTCTTCAGTTGTATTTTCAACCATGCTAACTCTAAACCAGAGCAAAACCAAACAATTCTGCAATCCCCCAATGAAAAAGAAACATCCATGTGTTCGATAAAGGCTGCTGTTCAAGGTCCTGTGGATTTAGCACAGAATGCAGCTCTTATTGTAACTGAGGATAAAAGCCGGCAAATGAAAAAGTTAGTATGCGGGGTAAGTCTCTCTGCCATTGTGCCAGCTATCCAGGTTCTGCATCACATAATGAGAGTTTGGCTTTGTCTTATCCTGATCATCAAGGACATTTTGCTGCAGAAAATGTTGCTTTTAAAATATCAAATTCACTTTAAAACAAGACGGTGTTCACACATTTTGCCACTTGCCTAGTAATTACATTCATAAAGCATTCTGGGGTTCTTGTGTTCAAGGAGATAAATGACTTATTACGTATTTAACTGTAAAAATGAGTCTTTCTTAATGAAAAGTGATGCCGATGACCAAGAGCACACTGAAAAATCAGCACTTAACTTCATTATCTGTGTTTTGTTTGCTTCAATTCTTGTAAAATGACTTGCAGATTATAATTTGAATGATTCCTGCCATGTCTTGTATTCTTTTGTACTCAGAGAATGTGTAAAAGCACTTCTGAGTTCACCCAGGCGTTAAAATCTGGACTGCTAGCAATGCAGAAAGCTGTTTCTCTGGCAACACTGATTTGCAGTAATAATAGCTATTTTTAGCTTGTCATGACTGGAGCACCACGTGTGTGTGTCTGTGTGTGTGTTTGTGTTATAACTGGACTTATGAGCACTAAATTCCTCATGGTGCAGCCCGTTGTTCTCATGGTCCTCTGTGAGAGTTGAAGTTCAGGTTAAGAGGAAGATGTTAAGTGTAGGAATTTCTGCTCAGAGTAAATGATACAGCTACAGAATCACGGCACACACTCTGTGTGTGTGTATCCTGTATCTGTGTGTTACTGTGAAGAGGAATACACTTGACATTGTTTATTTATTCGAATTAGCTAATAATTAGCATGCAAAACAAAGATTCAGTTTTCTCCGAGTGTCTATAATAAACTACATCTGTAAGGATTTTCTCAACAGTCAGGAGGAATTATTATATAAACTCATAATGCAACTGAGAAGAGAAGGTGGTAACTAGGCTGTGAATTAAAAATTTGATCATGAGACAATATTGTTTTGATTCAGTGGATTCACTGTTTAGTGACATTACAAATTCTTTCAAGTTGATTGAAGCTGAGCATTCAGTGGTCAATATGAATGAAGTGAAAGGAAGTTAAAAGTACTTTATTTTTCCCCAGAGGAAAACTTAAATGTTATTTAAGTTTTTTTGTTTCTTTAAAGCAAGAATGTAATAAAATAATATTAATTCCAAATGGGGATGGCTGCTGGCAGGAATGACCTCCAACCTTTCTTTCCTGTGGTGAAGAAACCTCTAACTGAACAAATACAAATGTTTCCATTGTGTATGATAAGAGGATTTTAACCCTCATAGCTCCCTAAGCTTTCTGAAGGGGTAGTGAGTGACCTTTTATGTTGTTACTTTTTTTTCTACTAATGCAAATAGCATAAAACTTGGTCAAGGTGTGCATTTTGGCTTGACCCATGATATAATAGAAGATGAGTTGTCTAAGTCTTTTTCTAAGGTCTCTAATAAAAATACACCTCATTTACTCCTTAATTCCAATCCATGCCACATTGACTTGCATTGAAAAAGACCTTTCTATAATCAACTGCCATTTCAGAATAAATTTTTAGGATAAATTTTTTCACTTCACACACTTGCTCTACACTTCAATGATGTAGTTTGAACTGTTTTCTATGACATAAGACTATTTACTCAAAAGGGGCCCCACTTTTTATCCTAGTGATGAAAAAACCCATAGACTTCAATGATATTTCAGCAAATCAGTGTCCTTCAAAGACTCAAAAATGCTTAATATATCCAATAAAGTAAAAAATCTTTTTTTTTTTTCTTTCATGTGAGGTTATTTGAGCGTGAAAGGGTCTCAAATTTGTAATTTTGGTGTGTGTGGTTTTTTTTTCTCCAAGCATTTTGATCAGTCAGATCACATGCTAATTATTTAGGTCAGTCTTTTGCAGGGGAATTTAGTTCCCTCTCTGTAATGCACTGCCATTCCAGTTCAAAGTGGAATTTTTCCCACATCTTTTTGCATTTTATCTTGAAACAACTTCTCATTGACCTTTTTTAATTGTGGTTGCTATAATATATGCTGAGGTATGCTCTGCATACCAAAAAATGGCCTCCCACCTACAGGCTATGCTTTACTTATTTTAACCCACTTTTCAGTTTTAGGCAGTGGGAACATCGCATGTACAACCTGGAACTTCAAGGGTTAAAATTTTGAAACTCACTGATTTTTTTTTTTTTTTGGGGGGGGGGGGGGGGTATTGATGGTTAGGGCAGAAGTCAGTGATGACAGCCATAAAAAAATGCAACTTTTAATTTTTATATAATATTTACAGGCCATTGGCCAGTAAATATTTACAGGCCACTGGCCAGTCCATGCCCTTAAGAAGCTTAATGTAACTTAAAAAAAACAAACAAAAACAAAATTAAAAAAAACCCACTGTAACACAAAAAGTACAGATGCATCAAAAAACATTTTTATACCTTTTTTAAATACTCCAGGGCTGTGATAATCCTGCACAAAAGAAAAAAAAAAAAAAGCATTAATCACATTTATTTTAACCCCATTTTCAGTTTTTGGAAGTTGGAGCATCGTGTATGCAAAGTGAAATTTAAAGGGTTAAAATTTTAAAACTCATTGACTTTTTGCTATTGATGGTTAGGCCAGAAGTCTGTGATGACAGCCATGAAAGAAAATGGCAACTTTTCATTTTTAGATAATATTTACAGGCCGTTAACTGACATTGGCCAGTCTGTGCCCTCAAGAAGCTAAATGTAACTTTTTCTTAGGGAGCCATGAGGGTTAAGATTTAATTTTACCTTTTAGATTTAGAATTTTAGATCTAATTTTAATCACTTCCATTGATATGAGAACAAAAACAAAAAAAAATTATTCATTCAGTCATTTTCTGTTCCACTTATCCAGTTCAGGGTCGTGGGGGTTGCAGGAGCCTATCCCAGCTATTATCAGGTGAGAGGCGGGGTACACCCTGGACAGGTCGCCAGTCTGTCGCAGGGCCAAACATTTTTTTCAATATACATTCATATACAGTATATATGTACAGTATACAGTATGTGTGTGTATATATATATATATATATATATATATATATATATATATATATATATATATATATATATATATATATGTATATATACAGTACATACATATATACAGTGGATATGGAAAGTATTCAGACCCCTTCAAACTTTTCACTCTTTGTGTCATTGCAGCCATTTGCCAAAATCAAAAAAGTTTATTTTATTTCTCTTTTTTTTTTCTTTTTTTTTTTTTTTCTTTTACTTGTCCTGTCCAGCATCGAAGCAAGCAGAATGGAAATCTGATTGCTTTATTTTGTTGAACAGTTTTGCTTTACCAAGCGGAGCTTTATGAACATAAGGCTCCACTTGATATCATGTTTATTCATTTTATTTCTTTATTTAAACATTTGTCTATTACACCATTCCATATCATACTGCTGGGCCTGACAAGGGAGAAATGAAAGTTAACAGAGGTCATGATAGAAAGTGAAACAGAGAGAAAGGAGTAAGGAAGAGGAAGAGAGAGAGGGAGAGAAAACATGAATCCACTTACACAGTTCACTGGTACATCTGTACAGCGATCCCTAAACAACCAAGGTCTCTGTCGGAAAACAAAACAAGCAATCCCCTACAGGAGGACCTGCAGGTGGCTTAAATATCCTCAGATCATACAAACACACGCAGAACTACGCAGAGAAGAGGTACAACCTAGTCAGCGCAATTTCTCAGTAATGTACACTCAGCACCCCATCCTAACAGAAAAAAACAGAAATGTAGAAATTTTTGCAAATTTATTAGAAATGACGAACTGAAATATTACTTCGTCATAGCTATACAGACACTTTGCTCAGTACTGAGTAGAAGCACCTTTTGAGCTCGTACAGCCATGAGTCTTCTTGGGAATTATGCAACAAGTTTTTCACACCTGGATTTGGGGATTTTCTGACATTCTTCCAAAAAGATCCTTTCCAGTTCTGTCAGGTTGGATGGTGAACGGTGGTGGACAGCCATTTTCAGGTGTCTTCAGAGATGCTCAGTTGGGTTTAAGTCAGGACTCTAGTTGGGCCAGTCAAGAATGGTCTCAGAGTTGTTCTGAAGCCACTCCTTTGTTATTTTAGCTGTGTGCTGAGGGTCATTGTCTTGTGGAAGGAACCTTCGGCCCAGTCTGAGGTCCTGACCACTCTGGAAGAAGTTTTTGTCCAGGATCTCTCTGTACTTGGCCACATTCATCTTTCCTTCAGTTGCAACCAGTCATCCTGTCCCTGCAGCTGAAAAACACCCCCATAGCATGATGCTGCCACCACCATGTTCAACTGTTGGGAGGGTATTGGGCAGGTGATGAGCAGTGCCTGGTTTTCTTCACACATATAATTAACTCCAAAAAGTTCAATCTTGGTCTCATCAGACCAGAGAATCTTATTTTTCACAGTCTGGGAGTCCTTCGTGTGTTTTATGGCAAACTCTATAGCCCCGTTTCCACTCGCGGATCTGAGTCGGGTCGGGCCAGATCGAGTGGGTTTTGGTACGGATATGTTGATTTCACATTGCGTCCCCACAGCAAACTGTACCCTTTACCTGGAGGTGGAGTATTAACCAGATAGCGCTGCTACGTGATCGCGTGACATCATCGCAGTGCAGCCCCTGTTAACCAAAGCACCGCTCCACACGTGACAGAAACAAAAGAGTCACCCCTGCTTTGTCTTTGTGGCGGGTCACGCGGGAAGTGACAGATTTTTCAGCGAATAAACGGGTTTCTGTGTATTAGCTCCACCTCTTTGGTCCAGAGTGGTTAGATCAGTACTCCTACCGAAGGGTACCAAAAAAGTAGTCTAGGTCGGGTCGGATATAAGGGTACCCATCCCGGTTTTTATATGTGGAGACGAAAAAAAACATGGACCAATTCGGCCCGACCTGACCCAGACCCACTGGTGGAAACGGGGCTTATGCGGGCTTTCATATGTCTGCACTGAGGACTAGGGATGTAACGATATTGTCAATATCGGGATATCGCCGGAGGTAAACTGCCGCGATATCGTCGTGGTCTTGTCACGGTATGAAACAGCATGTCTCTTGAGACAAAAATAATAGTTTTCAGTCCGCTCTATGCGTAGTGTAACATACTAAACTACATAGACCATGATCCTTTGCTGCCAGTGCGCTCTTTTGAGCCAATGGGAGCACACGTAGCCCTCACGCACAGGAAAAACAAGGTGAAAGGCGGTCAGGTGAATACAGCATGGATATACACGAGGATGGAAACAGCTGTTATTCTCCACGAGAAGCGAGAACTTTGTTCCTGTTCTGGAGGCCGCAGCGACCACAAGAAAGTTAGTTTTGGTCCGGTTATTCCTCCGTGAGAAGTTTCAGCCGTGACGCCGCGGAGATCGCCGTGTTGACTTGGTGAGTTTATATTTAATGACGAACTTGGTCCGGGGGGGCTGTGCATGTGTATCAAACGCCTCGCGTGCTGTACACATTTTCATATTTTTTCACCAGCTCGATCAGCTGTTCATTAAAACTCTCCGTTTAACCTGCAGCAGCGGATGCAGAAGAGCATCTGATCAGCTGATAGTCGACATCACGGTGTTAGGTATTCGAACTTTTCCTGCTGCAACACACCTGACTTCAATCAATGGGTAATTAGCAGACTTGTGCAGCAAAGCTCTGGACATCAGGTGGTGTGTTGAAGCAGGGAAGCCCTGAAGACCAGCAGGATGCCGGCCCTCGAGGACCGGAGTTGCCTACCCCTGGTGTAGAAGTTCATACATATGACTGACCACTGACAGACAGGCGGACTTACTTATTTTAAATTTATTGACTACTAAAGACGAGGCAGTTTCTTTGTGCCTGGGTCTTTTTTTTTTTCTTAGTAAATAGGTTGTTTTATTGCCTGGTTGAGTTTATTTAATCTAGTACCTGAGCTGTCTTCTCAATAAATTACTTGAATTTCAGCTTCAGCAAAAGTTTTTCAGGCAGGTCAAAATGTCATAACCTTGAATTTGACTATAACTATTGTAACAATGACTCGTCAAAGCATTTTATACCATCATTATTGTAATCTTGAGCCTCCCCACAATATCGAGATAAATATCGTACCGTGAGATGTGGATATCGTTACATCCCTACTGAGGACAGGCTTCCATCACGCCACTCTGCCATAAAGCCCCAACTGGTGGAGGCTGCAGTGATAGTTGACTTTGTGGAGCTTTCTCCATCTCCCTACTGCATCTCTGCATCCACAGTGATCTTTGGGTTCTTCTTTAACTCTCTCACCAAGGCTCTTCTCCCACTATTCCTCAGTTCGGCTGGACTGCCGGGTCTAGGAAGAGTTCTGGTTGTCCCAAACTTCTTCCATTTAAGGACTATGGAGGCCACCGTGCTCTTAGGAACCTTTAGTGCTGCAGAAATTCTTTTGTAACCTTGTCCAGATCTGTGCCTCGCCACAATTCTGTCTCTGAGCTCCTTGGACAGTTCCTTCCACCTCATGATTCTCATTTTCACTGAAATGCACTGTGAGCTGTAAGGTCTTATATAGACAGGTGTGAGCCTTTCCTAATCAAGTCCAATCAGTTTAATTAAACACAGCTGGACTCCAATGAAGGAGCAGAACCATCTCAAGGAGGATCAGAAGAAATAGGCAGCATATAAGTTAAATATGAGCGTCACAGCAAAGGGTCTGAATACTTATGACCATGTGATATTTCAGCTTTTCTTTTTTTGATAAATTTGCAATATTTATACATTTCTGTTTTGATTTTTTTTTTGTCAAGATGGGGTGCTGAGTGTACATTAATGAGAAATGAAATAAACTTTTTTGATTTTAGCAAAAATCAAAGTAAAAAGGTTGAAGGGGTCTGAATACTTTCCGTACCCACTGTATATATGTTGTCCTCAAAATTATTCATACCCTCAAATTAAAGATAAAAAAACAGCTGTCTTGAAAAAGTTGAAATTGACAAAAGTAATAATACAAAAATTATGAAAATTAAGACTTTGATTTTGAATTGTGGTTCAACAAAAATATAAAAAACAAACACACAAAAAATAAAACAAGTAAACAAGCATGATGGGGCTCCAAAGCCAAGATTTTGTTTAGCAACACTTTGAGTCAATCACTGCAATTAAGTGTTTTCTCTAATGCTTCACTGTTCATGGGAAAGGTGCTCTAATGCTTTGTTTATTCTTATCATTATTTTTTATTACAATTCAGAAACAATCATTTATTTCCTTAAATTATAATTTTGTAATTTTTAAAAATGTATTATTAGGTTCTTTAGTTTCTTGTGATTTGAATTACTATTGTCAATTCAGCCTCTTCTTTAATTGGAGGATTTGAATAATTTTGAAGACTATATTGTCAGTGAAATAAGTTGAAATTGACAAAAAAAAAAAAAAAAAAAAATCAATGGACAGTCATTGACATCATGAGTGACCTCACTTCATTAAAATGGAAAAAAGTGTTTTTTATAGCAATGTACAGTATCAAGTACAGGAATGCACACACACACACACACACACACTTGGTTTAACCACCTACCAATCATGAACACTGCAGCAGTGTACATTACAGCAAGGATCACATCCATATTGTAATTGCAAGGCTGCAGCCCTCCTCTCCTCTCCACTGCAGCCCCTTTCACAAGGTCATGCATCGAGCGTGCACGCCTCACTGACTGAAGCCCAAACATAAATGCAGCAGCCGGCTCTCTGGCCGACAAGAGGAAGCGCATTCATCATACTCACACACAGGAAATAATCCCTGACTCTACTGTCCTTTAAAGAGCATGCTTGACATTTCACTTATCTGTGCCCTTCAGAAAAAAAGACATTTGTGTGAAGGCTTGCACCACACAGTCAACTAAAATATTTATTGCCTGTGATTAATGCAAAATAATACGAAAGACTTTCAAAGCAGAATGTCAATTGGGAGTAATGGACTACTGTTTATGGTGACAGCTGTATGGAGAAGATACAACTGAAGAGCAATTTTGCGTGAATGGTTTTGTGTATTTCATTTAACGTCTGTGATCAGCAGAGACACACAGCAGATGTAGAGCACTGTGGGCTGTAAGCAGATTATTTCCAGCGCAGAATCACTGTGGCTGCAGCTTAAGGGCATTTCAGCAGGTTTTAATGTGCAGGATGTGATAACGCCTCGACACCTTTGAGAACTCAGATCTGGGTGGGTTTGACTTGCTAATGCTCACCGTGAACGAGGAAGCTTTTTATGTAGCTTTTATCTGAATTAAAATAGAAATAAGTTCTAGTGAGTACTATCTTGAGGAACCCAGTAGTTTTTAGGATAAAAAGCAGCCATTTTACTTGAATGCTGCCTTTTAATAACTATTAGCTCAAGGAGCTACAAGCACAAATTAACCGAAAAGCCTTAACTAGCAATGAGACGTTCAATTCTTTTTAAAAATTCAGCTGTTTTGGCTCAACTTCATGAGAAGAGCGGGCTATTTCAGCTTCTAACTGACTCTTATTTAGTACAGGGGTCTTCAACCTGCGGTCCCAGAGCTGCAGGTGGCTCTTTGGGCCTTTCACAATAGCTTTCAATGATTTTGACTAAAAATAATAAAGAAGCAACTAATATTTTTTTAAAAATACCGATACATGTGCACATATTAACATTTGCAGGTTGTCACAGTTTTTTTTTTTTTTTTTTTTTTTTCTTCTTCAATCAGCACCAGTAATACAGTAATATACAGGTATATTTAAATATATTCCTCTTGTCATTAGCTTTGAAATTAGACTTTTTTACACATAGTTTCCCACAAATATCTACATTTATTTATTTATTTAACTTATTTATTATTATTTCATAAGTCTCTTTGAAGAAAATCTGATTGAAGAAAATGTAATAAAAAATAAATAATAGGATCTTTGAAGAACGAAACAACCTAAAAAAACGAATATACCCAACGAACACCAGTTTATCATCTTTTTGAAAGTTTTTATTTTTTGTTTTTATTTCAAAACATAAATGTAGAAATACCGTACCATCTTCTGCCGCTTATCCGAGGTTGGGCTCCAGGGGCAGCTGCCTATGTAGGGAGGCCCAGACTTCCCTGTCCCTGGCCACAGCCGCCAGCTCATCCGTGGGATCCCGAGGCATTCCCAGGCCAGCTGGGAGACGTCGTCCCAAAGTAGAAATAAAATCCCTTTAAAAATTTCATTAAAAATAACAGCAGATTTCCTGCAATAAATATCAAAAATGATAAATTGCCTTTTCCAAAGACCATGGAATATTTGCGTTTCTAAATCACTTTTATTTAACTGGGCTGAGGTGGAAAATGTCTCCTTGGAATTTAAAGGTTACAGACCCCTGATTTGGGCCCAATCACAATGTTCCCCCTACTTTCAACCACTAGCGCTTACTCACTACCACCAGCCCTTACCCACTATCACTACACCCTCAAATTGAAGCCACAAGGGGTAGGGCTTTGTAATCTTCCCTAGGAAATGGGACGCCACTGCTGCATTTGCGTTCAGACACGTAAGCGACGGCGTAGTGACGCTTGCACATACGTCTCACCATAACAACATACCCAGCAACAACACGGAGTTAACAGTTGCTGTTGTTTTTCTATTTTCATCAC
This sequence comes from Atherinomorus stipes, assembly GCA_023101725.1. NCBI lineage: Eukaryota > Metazoa > Chordata > Actinopteri > Atheriniformes > Atherinidae > Atherinomorus > Atherinomorus stipes. The sequence goes on from JALJCO010009144.1 coordinate 320,030, forward strand.
TCATCATGCTTCCATTGATTAATAAACAAAACAACCACACGGGAAGAAGTTGCCATGACGACTGTTGTCTCTTCTCAACTGCCGAAAAGCCTTTGCACGCTTTTCATCAGCATTTTAGCCTAGCTAGCGTGGCTAGTCTGGCTAACGTTACGAACAAATGTGTAATCTGTACATTTGTGAGTTTTCTTCTCCGAGTGCTGTTGTTCCCTTTTCTCTGGCCCTTCCTCAGCAAGTTAGCATCTGATGTTCCTCGCTCTGATGGGCTAGATTCATACCCCCTACCCCTCGTTATGTCCACTACCCCTATGAAAAGACGAATTGGAACGACACTACCTTCATGGGAACGCACAAAATTTAGGGGTAGGGCTAAAAAGTAGGACTACTGGGTGTATTGGGACGCTCCCTTAGTATTATTTAGAGTAGGGCTGTCAACGTTTACAATTTTTTCTACACGTGTAATCGGGACTAGGCATGTACCGGTATGAAATTAGGACAGTATAACCTTGAGCTAAAATATCACGGTTTCACGGTATATCATGGTATCATGACTACGCTCTTTAATATTGTTTTTAAGTGTCTGGGTAAATAAAAACTTATTTTGGTTGAACAATGCCCTTTACTGGAACGTCTGTACTTCTTCCTTTGATGTTTAATTGTGCTGATTTTGGCAAGCGACGTGAATTTACCACCACCAACTGGAAGTGTGCGTCAGGACAGGCGGCATACGCCTGACTTGTACTCTCTTGCTGTGTTTTATAAGACAGAATGAAGTTCATACCGCGGTCAAGGTATAAAGGAATGACGGAAAAAGTAATGGTTTTCATACCGCTACGTTTTTATACTGTGGTATACCTTGAAACCAGAAACCGGCACATCCCTAATTGGGACTACTAACCATCGTGTACATGGTTACACGTCAGAGATAAATGACATTTAGGTTGCAGATGGTGATGTCACCTCTTCCATTCCACTACACTCCCGTCGTCATACTGAACTCAGAGCAGAATATACTGTAGTAGAGCCAAAGGAAGGTTCTGGATATGTATCATTCTAATTCCCGAGAAATGAAACAATTCAACAGAAAAAATCCCTTTTATTGGGTGCGATCGAACGGAGTCCCTGCAGTAGTTTTCAGACAGCTGACATCGGCTGACAAACACCGGATTTTTCCTACATCTATCAAATACATAATAACCTGAGTTCATACACAGGAGAAAGAAAACTTTCACAAGCAGGGATGTCTATCGATGTTTCCCAGCTGGCTGAGCTGACCCGAAAATACAAAAATGTTTTATCTGAGAGAAGTAAGTCATGTTCTGGTGGTCAACTTTATGTAAACAGCAGCTAACACAAGCTGTTAGATCTTCTGCTAAACACATGCATTTGTTACAGTAAGTGTCTGATCAGATTCACGCTCATAACTTTATTTTCTGGAAGAAAAAAAAGTACATCAAACCCAGTTAGCAACCACTTAAGCTAGCTCCCCTAACTTGCATTGAAATTCACCCAAAATGACGTTTACATTGCACAGATGCAGTCGCCGTCTGGTCAGCTCTCCTGATCACAAAAGCATCTCTGACAATGTCCGCCTTCGCTAATGTATAGAAAAAAAAATATCTATAACTCCCAGCTGGACAGTTTATGAATGGGATCTCTGACGGCTTGAATAGAGTCGCTACAGCAGCACAAAGCGCCAGTGCTCTGCTTGCTGTTTGCCGCCACCACGTTCCCAAGTCAACTTGAGGTGACGTGATGGACTGTGGCTGCATTTATCATATATAAAAATATCAATGGAACATTGCGCCCCAGACATCCATCATGTATGCAGATAGTTGGTTATTTTCTGAAGCTTTAAGGCAACATTACCACCCCTTAAAATACAGCATTGGTGAGAAATGAAAGAGGAGGAGAAAATTACGGGTACGGTTATTGATTTTTTCCAAACGGTTCTGATTTGTTATCCGTGTACTCATGTAGACGTTGACACCCCTAATTCAACGCGTACCTTTTTTGCCTAGTATATTTATTAAGTTGACCAACATACCACACCAGTGTAAGAAGGCATTGCCTGATGTGGTCACATGTACCACAATGCTGGAGTTTTTCATTGCATCCCAAATCTGTGTAGCAATTAGAAATTACATCTGTAATCATAGCTTTGGATGAATCTGTTGGTTCATAGAGATTATGGGTAAAGTGAAGTGTATGATTTTAGTCAACTCTTCTTTTGTTTGTTTTATTGTGATTATATATTTTTTAAGCTACCTACTGTGAGTTTTCACAAATCAGCATGAAGATGATACAATATTTTCTGGGGTCCAAACTCTTATCCCACTTAATTTCCCCAATTCCTATTATTATATGGACATATAGACCATTTTTTGCATCTACTTGTGCTGCAAATATCGCTGAAAAGCATAAAAAATAAGTTCTAATTCTCAACAGATCACAGAATACAATTCAAAACGGCTTTCAAGCTTTTATCATTTTAAATTATTCTCCTTGTAATCAGTCATTTCTATTTAGTCTCTCTGTCATTAGAAATACAGGAATTATTTATCTGTTTTCCTTTGTGTCTCTTGTTTGGGGAAGTAACCTGTTTAAATGTGCATAATGCATCTATTCATGTCGGTAATAAATAATTCTGTTCTAATCATAAACCCAGACTGCAGAGCGTATGTTTTCCAGCAAGATTTCTACTCAGGTTCAAAACTTAGATGTTATATAACCGTCGTTTGGGGTGACTTAGAAATCATTTTTCAACATTACTGACCCAAATAAAAAATAAAAAACATCATGACAATAAGCCATCAAAAATGTATTATTAGCTCAATATTTTTATGTTAGATGACAGTCTGGCAAACAACACTTCCACTGGCAACGTTTGGTTTTTGAGACTGAAGCAGTACTATGCAGATAAATAAAGTACCAAATACTTAATTGAAAAACTTCGCCCTGTTGGAGGTATTGGCTATGGAATATATCGATACATAAACCAGCCGATATGTGCATTTTTTGCTGGTACATCAAGTATGTTGGCTGATACCCCCACTCGGCATAATTTAAACTTTTTCATATTTATAGGCGATATACAGTACATATATAATATACACACTATATTTCCAAAAATATTTGCTCACCCATCCGTATTATGGGAATCAAATGTTCCAATCACTTCCATGACCACTGGTGTATAAATGAAGCAGCTAAGCATGCACTGTTTTTACACACATTTGTGAAAGAATGTGTCACACTCAGGAGCTCAGTGAATTCCAGCATGCAACTGTGATAGGATGCCACCTGTGCAACAAATCCAGTTGTGAAATTTCCTCACTCCTAAATATTCCACAGTCAACTGTCAGCTGTATTATAGGAAAATGGAAGTGTTTGGGAACGACAGCAACTCAGCCACGAAGTGGTCGGCCACATAAACTGATGGAGCGAGGTCAGCGGATGCTGAAGAGCATAGTGCGAAGAGGTCGCCAACTTTCTGCAGAGTCAGTTACTGCAGACTTTCAAACTTCATGTGGCCTTCAGATCAGCTCAAGAACAGTGTGCAGAGAGATTCATGGAATGGGTTTCAATTGTGGAGCAGTTGCATCAATCCATACATCACCAAGTGCAATGCAAAGTGTGGGATGCAGTGGTGTAAAGCAGCCGCCACTGGACTCTAGAGCAGTGCAGGCGTTCTCTGGAGTGATGAATCACACTTCTCCATCTGGCAATCTGAGGGACTCTGGGTTTGGCGGTTGCCAGGACAACGGTACTTGTCTTGTCTAACTGCATTGTGCCCAGTGTAAAGTTTGGTGGAGGGGGGATTATAGTGTGGGGTTGTTTTTGAGGAACTGGGCTTGGCCCCTTAGTTCCAGCTAAAGGAACTCTGAATGCTTCAGCATACCAAGACATTTTGGACAATTCCATGCTCCCAACTTTGTGGGAACAGTTTGGAGCTGGCCCCTTCCTCTTCCAACATGACTGTGCACCAGTGCACAAAGCAGGTCCATAAAGATGGATGGATGAATGCAGAGTGGTGTGCAGGCCTGGCCTGTTCCTCCACACCAGAGTCCTGACCAATAGAACACCTTTTGGAAGGAATTAGAGTGGAGACTGAGAGCCAGGCCTTCTCATCCTATATCAGTGTGTGACCTCACAAATGTGCTTCTGGAAGAATTGTCAAAAACTCCCATAAACACACTCCTAAACCTTGTGGACAGCCTTCCCAGAAGATCTGAAACTGTTTGACCTGCAAAGGTGGACCAACGTCAAACTGAACCCTATGAATTAGGAATGGGGTGTCACTTAAGCTCATATGTGAGTCAAAGCAGGTGAGAGAATACTTTTGGCAATAAAGTGTTCACACACACACACACACACACACACATATATATATATATATATATACTGACATATCACAAGTTTAAGTTTAATATTTCTGTGCACTGTTTCTTCTTCACGTATATATTTATTTGAAGTGCTTTGTTCTTTTTTATATCAAAAGAGTTGTAAAATCACTTTGCATTGTATCTTTCATTTTATTAAATTGGAAGTCCAATGCAGTATCAGCCCCCAATATCGGGAAGTTGTATTGGCCATCAGCTGAAGGCTGATGAGAAAATATTGGTGTCGGTATTGGCCCTAAAAAATCTGTATCAGTCTATCCCTGGTACTGAAGGGGAAATGATGTATCATGAATAATGGTATTTGTCTTTAAACGAGGAAGCTTGATCTTAAAAAACTTGTTTATTCCATTTAAATTCTTGTGTTTGAAGATTCACAAAGCATTTCCATATTGCATATCATTGTATTGCCTTTTGTCACAAACAGCGTTGCTATCTGTGTCCAACACTGATGGATCTAAGTGAAGCAGCTCTTAACACAGACTTTGTGTCCCTTGTTGCATAATACTGAGTAATATTTAATCAATCCTGTAAAACAAACTGAAGTGTGCAGAAGTAATAACTGCAGTCACTTTAGTGCATTGACTGGGTGAGTCTTGCTGTGGTGGGAGGCTCTCTGGTGTAATAAAAAAGCACCTTTAGGGAGATGAGCCTTTCAAATCATTGGCGATGATTATTTATGTAAATATTCATAAGTATTTTTTATAAAAAAAGGGAAAAATATTAAAAATCAATGTCACATTCAATGATTAAGAGGTGACAGTGTAAACAGAGAGATAAAGTACCTCATAAAGTTCATTCACAATAGATTTGTTTGCCTCTGACACATCTACGAAGTCTTTGACAAGTCATGGTCCTGCCCATCAATCATCCTGGCTGGGCTGCTTGATGCTTCGGGTTGCAGCAGGATCGTCTCCAAGAGGCCTGCACAGAGAGAGAGCGAATAAAAAGGAGAGTACAAAAGAGCATGACCTCAGCAGGAGATTGCAACGACCGCTCACGGCTCGCAGTTGGACAGCAGCTTTGCCGCGGCGACTGCAGTCCTGCAGGGGAGGAATGTGCCGGTGGCAAACTGTGAGCAGTGATAAAATCACACACAGAAGCGCTGCAACAGCCAAGATGATGACAGTCAGAACAACAGGAAGCTTCATGTAGAATTTAGAGTTTTCTCTCTGTTAAGAACATTATCATTCATCTGTTTCATGATATTTTTTTTTGTTTAAAGAGGAAAAATGCTCTTTTTAAAAGAAAATGACAATTTTCTAAAGTCTTCATGAAATGCGACATGCTTTGTTCAAAATACAGAAATTCAGATCACCTGTAAATGATGAATTAAAGGTCTGTTTATGGTCTGATGTGAGCAACTTGCCTCCATCCCTTTCCTCTCTTCCATTAGATGTCTTTTATTCAAGTTCTGCCAAGTACTCTAGTACAGTCACGGTATGTGGTAGTTTCATCATGTTTTTCTCTTTATACTAGCATGAGATCGAAAGTAAGCTACTAAGTAATGTCTTTGTTGACCATTTGCAACTAAGTCATTTAATCACATGAGACCACTATTCCTGATGAAAGAAGTCAATGACAGCACTGAACGGAAGGAAAAATTTGCAACTGCGATTGTTTTTACTGATTTTTCTATTTACTGATATGACCACAGCTTCTTCCAGTGCAAGTCAAGCTAATTTGTCAGTGGAAGTAGCACATCTACAGTTGTGTGGAAAAAGTGTTTGCCCTCTTCATGATTTCTTACTTTTTTGCATGTTAGTCACACAAATGTTTCAGATCATCAAACAAATTTAAATGTGAGATGAAGATAACACAAGTAAACGAAGAAAATGCAGTTTTTAAATGAAGATTTTTATTTTTAGGGGGGGGGGGGGGGGGGGGGGGGATCCAAACCCACATGGCCCTGTGTGAAAAAATGATTGCCCCATAAAGCTAATAACTGGTTGGGCCACCCTTAGCAGCAACAACTGCAATTAAGTGTTTGCAATAACTGGCCATGAGTCTTCTACAGCGCTGTGGGGGAATTCTGGCCCACTAATCTCTGCCGAATTGTTGTAATTCAGCCACATTGGAGGGTTTTCCAGCATGAACCGCCTTTTTAAGGTCATGCCACAGCATCTCAATCAGATTCAGGTGGGGACTTTGACTAGGCCACTCCAAAGTCTTCATTTTGTTGTTCTTAAGCCATTCAGAGGTGGACTTGCTGGTGTGTTTTGGATCATTTTCCTGCTGCAGAACCCAAGTGTGCTTCAGCTTGAGGTCACCAACAGATGGACGGACATTCTCCTTTAGGATTTTTTGGTACACAGCAGAATTCATGGCTCCATTTACCACAACAAGTCTTCCAGGTCCTGAAGCAGCAAACCAGCCCCAGACCATCACACTACCACCACCATATTTTACTGTTGGTATGATGTTCCTTTTCTGAAATGCTGTGTTACTTTTACGCCAGATGTAATGGGACCTACACCTTCCAGAAAGTTCAACTTTTGTCTTATCAGTCCACAGAGTATTTTTCCAAAAGTCTTGGGGATCATCAAGATGCTTTCTGGCAAAACTGAGACGAGCCTTTATGTTCTTTTTGCTCAGCAGTGGTTTTGGTCTTGGAACTCTGCCATGCAGCCATTTTTGCCCCGTTTCTTTCTTATGGTGGAGTCATGAACACTGACCTTAATTGAGGCAAGTGAGGCCTGCAGTTCTTGGATGTTGTTGTGGGCTCTTTTGTGACCTCTTGGATGAGTCGTCGCTTTGCTCTTGGGGTAATTTTGGTCGGCCGGCCACTCCTGGGAAGGTTCACCACTGTTCCGTGATTTCACCATTTGTGGATAATGGCTCTCACTGTGGTTTGCTGGAGTCCCAAAGCTTTAGAAATGGCTTTGGAACCTTTTCCAAGAAACAGTACGAAAAGCTTAAAAATTGCAGTAGGCTACCAACTTTCTGGTTTTCAATGAACTTAATGGAACTTAATATTGTTTTGACGTCCATCATAGCAGAGTGAGCATTCCATTGAAGAGCGTGATGTCACGTGCAAAAGGTCAATATAGTAAAAACATGCTTCAATTGGATGTGCTTTATTAGTTTTAGCCAACCACTCAAGCATAAGTTAAGGCACGCATTACACTCAAAAACTCCGATGCATGATGTTATTGTACAAAGCCACATTTCCACCAGCAGGTTTGGGTCAGGATGGAGTGCACTTTTTTGCATTTCTGGAGGCAAAAACTCATAAGGGTGTCCTGCTTTTTTTGGATCCGGCTGTTAGGTTATCAATCTTACCAATTCAGACAAAAAGAGACAGAGCTCGACATGCTGCAGTCCATTGATTGGTTCAAAGCATCATCGTTTCCTGTGCAACTTGGCACCAAGTGCTAAGCGGTGACAATGCCACGTTTAAATATATGCTTGATTTTTTGTTATTAAAAGGCATTATAGGAGATGTTTCTTTCAACAATTTTTGCAATATTATATGAAATTGGGTTCACTACCACATAGGCTATAAGAAATTAAAAACTTAAGATATATAAATATCATTGTACATCAGCTGTGAAAGTAATGGGGCTGAAAAAACATCCACCAATCATATCTGCATTCCTTACATTTTTCATTTGTCTACTGGCCCATCAATTACTCTTACTACCGTAGTAAGAGTGATTGATGCTCAATTTAACGGGTAAATGGCGAGACTGATCAATGAGAGTGATTGATTGGTGAGAGAAATACTGCGTGCCGGGAGCTGCACACTTTCGTCTGATGTTTCCAGTAGGTCGCTAACAGTCTTTCTGCTAGCAGTTAGCGATGTTCAGACAACGACATCTGTTTTACGTTTGTGACATGATGGGAGAATCTGTAACTGCTGTCTGCTAAACACCGGAGTGGCTCGTGCACGTTGTTTTGTGGTCGGGGGAGGGAGCTGTGAATCTAGCAGGTTGGTCTTGTGCATGCGCATTATTCAAAAACTGGCTAATAGTCTGCTTTCTGAAATGCTGAAAATATCTTCTATAATGCCTTTGAAGCCACGTGACAAGAAGAAATAATACAAACTGCTGCATGTCAGCTGTTCTCATCCTTTGTTTCTGTGTTGCGTTCATTTTTGTTATAATTCTATATCACCCTGATACATAGCTGATGCAGCTATGCCTATCCAGCTGATTCACCACCAACTGGGTAAAGGACAGGTGCCTGTGGAAACGCTACATTACACTATATTACGCTATATTACTCCAATGACTGGAGAAGTGGGTGGGTCTCTCTGGTGCTGTTCTAAACTGGTTCAGAACGTACTTGAAGAACAGGAAGTACTTTGTGTCAGTAGGTAACTTAACATCTGAGCAAACGAAAATGACCTGTGGAGTTCCCCAGGGTTCTATCCTGGGGTCTCTTCTGTTAAACATCTACATGCTGTGACTGGCCCAGGTTATAAAGAACAACAAAATTAGTTACCATAGCTACGCAGATGACACACAGCTATATATTACAGTGTCACAAGGAGACCGGGGCCCTGTACAGGCTCTTGGTAAACGTATTGAGGAGATTAATGACTGGATGTGCCTCAACTTTCTTCAGCTGAACAAAAACAAAACTGAGGTGATTGTTTTTGGAGCCAAAGAGAAACGACAGCAGGTTGTCACAGAACTTCAGTCCATACACCTAAAAACCACCAATCAGGCCAGAAATCTGGATGTAGTGATGGACTCAGACCTAAACTTTGAAAAACACATCAAGGCGATCACTAAATCAGCCTATTATCACCTGAAGAACATCTCAAGGATAAAAGATCTGATGTCTCAGGAAAATCTGGAAAAACTAGTCCATGCATTCATCTTCAGTCAGCTTGACTACTGTAACAGCGTCTTTACTGGTCTACCTAAAAAATCAGTTAAACAGCTGCAGCTCATTCAGAACTCTGCTGCCCGAGTTTTCACTAAGACCTGAAAAGTGGACCACATCAGTCCAGTTCTAAGGTCCATCAGAGAATAGACTTTAAAGTTCTGCTGCTGGTCTATAAAGTTCTGAATGGTTTAGGCCCAAAATACATCAGTGACCTCTTGACCCAGTATGAACCTACTAGACCCCTCAGGTCATCTGGATCCAGTCTTTTATCAGTTCTCAGAGTCAGAACCAGACATGGAAAAGCTGCTTTCAGCTTCTATGCTCCACATGTCTGGAAAAAACTCCCCAGAAAGTCTCAGATCAGTTGAAACACTTAGTTTATTTAAATCAGGGCTGAAGACCCACCTGTTCTCAGCTGCATTTACGTAGATTTTATTCAAAAGTTAAAATCCGCACAGCTCAATATTCTCTTTTTAATCTTAAATGTTTTTAATGTTTTTAATTTTAAATCATGCTTCTACTTTTTTGTTAATTTTTTTTTCCCCTTTTGCATTTGCTGTAATGCTTATGGTGTTTTGTGTAAAGCACTTTTAATTGTTCTGTACATGAAATGTGCTATACAAATAAACTTGCCTTGCCTTACAGAGATCAGAAATGAACAAACTGTACCCCACTTAACTGTCCCATCCTGAGCCAGTCCTGCTGGTGAAAACGAGGCTTACAAGAGCTTTCATTAACCTCCTGAGAGCTCACACTTGCATAAACAGAAAACAAAGCTCAGACTACAACACGCCACGCTGCAGATGAGATGATTGCCCATTTAGCATTTCTTTGTCAGGCATCTATGTAATAGTCTGAGCTTGGTTTTCGTGTGAGTTCTGAGACAAGGACCTGAATTCGCTCTTAGTAACAACTAGCTTCCATCAGGAGACTTTTATTTGAGTTCTGTCATACAAATTCAACCTATTGTACAACAGAAACAAAAACTCTGGCAAATATTACCCTCAATTTCCTTTGTAATCATGTTATAACTGCATAAGAAAGCTTTCAGTACCTTACCCAAGAGCTCACGTTTGCATAGAGAGAAAACTGAGTGCAGGTCACAGACAGTTGGAGCTGATCCCTCATTTAGGAACAGTCTCATCACGAGTCGTGTTAGACTGACCAACACAGCACAATAGACAGAAAGACAGAAGTCATGAACAGTTTGGCTTGTAGGTACAGGTCTAGTCAAATATAATTTACCTCTTTCATCAGATGCACATTAGTCCTAGTATACTGTAGTGTTACTAATCCATGCAACGTTTATTTTGTAATGAGAAAATGTTTTTCAATAAATGACTAAATGGAAGTCAAAATGTCCACTTTCACCTAAGAAAATCTTCAAAAAACGAATTGGGAGACTTTATAAGCTCAGTTATTTTTTTAATCCTGTGATGAGACTTTGTTAATAGCGAAGCAGAAGTGAGCGGGTTTCAATTACTTACTTCAGTGGTTCGGTGAAAACACCATGATTATAAGATATTACTCACAGAAAGTTCAGGATATTTGGCTTTTTGTATGATGTCAGAATGAACCTAAAACCACTACAACCTTTCCAGGTGAACTGAATTAGACTTTATATAAACTTTTCAATGCACATATACATTGTTCAGCAGTTAAATACTGTATTTATTGCACATCATGCTGTTCTCCAAAAAGATGATTAAACACAAAAAAATACAAAAGTCGTGTCTAAACCGCGACTTGAGCTCTAAATGTTCTGGTTTAATAACATCTTGTTTCTTAACAGTCCTCCTCATCACCTGTTCACATTTCAGACCGAGACGACACCGAAGACATGACAAGTTATGGAGACATTGTCATTTTTATGCTGTGCTATACCCACCATTGTTGTAACCTTTTCTTTTAATAAATTGTTTGGGTGGAGGAATTACCACATCATGATTCTAGTTGAATGTCCAACATTCATGATATAACATATATAAGCTGTCAACATTTTACATTTTCCTTAAATTATAACCAAAAGTTGAATATGCCTGACTTTTTGTGAGAAGTGCATGAGGAAGCAAAATATTATCTTTTACTAGCAACTGCTTCAGAGAAATTGAGATCTGAGCAGTTTAAATTTATGTCATCTTGACAGATCTGACAAGAAATAAAACAAAGTGCTAAGGTTGCGTTTTCTCTCAGTTTGTAAATAGTGATGACTACACACTGCATAATATTATGAAATCATGCAGTATCAGTGATGAATATTTGCAACAACGATTTGACCAGTGGTACTATATATAAACAAATACTCTAACTTATGATGCAAATCTTTGGATTGCAGAGTGGTTCAGCACCTGTACATGCTTGTTATAGCTAGAACATGAGGTGATGAAAACGCGGCCCTCACTGATAGCTAATTCTAGCCCAAACATCTTTGCAGTACTTCAAGCTGTCTTTGTGATATTGATATTGCTAAATGCTGATATTGCAGTTTGTCTTGTATCAGATTAATGGTTGTGTTGACCTTGCTACCATGGAGGGTGGGGGTCTGTTCTGAGTTTGAGAGGAAATCACATTTGAAAGACACCATACAGTGCAGACGAGAAAGCGCCTTGATGAAGCAGGATGGATTACAGAGAAAGCAGCAAGATGTCAAACTGCTGTTTCACTAGCTGGGTTTCCATTACACCTGGAATTGCGCAAAACCTAAATATCGCAATTAAAAACTGCTAATGGAAACACCTATATTTCGAAAAAACTCAAATATCGCAAAAAAGTTTTTACGCTTTCATGAGGCGTAAATCCAGACGTTTCGATAAAGCAGTTTTTCGCATAAGTGTAATGGAAATTTTTTTTTCGCAATAACTCGCCATCAGGTGTGACGTGGGGGGTTAAAATCCAGTTATTCCTTCTTAATTATGATGAATATGATCATTTACAAGCATTAACTGTGAAATCAGAATGATGGGGGAAGTTTTATCAGTCTCTGTCAAGTGCTTCTAACGCTTGTAAGCTTTTATCGTGGAGATCCCCAAAAAAAAAGGGGTTTTTTTTGGAGAAGATGAGGATAGATTAATTCAAAAAAAAAAAAAGAAATAAATTTTTTTTTTTTTTTTTATAAAGAAAATTTAGGTAATTAAAAGAGAAAAAAAAAAAAAAAAAAAAAAAAAAAAAGAAAGAAAAAAAAAAAAATATAAAAAAAAAAAAAAAATAATAAAAAAAAAAAAAATAAAAAAAAATATAAAAAAAAAAAAAAAATAAAAAAAAAAAAAAAAAAAAAATATTTTTTATAAAAAAAAAAAAAACAAAAAAAATATAAAAAAAAAATAATTAATAATAAAATTTTACAAACAAAAAAAGTATAAACTTAAAATAAAAAAAAAAAATATAATTTTTAAATATAAAATATTAGAGATGTGGAGATATAAAAAATAAAAAATATATATTTAAATAATTATATTAAAAAAAAAAAAATAATTTAAATTTTAAATTATATAACATAATATTTCTTATGAATTCAATTTAAAATAAAATTGAAATTATTCTAGATTAATTCCTATTACAACATTAATGTAAAAAAAATAAATAATATACAGAATGGTCCTTTTTTTCATTTTTTAATATTTAATTAAGTATTCAATCATTCTATCTATTATCTGTCTCACTCATTTTTCTCACTCTTTTTTGGGTGGAAGCCTCCGAAACCCCCCTGATTGCCTCCATCAGGGGGGGTCTATCGGCTGGCTGCAGGCAGGCAGGCAGACGCAGGCCGGAAGGGGGCGCGGGGGGGGGGGGTGGGCCCCACCCAGTCTCATCTATGAAAAATCCCCAAATCGTCGTAACTCAGCAAGCTGAGTTCATTTTGGACATTATACAGATGGTTTAAGTTCTTCATGTATTAATGACTGGCCACGAGCTGTTTATGTCGTTTCCACACATTTGTAACACCACGACTCAGTTATCTCGTTCCCACATGTTAATTATGTCACCAGGATTTAATAAAACGTGACCACGTATAACATCGTATGACTGCGCCTTTGTATCAGCAGCTGTTTTTACCACATCAGTCAGGAATAAAAGTAGAATACAAGACATCTACACTCCCGAAGTTGATCCCGAGGGATTTTTAATTTGTGCTACGTTTCGGGTGTCTGTCCTGGAAGTCGCCACAAGTGTTTTTCCCTGCTGATGTGATTAGAGGCTCCGTACATACGGACTTTACCTCTAAATTATCATCTGCTGCTTTCATCTCCTGATGATGAGCAGCAGCAACTTTAAAACACTAAATGTTTTTATCTCCATCCTCCTCAAAGTGGAGTCTCGCTGGATGGTATTTTACAAGAATTTCAGCTTATTCCATTCAGTGGAAACACCTACATATCGCTATTGTACTTTTTCGAAATTTAAGAAATATCGCTTTTATTTTTCGAAAAAGTGTAATGGAAACCCAGCTACTGTTGATGAAGGACTTTCTCAGATATTAGCCATCTCTGCTCCTCGAGGGGAATTTGCCTCTTGAAATCATGGTCTATAATCTATAATGATAACATACCTGAAGCAACACATATGGGGGATGACAACTCCTACCTAACCAATGTCAGGGATGCAGAATTTTAATATTCATGAGACTTTCTGGATGTGGTAGAGACTACATGGATGGAAAATGTAGCACAGAACTGAGAGACAGAGCTACAACTGGATATTTTGGAAACTAAGATTTGATAAATACTAAACCCACTGGTTTCAGAGGTGGAAAAACCTAATACAGGAAGTAAGAATCCTGTTTAGCAGTTGTTCCATTCACTTCAGCAGCTGAATTTGTTAGCACAGCTCCTCTGAGCTCGTTAGTGAAAACACCTGTTCTAAATATACAGGCAGATCCAAATATATGGACTTTTACTTTGTAAAAACTTTGACACCAGAAATGATATCTAGGACCTTCAAGCTGCTGGATAGCTAAAGGGTAAAAAAGAACCTTTTGGGGGACATTTTAATGGCAAAATTATGTAAATCTAAATATTTAGGTGGGGAGTATCTTGACACATGGGGGGAAGCTGCAAGTCTATTTTAAAGGTACAATATGTAAAAAATCAAAGGTCGATGGCAGAAAAAATGTGATATGTAACTCAAAACTGTGTTTCTATTGATGTGCAACCGTTGCACTAGAATAGCTGTTACATGTTTATTCTCTTAGAATGAGCCATTTATATATACCTCCTGGGTGGTGCACATATGGAGGCTGCCATATTTGTCCCACCATTTTTACTACGGTGTCCCTGTATGGACAAAACAATGTGTGTGAAGTGAGAACCCACTGAACTTTAAAACTGCTGTACCAGCTTTGTTTAATAGGAGTTAAAGCACTGTTTGGGATCAGTAATGCCTTAAAAGACTGTAAAAGTAGTTCCTCATAGTCCAGTCATAAGGCGCATTTGGACAGAGATGTTCTAAGAACGCAGTTCCTATAACTACGCCTCCCGAATTTATTTATAAGAAATACCCTTCCCTTTCAGTGTGTGTTCGCACTTGAGGGAGGACCTCGTTAGGAACCATGTTTGACGCAATCGTTGCGACAGTGACAAATTTATGCCCCAGCAGATCCAATAAAAAACTGGTTTCTTGTCTCTTTTATTCAAAGCTGTTATAAAAGCAAACTTACCAGCTTTCCCTCATCACAGTCATTTGTATCATGTAACGGAACAGCCCCCCGTTGGAAAGGTGCCCTAACGTCTTGTTTACGTTTTGTTGAAGTCCGCCCGGACACACTAGTGGACGGACCGGGGTTCGTTCACCAAAGTGGCACAGATTGTACTGACACAATTTGCAACTGTATTTTTAGATTTTCCATCTCTTCTATTCAAAGCTATTATAAAAGCTAACTTACTAGCTTTCCCTTCCTTTCCCTTTTTACCTTTTGTTAAAATGCGCCTGGAACCATAGTGGCTGGTCCGTCTACTAAAGTGTCCGGGCGGCAGCCGCAGATTCTACTGCTATACTTTGCAGTTGTGTTTGGTCATTAAATTAATATGAAAATAAAGTAGTGATCGATTCGGGGCGTGCACCATTGTGATTGATTTAATAATGAATTCGTACACTCCTATTGTAATAGTTCTTGTTGTTATTACAATCTCGGTAAACAGTTAAACAGCTTTTTAAATATGGCGGGGCTGGAAGAAGCGGAGCTCACACAAGGGGCGCGGCTAGCCAGTTCTACCAATCACCAAACACCTCGTTCAGTCCTATGGAACCCCCAAAAGACCCTGCCTCGGAGTAGGAGCTAAAAAGGTTATAGGAACTGAGGTCCGATATGTCCGAATGCGCAAAAAACGGCCCGGTTCCCAAAAGGTTTAGGAACTGAGGTCCTATATGTCCGAATGCGCAAAAAAACGGCCCGGTTCCCAAAAAGGTTATAGGAACTCAAAAAGGTTCCTACAGTCCGAAAGCACCTATAGCTACACCTAAGACCACTGGATCCACTCACAGATGAAAACATCTTTATGTCTGGGAGAATTTTGGCCACTCACAGCCACCGTACATTCACAACAGTGCTTGAATATGAAGTCATCTTTTCTTTCAAATACCCATCTTTACCACTAGATTTTAGTAATTCTTACATACTGTACCTTTAAGTTATCACCCCTAACATCCCCAAAAGACAGAAGTCATGTTCACCTGACAAATTCTCATAAAAACATACATTTTTCTGCACTTTATGGATAATATTTATGCCTAATATGTATATAGAAAACTTATTTGATTCATAAGCTTCCATTTGAACCCAAAATGAATTTTCTACTAACTTCTGTACAGGAAAGCTACAAGGGGGCTCCAAACAATGCAACCCCTGTTGTGAAAAACTACATGTTCTACTGACATGATCAGACTCCATTCTAGTCTGGTCTCCTCAAACTAAACAAGCAGTGCTTGTGGGATTTTCTGAAATAGTTGGTGTTCAAAATAGATAAATATATTGTCATTTTATTTCTTCATAAAATATTGAAGAATTTACATTAAAATAATTTACAGAAGGACAATATTTGTTTGCCCCTATGCTAATTTTAGTGGTAGTAGTTTTTCACAATAGGGGTTGCATTGTTTGCATTGTCTTATTTGTTTGTCTAGAATAAGAATGTGCTACATAGTGATGTTTGCTGTGTTGATTATTTAATTAAATGATGAAAACTTGATGTGTTGCCCTCACACCTCATGAGAAATTATTTTTGACTCAATGCTTCATGTCTGCAGTCCTGCAGCACTAACTTGTTGCCCCTCTACAGCCATTAATGTGTAAAGATGCCAGTTAATACCTGCCTTTCAGATGCTACGACATTTCAGCATTTGCTTCATGTCTTAATTATCAGTCCTGGCCTGATTCTAGTCTGAGCCCCTGCTGATGAGATTGGGGAGTCAGGCAGTGTCACATTGTTGGATTATTATTTTTATAATTAAAAAAAAAAAAGTTATTTCTTTTCTATTTTAGCTATTTTATTTATTATTTAATTTTATTTGTATTTATTTATTTTTTCAATCTATTTATTACACCTTCTCTAATCAATCATGCTTTTTAAATCACATTTTAAAAACAAGGATATTTACATTTGTATACCAAACTAACACCAATTTAGGCATTAAAGGCGCTACAGAAGATGTTTTTTGGCATTTCAGAAAGCAAAGACTATAAGCGAGTTTTTGAATAACGTGTGCAAGACCAACCTACTAGCTTCACAGCTCCCTCCTCCGGCCACAGAATAACGTTCATGAGCTACTCCTGTGTTTAGCAGACAGCAGATACAGATTCTCCCATCATGTCACAAACCCAAGTAAAATAGAATTTGTTCTCTAAACGTCGCTAACTGCTAGCAGAATGATTATTTGTGACCTCATGGAAATGTCAAACGAGAATGCGTCACTTCCGGCACTCAGTATATCTCTCGCCAATCAATCACTCTCATTGATCAGTCTGCCCTATTACCCGTTGAACTGGCCGTCAATCACTCTTACTACAGTAGTAAAAGTTATTGATGAGCCAATAGACAAATGAAAAATGTAAGGAATGCAGAGATGATTGCGGAGGTTTTTTCAGCTCCATTACTTTCACAGCTGATGTATAACAATGTTTATATATTTAAAGTTTTCAATTAATCATAGCATGTGGGGTAGTAAACCTAATTTCATTGAATATGACAAAAATTGTTGAAAGAAACATCTTCTATTATGTCTTTAAATCCAGATGTGCCAACCTGAGATGCCACATTATGAAATAGATGAGTAATTTTACTCTCATCATAAACTTTTGTCCATATTCAGTATTTTTTCCTTTATAGTATACCAAAACATTACAAAGCATATTCTCTTAAAAATGTTGGTGCCAAAAGGGTTAGCATGATGGTATTTCTCTAAACTAGCAAACTGGCTAACACACAGCAAGCTAGCTTAGTCATTTATTAGCAAATTGACAAGAGTGACTTTGCTTCTTTTCATAAATCCTTGCATACCCCTCCATGATTTTAAAGTTGCTTACTCTTAAGATTTACTTTAAAAATATTTAAAAAAACAAAACAAGACATTTATCAAAATGTGTTTCTCTAGGTAAAAGCGTGTCATCGCACTCTGGGTTTGCCATAGACTAAACTTAATAAATAAAACATATGTTAATGAGATTTATTGGTGCTAATGAGTTCTTGCATTTATTTCATTTATCCATCTTTCTGTTATTTGAAAAGTCAAGCTAGTTGTTTCTAAACATGCTAAGTCAATTGACTTCTGGATAGCTTCATATTTGACAGATCCATTTGATAATGGCATTGACCACTTCATCTAATTCTTGGCGAGAAAGTGCATTCACCTTCAAGCATCAGAATCCATGGACTTTGTTTATTATTCTGGGGGCATTTCTGTAAATCAGCGTTTCTTGATCCTCGTCCTCAGGAACCCCTGACCTGCATGCTTTAGTTCTGTTTCACATTAACTGAACTGCTCGCCAAGTTCTTTCCAAGCCTGCAAATGAGTCATTCATCAGGTGTGTGAAAGTATGAACACCTGTAACATGCAGGGCAGAGGCCCCCAAGGACCAGGATGGAGAAACACTGCTGTAAATGAACTGTAAAATAACTACATCCTAACGGTTAAACATTCATGTGTTGTTTCATTTTGTGAGACTTGTGTTTTTTTGTTGTCTCCCACTTTAGGAGAGTGCAGCTTCACCTCTGCAGGCATTTACGACGGCACCGTTTTCAGCCGGATATTTCAGATCCTTTACAGAAATGAGGAGATTGTTGTTAATGACTGTATGATCTTCAAAGTCCACCTGCTACTGGATGGAGAAAAGGTAAGCCATGCTAGAAGCTTTCTCTGTTTCACACAAAATATACAAACTATGAAAATGTGAAATCTAGGTCTGATACAGGAACGCAGATAGGATTTTTGAACTGGGGGGACCAAGCTGTCAGCAAATGATTTCACCTCAATAAGTTATCTTTGCGTAATTTGGGCTTTAACTAGGGTCGCAATCTCACATCGCTTCTACCACTCCCAGGCTCTCACAAACAGTCCGATTCGATGTAGATATGATACAAAAATACAGATACTATGACCATATGTGTGATCTCAGCCCTATGTTGTAGATGCTTCCCTGTAATTCACTCACTCTGTTAGCCACTGAGCAGGCCATGGCCAGCGGAGACAACTATGTCGCTGATAATCAGTGTGTTTGCAGCAGAAGAGCGTTACAATTCATTGTGGTGATGTTGTTGTTGTGAATGTACAGCAGAATGTAGCCAACCATATATAGCACAATTCATTACTGAAGGAAAATGTTGCAAGAGCTACCGGCTATCAACTTTGCTCCAAGCAGCACAGAACAGGGAGAAGGGGAACCAGTTCACACCAACCAATAGAAACATCCACCAGTGTAGGCCCCGCCCATCAATTGCACTTGAATTCACAAGAAAAACTTTAGAATTTGCAACCAAAAAGGACAAATTTGTAACCAAATTATATATATCTCTTAGTGCGCACCGCTATGACTTAAACTGTCTGGCGATGTCTAGAAAAGTGTTTGTTTGCAGGGATGGATCGGGTGATGTTAGTTGTCTTAAGGGCCATTTATTATGCTCACTTACGTATGTAAATGGCGACGTCCGTTTCATGCGTCGCCCTGCGCGGCTGCCATCATACTTCCTTGCATCTTCTGCATTCCCATGGTTCATAAATCAGTTTGTCCGCTGCCTGTCCCCGTGATGTGATGTCGTAAAGTGTATTTTCGGACACAGCCTCTCCTGTAAAGCTCCAGTCATGTCTAAAGATGCTCCTCTGTTTGTTCGGCATCTTTTTTCTCTGGTGCTTTTACTGGGCTGTTGACCCCGGCTGTTTTGTATTGTTATTCTTCCGGTTCCTGTTCTTCTTCTCTGGTTTGTATCAGCTACACAGCTCAACACTGACCCCATGGTTGCCGGTGGTATTGCTCCGTCTTCTGCATCGAGCATAAATGGACTTTTACCCAGAGAAAGTGGGGGGGGGGGGGGACAGATCAGTGTCATTAAAAAACTGAGGGGGACACGTCCCCTCCGTCCCCAGTGCCATCTGCACCCTTGGTCAGATACCTTGCTATCAACTATGTAGTAGTTTTTTGTTTTTTTCAAGGCTGCATTGATATTACACGGGTATTGAAAACTGCATTTTCTTCTTTACTTTTTATAGTTGTTGCTTTACCAAGTTGCTTAAATAATGCACAATTTTCACTGCAGACAGATTTAATGCCATTCGTACCGGCTGACATGGAGTGAGGATGTAATATTTTGCTGACAATTTAAACTGAAAGTGTCCCAATGAATCAACAGGTGAAGAGTGTTTTCTCAGTCTGTTCATCTAAATATGTTCCAATAAGTTTTCCAGGTTTCAGATTTATAGTTGTGGCTTAAACACCAAACTAGAGTCGAGGATTTTACTCAACTAGAGATGGGTGTATCGATACTCTGGATCGATGCCTCCATATCTACCACTCAAAATGACAGATTTAAAAACATTTTTTTTTTAAAACAAAGTTATCAACGTGCTAATACAACCAAGCAATTTGTTTGCATTTCTGAGAGTTTAAGTCAATAAAACCAGCCACGTTATTATGGTAGCCTTTCCTAAACCCACGTGGGGTCCCAAAATAATTCAAGAGCATTGCCAGATCACAAAAAAATGAAAGAAAAAAGAGAAAGCCTACAATTATAAAATGAATTTGGAATTTTTAGTAGAGCGGTCAAAATTTATGCAATAATGTAAAGAGGTTAATATGTGAAACGTGCTATTTAAAAAAAAAGGGTTTTTAAAAAAACAACAAAGTTATTACTCATGCCATATTGAAATTTTGAACTTGGGATTGTCTCAGTAATGGGCCTTTTCCACTGCACATTTCAGTAACCCTTCCACACAGCACAACACGCTTTATTTGTGTTTCGTCTGGGAAAACCCATTGCGACCCGATTTTTCCCACCTGTTTCGTCGCCAGTTCTAACCGTGCTGTACCTGCACAAAACGTGACGTAACTGACTGCTGTCCATTGACTGGTCAAAGGAATTTGTCGTCATACACGTCATGTGTGTCTTCTAAAAATATCTGGCTCTTTTTTCGGTGACTACGAGAGAAAACAACAACAGCAGTAACACCTCGATACCATCCAACGCCCCCATTGTTGATTTTACTTTACTGGCCACCGTGTGGCACGGCAGTAACATCACAGCAGTCTTAAACACCCCAACTCCACCCATTTCCAGGTGGTAGACTACTGCTTATATTATGTGGAAACAAGAACCATCCTGGTCGTCTTTAGCGTGTGGTACTGTGCTGTTCTGTGCTGTACCGTACCATGCCCCATGCAGCTGCAATGGAAAAGGCCCATAAGAGAAGCTGATTTTGAGCATGTTAGGTGTTTTGTTACAGTGGTGAATTGGTTCCACCAAAAACACTTCATCCTCTTTATTTTTGAAGTCTGATATTTTTCAAGCCTTGCAGGTAGAATCCTGAGTTTCCCCCCATTTCTGTTGGTAAACACTATTCAAACTGAGTGCCCGTCCCCTCAGGCTAATGGCCGCATTCGCAAGCGGGTGAAAGCCAAACCAATATTGACCCTGATTTTCGAGCGTGCACTCTCTAAAGCTCTTGTCGTCTGCAGAGTGCTTCTTTTTCTTTGCTGCGTCCTCCTTTTTTTTTTTTTTTTTTTTTTTGAGAATTCAAGTGAATCTGGTGTCTGTTCCAGTAGATGAGTTTATCCCCACAGAGTGCTACGCCCTTAGCTTTGTCATTGGCTGGAGACAAATGTGCAAATCTCTGCCCAGAATCAACCCAAGTACACCAAAACAAGGGGAAACAACTAAATATAGTCAGGGGGAGTTGCAAACAAAGTCACGCCACATGAGAAGAAAGTAGAGGCCCCAAGGTGTGGATTGAAATGGATTTCACTTGTACAAGTCTAGCATTTATTTTCAGGAGGAAAACTTTGGATTATACCTTTAAATTTATCATTTTTATCATTGGGTGCCCAGACACAAAGTTACAGGTGCTATGTAAAAAATCACAGTTTGAAGCTGATTTTTGGCATATAAGTGTGTTGTCACAGCTATTAACATTATCAACCAAAAACCCACCAGTGTGTTATTTTGGGTGTCATGAATAAAAAACATCATCATGATGTTGTTAGTTCTGATGTTATATATTAACATTTTATTGATTTTCTGCAGGTTCTTGAACATAATTTATAATCATGTTGATTATATATTTTGTGTTCAATTATATTCAATGTAAATAATCTTATATTACTATACAGCTTATCTTAATCTTATATCGTACATCAGAGAATGTTTAATTAATTTTTCATTTTATCTACTCAATATTTTTTAGGAGCATTTTTATTTTAATTTCTTTCAAATATTTGTGTTCATGAGTTTGTTCATATTTACATTTTTCTTGCAAAAAAGATAATTATTCTCACTATGCAATTTTGGGATTGTCCAGTAGAAAAAAGTAGTAAATAGTAAATAGTAGAAAAAATTCAGTATGTTTGTCAGTAGCAATAAAAAAGTACCATAAACTAATGGTTTTGCATTAAGGGAAAAAACTTTAGCATCATCCACCCCTGTACTAAACATGTTTTGTTTTAATTAGTATTCATTAGGTACTGTTAATACAGTGGGTGCAGAAAGTATTCAGACTCCTTTAAAGGAGTGATGACATAGCAGTTAAAAACTAGTTTATGTTGTTGGCATTACTGCATATGTAAATACTCCAAAGAAAAAAACGGCATTTTTTAAGCGGAGTATTGTTTTGAAACGCCAGACCTCACTTCCTCAGTAATACAGTTGGGTCCGGTGATGATATGGAGCTTTACCCGGAGACCACGTTGACTTCATTTTGATTGGCTACACCTTATTTGGCTATGACCTTATTTGGAGAATCTAGGTAAGCTGCGATCGGAGTTTGCTAAAGGCTAACTGCTAGAAAATTAGACAGTGAGCTACGTTTATAGACAAGACAGCATTTAGAAAATAAATAAACTTAAGGTAATGACAAGGTTGTGGCCCTCTAGTGATGGTGGAGAAGTTTTTTTTAAATCCATTTGTTTGAAAACCCAGACCTGACTGCAAGAAGTTCTACTAGCTCCATACAGAAGCTGAATAGACAGGGAGGGGAGGGGGGAGCGGACGGTGCATAGGTGTTAGGAGAGAGAGGGGGGGCGCTGTTTACTTGATAGTGTGCTCTTATAGGGGATTATCACGCTTACCGGAAGTTGCCGGCTTTGGACACTTCCTCTTCCGGGCCATGTTAATGACAGCCGTTCCTGCTCTGTTATACTGTTTAAATCGTATGAACTCAAAATATTTCAGTTTTCATTCTAGACTGAAGTGATGCTGGATAAAGCGACGATTTGCCGCGGTGAAGGGCTGAACTTTATAATAAAACACACGTTTGTTTGTCCCCGGTGGGGCACAACACCGGCACTTCACAGCATGCTAGCATTAGCCAGCTAACGTTTACTGACGTGCTTAACATTGTGCGTCTTAAAACACAAAACATCTGAAAATCGGGTCTGTACCTCCCCGTTTCAATGGAACAACTGGGGACTGCAAGAAAGGAGCGCTCAGATGATTGTGTGTTTTCAGCCGCACAAAGTTAGGCACGTTATGGCTGGCTAATGCTAACTGCTCACGACTGCGAGTCTGCCGGCCAAAACAAACGTGTGTTTTATTATAAAGTTCGGTCCTTCACCGCGGCGAATGGTCGTTTATCCCTTCTTCCTCAGATCACTTAGTGGAATGAAAACTTGGATTGGCGTTTTCCATTTACAAAGTTTAAGAGTAGTAGCTGGCGGACTATTGTTAGGTTAGATTAGCAGCTCGATGACGTGCCTAACTTTGTGCGGCTGAAAACACAAAGCATCTGAAAGCGTCTCCTTTCTTGGCAGTCCCCAGTTATTCCACTGGAAACGGGGGGTACAGACCCGATTTTAGATGTTTGTGTGTTTTAAGACGCACAATGTTAAGCACGTCAGTAAACGTTGGGCTAATGCTAGATGCTGTGAAGTGCCGGTGTTGTGCCCCACGGGGACAAAAAACGGTGTTTTATTATAAAGTTCGGCCCTTCACCGCGGCAAATCGATCGCTTTGTCAGTTTTGATCAGCATCATAGTCTAGAATGAAAACTTAAATATGTTTGGAGTTTTCGATTTAAAAGTATAAAGAGAGGAACGGTGTGTTAACATGGCCGGAAGAGGAAGTGCAAATGTTTCAACTTCCGGAAACCGGAACGGGAAGCGGATAATCTATGGAGAATTAAATTACGTAGAATGATAGAACTAGGTAGAATGATAGCTGCTGTTGATTCAACTGTTTCTGAGAGAGAGACAAAGCTGACAGACCATAAACAGGAACTTTGATTCTCCTCTGGACATTCACATGGCCTCATCAGTGCACAACAGATCATATTATACACCCAAAACCCCAGAAAAGTGAAATTTGACGTCATGGCACCTTTAAACTTTTCACTCTTTGTTTCATTGCAGCCATTTGCCAAAATCAAAAAAGTTCATTTTATTTCTTATCAAAGGCAGGCTGGATGATGTTTTCCAGGAGCATTTTTTACTATATTGCTTAAAGGAGGGATCCCTATTCCGGTCGGAGGGCCGGGTCCTGAGGTTTAGGGCTCCCTGCGCAACACACCTGACTCAATCAGTGGGTAATTAGCAAACTTGTGCAGAGCTCATGTAACAAGGTGTGTTGCAGCCGGGCAGCTCATAATACCTGCAGGACACTGGCCTTCCAGGACCGGAATTGGGGATCCCTGGCTTAAAGTCTTCTTCACTCCCCGATTGCAGCCAATTAATTAAATGTTATGACACAAATATTATAAAAAATAATCACCTGTGGAACGTACAGCACTGAAGGAGTTTTGAATGGCCCGTGCTGATTGATTGAATGATTTTTTATGTCCATCAAACTCGACTTCTCTCTGTTGCGCACCATCCTCGTGTGGCAACTCACCGCGAGCATCTCAGTGCAGACAAACAGAGAGAACATGGCTGCTCGCTGCTCTTATCTATGCTGCTGTCTGCTCTTAAAAAGAAAAAAGGGATGTGGATTAAGTCATGGAGGTGTTGGTGTTTGCAGTGAGGATGTTTTACGCCGCAGAAGAAGTTGGAGGTGAGATAATTATCACTTTTGGAAACGTGGTTCCTCTGCTGTTTACTTGGAAGCTAACAAGCTAGCCCCTCGGCTGTTCTTGGTTATCTTCGCCGATAAAAGTGCACGCGACGTGTTCCTGTGCCTTGGAGGCGAGGTTTCAGGGGGTATATATTTTTTCAAATGTAGCTTGTTCGAACTGTTTTTCCAAGATCCCCTACCCTGCCTTTAATGTAGACTCAGCACTCCATCTTGACAGAAAAAACAGAAATGTAGACGGTTACGCCATCCCCATGAAACACAAACCTGTTGAGGTTTTCAAACCTTTCCACCTTGGAACCCGGTTTCAGAGATGACCGGTTTCAAGAGGCTAATCCCTGGTTTCATGAGGATGATAGGGCAGATTTCTTACGATTTTTTTGATGGTTTTTGCTGTAATTCGGTGCCGTGTGGACGGCCCCCTAATTAAGTCCAATCAGTTTAATAGGTTGCTTGCACCATTCGTCAAGTTCATAAGACGCTAGCGCGCGAAATGCAGATGGAGGGCCAGAAGGAAAGTCACCTGTATTATCTGTGTGGAAAACGCCTCTGTGTCGTGCAGTTTATGGCTGCTCCAGTAACGCTATCAGCGAAAAGGATTTGTTTGGTTTTTTTTGAGTACCTAAAACTGCTTTTCACAAAGTCGAAAAATGTCAAAAACTGACAGAACAACACTGCTAAAGGTGGATTTTAAACCTCCGCTTAGGTTGGGAGGAGCAGAGTCTACCAATGCCAGAGTTTACAGTGACCACTTTCTAAAACAGGTAAGATAGTTTATCATTATTTTATTATTTATTGCTAAGGATATTTCCCCACTGTCTCTGGCAGCAACAGTTTTAGGGGGATTTCTGTGGATCTCTGTGACTGGTAGACCTGGTTTGGAGAAATGCTGTTTGACTTATACACAGCCACAATTTGATTTGGAATTTGGGATTACAGAAGTAAAATAAATTATAATATACAAGATCCAAGCACATAAAAACACTCAGCGTTAGCAATATTATGAGCTAGGTTATTTATTTAAAATAGCATAACTGTTACCCGCAGAAACAGGAGACAACCATTCAAAGCTTATTTGGATCCTGGTTGACCCGACATGAAACAGAATAACTGTCGGCTTCTCGGCTGCTGAAGGATTCATTCATCGGACAGACAGTAAAGTCACGAGCCTTGCTTTCTTTTTTTTTTCTTCCTTTTTTTTTCAGACCTCGGGTGGATCTCTGCCTCGCTTTCAGACTCATTCTGGGCTTTGCAGCACATGGGTCTCCTGATGAAGCAAATTATGGTTTAAAAAAACAAAACAGCTGATCGTCCTCGTGTGTGATGGTGGCAGAGCCTCACACATCCTCCACTGCTCACAAACAGGTTAACACCGCAACAGTGTGGAAAATCCATATAGCTCCACTTAAGGAGAGAAAATGATATTGGAAAGGCAGCTCAGCCTCATGAGGGAGACAGGTGCATCCAAACCACGTTAACTTCTTTATTTTGGACACTGGTCCCCCCAACAGTTGGAATTTTTAAGATCAGATGTCCAGAAGTAAAGTTATGAGCGTTGCTTTGTCAGCAGCGAGATGGTTTGTGATGTAAATCACCTCACGGCCGGTAAATCCACAGACTGTAAGACCAGTCTTCATGGCTCATATCTTATGTATAAATATATTTTTTGGCAATATGGTGTCTGGACCAGCCCATTCAAACCCTCAGCGTACTGGCTGTCATTCATTTCGCTGTTTTTTGAACTGGAGGAAAACACTTCTTGCCCTCCGTCTGCATTTTGTGTGGCGTCCTGGTCACGTGACTGAAACCCACCTATTAAACACAGCTGGACTCCAATGAAGGAGTAGAACCATCTCAAGGAGGATCAGAAGAAATGGACAGCCTGTGAGTTACATGAGTGTCACCGCAAAGGGTCTGAATACTTATGACCATGTGATATTTCAGTTTTTCTTTTTTAATAAATTTGCAAAAATTTCTGCATTTTTGTTTTTTTCTGTCAAGATGGAGTGCTGAGTGTACATTAATGTGAAATAAAATTGTCTTTTTTGATTTTAGCAAATGGCTGCAATGAAACAGGGTGAAAACTTTAAAGGGGTCTGAATACTTTCCGTACCCACTGTATTAACATTGACACTGATGAGTGCAACGTTGTACTGGATATAAATCACCAAGCATTACTTACAACACCAAGTGGATTTAATGCAACAAAGCCAAAGAAGATGCTGGAACACCCAGTCATCACTAAGGTATCAGTCATGTACTGTAGGAGGACCAATAAATAAAAGCTGAATGAACATAATTGCCATATTAACGTACTTCACGGTTTTAATTGGCGGTGACGTAAACATGAATTTGGGGCGGATGTGCTAGTTTCTTCTTCGTTTTGCGCTCTGGATTGCAAGACTGCACAGCTCAGATTTTCATATTAACACACAAAAACCAATTAAGGTGTCTCACATGAAGACTATGAAACTGACAGCAGCACTTGACATGACAGTTCATTTTTTACCATTTTTGACTGTCGGCTTTGTGGCAGCACACTCTCATCCCTCCTGTATAGAGACAATCCAGTCAGAAATAATGAGCTCCAGCTCTATGGGTGTATCCACAGTCCTGAAGGAAAGCAGTAATTCAGGGTAAATCAGCTTATTAACAGGTGTACCCATGCTTAGAAAAACTTGTAGGAACTATATTCAGAATGAAAAGTGATGATAATAAAACAACAATACCTCATTTATATCTGTTGCTTCAACAAAATGCAACCAGATGAATTTCAAATTAGCAGTTATTATACCAAATAATGAAATGATTATCTGGAGTTTGGTTCCCCAAAGCCTGATAAAAGTTACACAGTAGAAAAATAAGTTTGCTGTATAAATAATGCTGCTCTAACCATTTTAGACACACAATCAGCCTGAGGATGAACAACCTGCCTGGTGGTATTGATCTGCTTTCACTGACAGACACATGTAAATTACTTGTGCCTCAGACTGTCTATATATAGCCCAAATGATCAGGCGTGTAAACCTGCCAGACAAGTATTGATGTGCTGTCCTTTACGTTTTCACTCTGGGTGCAACCTGGAAAAAAACACTCAGCCTGTTTTGTTGTAGAGGAGCCATGAGACGTGCCAGCTATGACGGCGGCCTGAGGCTGGGATATGCGGGAGTTTAGCTAATCATCCATTTAATAGCCAAAGCATTATATCACCATACAGTACACATCACTCAGCTGCTTTCCAACATATGTCGATACACACGATAGCCACCTGCTTTGTGCTGTTAGAAGCCAGCGTCTCAGTTGACATCTAATATTAGAAAATTTCATTAAGCGTAGACGATTATGTGGAGGAGTGGAGATGGTTGAGCCTGCATCAGATTTCATCTGGAAGCTCTCCCGAAGGCTTCCTGCTCATTAACCTTCCAGAGGTTATCTGCTGCTCGCAGCTACAGATAGCACAGACAGAAATAACCCTCCTTTCCCCTGTGTACACCCAAATGTATGCTCAATCAATCCCTACATAAATATTCGACATAAATTAAACGATCTGTACATTTACTCTGAGTGTACATGTAGTCTCATAACAGGGAATAAAGAAAAAGAACAGTGTTTGACCTTCTTTATTAAAATTAGCCACACTGCACCTTCATCTTCAAAAGGCTGCAGCATACTAGCGGCGCTGCCTTTGTAGTTTGCTCATAGCTTTTTGTTTTTCCACTTTGTTCTTCAAATTTATGCTGTTATCTGTCCCTAGCACTTTGAACATGAGAGTATTTCAGTTCTGGCACATCGGATGAAACGAAGTGCCGGAATACTGGGAGGACACATGTTTGACTAAAACGGTCACTGAAGTGGATAAATCAGCATTGCAAACAAGCCTGGTCTCACTGGCGTCCATATGTGGCAGCAAATCCATGTTGGGCTCATTATGGCTGCAACTTGCAACTCTTCTTTGATTTGATATTTTGTGTTTGGCAGATTAGTGACCGACAGCAGAAGAGAGGCTAAACGCAAGAAGCCAGCATAAGGCTATGTAAAGCTACTCTCTTTAGAATCAGCTGGTCATTTTTTGACACAGTAGCCAACAATTAACAATTCCATGTTACTCATTTGTAACAAAATTATATATTTGAACATATTTTGAAGGTGATGTGATTGTGGTTGTCTGTTCCCAATCAAAGTCTTATGTTAAGTGTTTGCATTTCCATATGAACATCACACTAGTGAATGGTGGTTTCAGTTGTTCCAAACATCAAATGGAAACTGAAATGATTCTCTTTAATAATAAAACAAGACCAAATCATAAAAGTGGGAAAACTTTATAGGGGTGGGACTTTAACATATTAGCTACGATTAAATGATTACAATTAAGTATTAGAACAAAATTAACTTGTTAAAAAGTTAATGCATACAGTATAACTGCAATTTTTCATTAAAAGCAAAGAAGAATCTTTTTCAGTGCTTAAGTAATAGTTAGATAAACTACAAAAATGGTGTATTTAACTTTAGAGCAGTTCAGTTTTGGCCAGGGATATTATTTTCTTTGATTTGAAATACAATTAAATGCATTTGGTCAGACAATGACCGAGTTTGAGTTTACAATATTAAAGGATAACGTTCTTTTTTCATCCTGGACCTTATTTCTAGGAGTTTATACAGTACGTGCATTTACTCACTGGTAAAATTTAAATATCACTTTGACTCCTTCAGAAGATATTTCAATAAGTCGCCCTTCAGCGTGCTTCCATGTAATGGGAGAGGTGGGACAGCCTCTCTGTAAGACATTATCTGCAGCAAACCTACTTTCATTTCATCATTGCTTTAAGGAGAATGAATGAACAAATGAATATTATAGTCTCATGAGTCCAGATTTAGCTCTCCGTTATCGGGGTGTTCTCCACACTTTTCCGGGGGGGTTGGGTATGTGTAATACAGCTGAGAAGAGCAGCTTGCTAACCAGAAAACAACAAAATAAAAAAACACAATCCGCGAAACTCTGAACTCACAGAACAATAGTACTCGTTCCTTCATTCTACTGAAAGTATTGGTGAAATGAAGGAGTTTTGCAGCAGATCCTGCCTTATAGAGGCTGCCCCGTCTCTGCCATTATATGGATGTACGCCAAAGGGCGACTCAAAGAAATATCTTCATAAGGAGTCAAAGTGATACAGAAATTTTACTGGTGAGTAAATGCACGTAAACTCTTAGAAATAAGGTCCAGGATGAAAAAAAAGAAAGTTATCCTCTAATGTCTGTGTCTGTTATGTGATTTAATCATCCACGATAATCCATTCAAATGGGACAATTTTTGTAATGTCATTAATAAAAAATTAATTCATTACAAAGCCTCTAATTAATTATATTAATTTCTAATCAAGTACCACCCAATTTTACATATTTGTTGCTTGTAAATAATACTCGATACGTAAGGTAAGAGGTTAAATAATTCATGTCATGGAAGATTTAAGCTTTTCTAGAGTACTAACAAACAAAATACTAACAAACTTGATGCTGTTTTAGTGGCTTTAATCTTTCACATACTCGCTATATGGCCATATTTTCAATGACGTTAACCACACTTTTAAAGGGACATTGTGTAACAATATCGTGAGCAGCTCCCTCGTACTTTTCATGCTGCATTCGCATGAAACCTGGCAGACGGACGACAGCCGCTGCACGTAAAGGCATAAACAAGCCTCTTTGTGAAGACGTGGTCTGTCAGTTACAGTGCTTCGGTCCATATCTGATACGTTGTCATGGCGATGTCGTATTGTTTTCCCTGACCCATGTTTTACCGTCTTTCTTTCAGCTTCTGTGATAAAAATGACATCTGGTTTGTTACTGACGGCCGTCTGCCCGACTGCATGTGAACGCAGCATCAGTGTGACACTGGTTCCTCCTCACTGCACCGCGGTGACTTTTCAAATACATTACCTTGAACAGCTCCGGTGTCTCCGATGAGTTTCTGTGGTTTCCTGCTGTCACGCTTCTACTGAACGTAAAAACATGGCGACACGACATGGCAGCCTCCACCGAGCCGACCTGTGTGATATGAATGATACAAACGGTAAATTCAGAGCTTACAGGAGCACTTCAGTTTGCTGATGGGAGTGATTACTTATTGATGGAAAAACACTTTTGAACGAAGTAATAAATTTTTGTGAATAAAAAGATAAAAAAATTAAAAAAATAAAGTTTTGTGTAATTTGTTGTTGCCAAAGTGTTGACAAAAATACTGTACCGACCTTTTGCAGGTGGAGGAAGCCTTGAGCGAGGTGGACTTTCAGTTGAAGCTGGATCTTCATTTCACCGACAATGAGCAGCAGTAGGTTTTTAAGCTGATTTCAAGTGTGTGTTCAAGCTGAAGTAAATGTTAGACTGCAGTTTTGCTGTCTCCAAGAGTCAGAAGGACAAAGATGAAAATGAAAGACTTGTCCTCTGCCTCACAGGCATGACTTTAGGTATTTTATCACAACTGTTGCTCTTACTATCTTTAATTGCTATCATTTTTTTTATGTCCAGGGGCTCAACATATAGGATAAGGAAGTTATTTTCATCAGCTTTTACAGGAAAAGTCTTTTTTTTTTTTAATAACTTGTCCTGTCCAGCATCATAGCAAGCAGAATGATGATCTGGCTGCTATGATGTGCTGAAACTTTGCAACACACATAACCAGCAGGCAATTTCTACTAATACTAATACTGTACAGTTTAGTTTAAGAGAAAAGTATCAAAATAAAGGAAAGTGGTAAAAACAACAATCTTTGCTGGATTTTATTTGAAGGGGGGAAAAAACTCATACATCCACTCATGCGTCTCTTTTCATTCCACCAGGCTGGCAGAAATAATGACCGTTCCCTTGATCAGCAGTCGGACCCTCAGCCTCCACTTCCATCCGCGGAAAGGCCTCCACCACCACATCCCTGTCATGTTCGACTACTTCCACCTGTCCGTAATTTCTGTGTCCATCCATGCTTCACTGGTTGCCTTACATCAGCCACTGATCAGGTAGGTTTTAGTTTTTTGCAAACATTTACATGAACAGACCTTGATGCTCTGTATACAGTAATGGATTTAGAGATGCGATATGATCTAAGGTCAACTGCCTGACTACGGACCAACTTCTACAACCTCCTTCAAAATTTCAATGCCAGTTTATAGTTTACAATAAGAGTTTTTCATTTATCTCTTTCAAATATACTCACAATTTTTTCTGTAAAATGAATTTGAAAATAATAAGATGCAGCAAAATTTGTGTGAAAACTTACAGTTTTGGTTGAACCCAACTGAAAAACAGTGCAGCCATCTATTAAGCTTAACAACCAGCGGTCTTAGCTGTTAACAATTACCTTTAGAGACATTTCTTTCTTTCTTTTTGCTTTTTTATTGCTTGCATATTTTTTTTGTCAGTTCATGAAAAGTTTTCATCACAGCTGCAGTAAACAGACTTGATCAAGTGTCCATGCAAATTAAGCTACCAATAGCTCTGAGGTAATCAAAAACGATCTACATCACTCCTTTAACCCATTTCCAAATGTTATGATTTTCAATTTTCCCTTGTGATGACAGTCATGTCTCAGATTGTGCTTTTATGCATGTTTATTTTATATTATGTGATACATAACTTTTAGCTTAAAGGTACAGTATGTAAAAAATCAAGGCCAATGGCAGAAAAATGTGACATATAATTCAAAACTGTGTTTCTGTTGATGTGTAATCACTGCACCAGAATAGCTGCTATAAGCTTATTTTCTTAGTCATTTATATTGACGTGCTGGGCGGTACACGTAATGGAGGGTGCCATATTTTTTTCTGCCATTTTTACTATGGTGTCCATGAAAGCACAAAACAATGTGTGTGAAGTGAGAACCCTCTGAATTTTAAAAAGCTTTGTTAAATGGGATTTAGAGGACTGTTTGGTAGCAGTAATGCCTTAAATACATCAAAAATAGTTACTTATAGTACAGTCATAGCTAAATCTGAGACCACTGGATCACTCACAGATGAAAACATCTTTATGTCTGGGAGAATTTTGGCCACTAACGGCCACCGTACATTCACAACAGTGCTTACAATATGAAGTCATTTGAAAGAAAACATCTTTTCTTTCAAACACCCGTCTTTACCACTAGATGTCAGTAATTCTTACATACTGTACCTTTAAATGTTAGCTGAAATTTGGATTTCCCCACAATAAAGAGGGGGAGTCAAATTATATTTCTCAACTCTGTAGCATTTAAGGCTATTATAAATGTAATATGAAAATGACCACAGTCTATGCTTTATGAAAGATTATAAAAGATCTTATACAAATAGTGTAAATGTATGTCAGAAATATCATGCTCCTATCATGCACTAACAGCTACCGTACATTCACAACAGTGCTTGGAATATGAAGTCATTTGAAAGAAAACATCTTTTCTTTCAAACATCCATCTTTACCTAGCCTCTTGAGACCATCCTGATCTCGCGAGCTTCAGGTTTTCACTCGCAGATCAGTCTGGCTACTTTCCATTGAAGAGAATTTGGAGCAGTTCACCAAACTAATGTCCAATCAGCGTTGGCTTTGAGGCGGGTTGAGATGTGATGCACCTCAACTCGTCGAGAAGCGACAGTTCGGTCTAAACAACATGGCGGCTTCAGCGGATGAAACTAGCGTTAGCGTGGCTATCACTCAAGTTTGATCGGAATTACTGCCGACATGTTTCTTGTTTGCTAAGCTAATGAGCCATTGCCGGCAGCAGCAAGAGTAGCCTGGCGTGTGGTTGTGTTTTCGTCGTCGCTCTGTTAGTACGTCATATGCTTCGTTGATCTGATTGGTTGATTTGGCCCGTTTATCACCAACCTAGGTGGTGATAGACAGATACCTTATCCAATCAGATAACCAGTATTTTCGCCCCTTCCCAAACTACTCTAACGGATAATTACCAGATGGATATGTGGGAGCAAATCCATCTGGTGGAGTCAGGTTAATTTTTAATACTAGATGCCAGTAATTGGTACATACTGTACCTTTAATAAACAACACATATTCATGCAGTGTTTTTAAAAAAAAGAAAAGCCACTGTGAGAACTCAGTTCTGTTTACACTAGAAACTTGTGAACAGGAAATATTTTTAAATCTACAATCAAATCAATTCAAGATACTTTCTCGGGGTCCTCTGACAATTACAAGCTCACACCTCGGAAAAAACGAGGTCACACGACCTGTACATGGGGCGGCAGCTCAACCAGCTGAGCTACACACTGCCCTCTGCTTGGTCATTTAATTCAACAAAGCAATCCAAAGTTTGGTTTAACTGGAGGTTTTCCTTCCTGTCAAGAGTTTTTCTGACCACTGTCATCCGTCACCCTGCGCTTGCTCAGGTGACTGAATCAAAGAGGAGGTTTGATGCAATCTGTTTGTTCCTTTTGGCATTTTTTAAAAAAAATACTATTTAACTGCCTTTTATGAACACAGTTAATATAAACTGGACTATTGTGAGTCTGGAATGGATCTATTTTAATTGCTTATAATTGGATTATAGAAAGTTTAGGTGAAACCATGGGAGCGCCATTCTTTTTTTTTCATGGTTTAAAGAAAAGAAATTAGTGAAAAAAAAAAAAAAAAAAAGGGTAAAAAGATGAAAAAAATATTTTTTTTTTTTTTTTTTTTTTTTTTTTTTATTATTTATGGAAAAA
The DNA here is from genome assembly GCA_023101725.1 of Atherinomorus stipes. Classification (NCBI taxonomy): domain Eukaryota; kingdom Metazoa; phylum Chordata; class Actinopteri; order Atheriniformes; family Atherinidae; genus Atherinomorus; species Atherinomorus stipes. The sequence continues at coordinate 354,635 of JALJCO010009144.1, forward strand.
AAAAAAAATAAAAAAAAAAAAAAAAAAAAAGAAAAAAAAAAAAAAAAAAAAACAAAAAAAAAAAAAAAAAATAAAACAAGAAAAAAAAAAGCCGCTTCCACCCCCGCTTATTCTCTAAACTGTGCCTAAAAAAAGAAAAAAATAGAAATTGAGGGAAAAAAAGAAAGAGAGGAAAAAGAGAGAGAGGGGAAAAAGAGAAGTTGAAAGGGGGAGGGGGGGTGGGAGGGGGGGGAGGGGGAAGGAAATCCGAAAGGGAAAAATAAAAAAGGGGAGAAAGAAAAATAAAAAAAAAAAAAAAAAAAAAGAAAAAAAACGGAAAAAAACGAAAAAAGTATAAAGGGCACAGAAAAAGAAAAAAGCCAAAAAAAAAAAAAGGGAAAAAAAAAAAAAACATGACTGTCTTCAATCAAATTAACCTGAATTTGACTGAGTAGTCTAAGTGGTTTAACACGGGTGAAAATGTTTAATGTTGACAAGCCTGCTGTGCACGCAGTGTCCAAATTACATTTGTACATGCTGCTTAGGGAGTTTTACAATATAAAAAGTAAATTAATTGCATTCAAGTCCATAATCAGACAAAAACTCACTAATGAACAGCTGGCACTGTTATTTCCTTCCTTTTGTTCTCATAGTTTATCTATTAGAGGCTTAAATTGTTATTTTCCAAACACTCTTCCGATAATTTCAGCTGTCAAAATCATAAACTCAACAATCATGCCTGCATTACATAGATTGGTTCAGCACTTGATTGATTGGGAGATTAGCAGCTCTGATCTCTGAGCTTATGACTTCCTTCATGCGCACGCAGACACTGAAGGTTTGTCCCTGCATGTGTCCTCCCTGTTCTCTGCAGCTTTGCACGTTCGGGGAAAGGCTCCTGGCTGGGGAAAGGCTCACCGGAGAGCACGAGCGACCCATCTGCTGTGTCTGTGGAGAATCTCGTGTTTGGAGCTGGTTACTGCAAGCCTGTCATTTCTGAGGTATGTTAACCTTTAGCAGTGAAGTCAAAGCACATTTTGTCTCACTAAACAAAACAGTTGTTTCCGGTCTGCGGGGTATTCTCTCCTGATTTTTTCGCAAGCAGCTAAATGCCAAGCGATGACGTACATGTTGATTCGATGGCACGTTATCCAGATGCATCAGGACTCTGAGCAGAAAAGACAGACCTGATCTGGATTACAGATTCTGGTCCTGTTTACTTCTGTCAGGTCTTGAAGGCTTAAAAAGCAGGTCTTCACAATGATTATCCCTCTGTAGCACTGTGGCTTCTCATAATAATGTCTAAATAACCCACATGCCCAGGCGTGCAGGTTCCAGGCTTGGCATCTGGAATTGATGAAAGCTCTCACTGGAAATGGTGGTGAAGCATCTCACACATGGACCTGGGGAGGTCCCAACACTTTTTCACGCAAATTAGACTGATGTTACAGGGTTTAAGTCAATCGTAGATCTACTGTAGTTCGTGGTGTCTGCGTAATTTTTCTGATGTGGGAACAATAAAATAAAAACATGTTTTATTTTTCCAATGCAGAAAATTTTATTTGAATATCTTTACCTCAATTTCACTCGACTAATTGTAGTAAACTATGAAAGTTTTGTTCTCTACCTGTCAGTTTGCGTGTGTGTGTGTGTGTGTGTGTGTGGGGGGGTGTGTGTGTGTGTGTGTGTGTCAATTCGCCAGTTATTCACAGCTAATCCATCCACCCATTCATTTTCGTCCAGGGGAATCCTGGGGGGCAGTCCCACACAACATAATTCCTTCAGCATTTCCGGGATCTTCCCCAGATGGAAATCATGATCAACGATGACATATTATACCACACTGGGTTTTACTGGAAAGAAAGAAAAATATGTGCACACACCATGAACTAGCTACGCTGTTGACTTTGCTACTATCCGTGGTCCCGGCACGTAATCATTCAATATTACGTGCCGGGACCACGGAAATAAGTGCAGGGATATGTGTTTCACATATTTCTGTGAGATCAGTAAAAATCAGCTGTCAGCAAAAGAAGTTGAAATTGACAAAAGTAATAATAAATAAAAGTTTAATAAACATCATGACATTGATTTTTTATTGTGGTTCAACTGAAATATTAAAAACAAACAAAAAATAAAACAAGGAGGCCTATACAAGCAACATGTGCTCCTCAACTAAACTTTTGTTGAGCAACACTTTGAGGCAATCAGGTGTTTTTTAAATAATAAAAATGAGGAATTAAAAAGGGTTTTTTTTTTAAAATAATTAAAAAAAAAAAAAAAAAAAAAAAAAAAAAATAAAAAAATAAAAAAAAAAAAAAAAGAAAAAGGGAGAAAAAAATAAGAAAAAAAAAGAAGAAGGAAAGGAAGGAGAGAAAAAAAAAGAAAAAATAAAAAAAAAATAAAAAAAAAAAAAAAAAACAGGAGAAAATTAAATATAATGTACGCAAGGACTACAGGTAACCGCAGCCACGAGCCAAGCCGTCACGGGAACGTGCACAAACTGAAGCTCTAATGTTGTTTACTCACCTTTTTCTTCGTAGTTACACTTTTTAGTGTCTTTCATTTGATCTGGATCGTTTGTTGATGGCAGAAGAATCCATAACTATCGCATACAGTGTTTGAATTTACCGCGACCGGCTTCTTCCTGTATCAAAACTGTGGACTCAACGTCCACAGGGCAGCGCGGGAAACTCGGCCACCGAATTGCAGCGCATTTTGCAGCACACAGCCTGTTCAAGGCAACGGAGAGAAACGTGGGTGGAAACGTTATTTTTGGTATTTAGCGCTTCATCACCCATTAGTATGAAAAAAAATGGACATGCTTTTTTTTTTTTTTTTAATTCCCGCCTATAGTCCCTTTAAAGAAATCGATCAGGAAAAAAAAAAGTTCAGAAGCCAGTTTTCCTAGTTTAGTTTAACTCAACATCAGAAAAGCCATGACATGGAATCATTTTCAACCAAACATGTTGTTATTGAGATATTACGAGAGAAGACTGTGTGTTTTGGCTTCTATGGAGTCGCGTATTGACTGTTTTCTCAGTACTACTGTATATGGCTTTATAAAAGCAACAGGTTTATGTTTTTCCTCTCTTTCATCACATATTTGTCAGGTCCCAGCAGACGTCACAGGCTGCACTGTAAATCTTAATGAGTTCCCGAACCCCCCACCGCCTTCTCCGCTCCACCTCATGGTTTTTACTCCCACCCCCGGCTGGGCACTTTAATAAGCTCTGCGTTTAGCTAGGCAGGGGGTTTCGTTTGATCACAGTAATGAGTTCTACTCACAAGCGCCACGTACCACATAGCTGCAGGTGAAACGTGCACATGACACCGACTCCTCCTTCACCTTTATTTATTCAGAGCTTTTTACCTGCAGCTACATTTCCCTTTCAACACTTTCCCCTTAAATCTGCTCCAGTTCCTCTCAGTGTTTGCTATTTCTTGGGGGGGGGGGGCGCAAAAGAAAAAAGTCCTGTGTTGTTTTTTCAAACAAATGTGGAAAAAACCCTTGGTATTAAATGGTATTATGGAAAATAATTTAGGGTTTTGTTGTAATTAAGGCACATAAAGTATCCTGCAACAGCCACTGGATGCTTACGTAACAATTTATGTAGTGACAGTGATTTATTAGCAACACAGAAAGTAAAAAAAAAAGAAATGCCAGCCTAACTAAACACCGAAAACATCTTCAGCTTAAAAAGAAACTACAGTTGTAAGATAATGACTAGTTACAGAAAAATAGTTATTTATCTCCAGTCACAGACTGATCCCAGCAAGCCTCCATAAACCAAAGAGAAATATGAAAGTAAACATACAGATGTTCCTTCCTGGTCTGGGTCTACTGTGCTGCTGCAATTACAGAGCGCACGTCGCGCTGATGATAGGGCCAGCCACTCCGCTCGCTCGGGGCAAATTACAGTACATCCTCTGCTACTCAGGCATTACATGCTTTTCAGAGCTCCGAGTCCCGGTGCTGCTGCCAAAACATCCCAGTCATGTGAAGAACTCGACAGATGGCTGCTTCAGGTCGGGGATCGGTGGATGGAGGCAGACATCGGCCCCCACCTGACTCCATATTATGATGGAGGATTGTACAGTAATAGTTGTGTGAGCTACAGTAAGATGCATCGGCTCTTTAAGAAGATAAATGAAAGAAATGATTATGGCACGAAGACTTTGGTGATTTATAGCTTGTCTCTCAGTGAATGCTGTGAGTGGTGTTGGTGAAGAACAGCCAGTGCTGTTAGAGAGCCACCTGCTGGAGACAAGCGCAACATGGCCGCTCATATTTACATCACTTACTGCAATCTTTCAGTTTCTCTCTTTGCTTCTGTTTCTCAAACCACATCCAACCTTTAGCTGCAGCTCTCACTTATCATGTTGAATGCTTTTAAATGTGTTTTTTGTTTTTTTAATGTAACCCTTAAAACTACAAGCCATTTTTGCTTTTTTGGCCAACCATTTTTTTGTTTTTATGTGAAAATCCATATTAAACTTCAGCCCTTTCACAATCGATGTACAGTTATATGTTTTTTAGGGCAGACTCAGTTTTAGATTATGAGGCTAAAATGATGTAAAATGATTGAGTCAACAGATTTAGCACCATAAATGCCAGCCAAAACAAGAAATCTGAATTTATTACTAACATTGTTTTTAAATAAATGACACATACCTTATCTCATCTCGATATTATTTTTTTCAAGTCTCTGTTTTCAGGAGAAAAAATGCATTAACAGAAACACACAAGATAAAATTTTTTTTTTTTTTTTTTTTTTTTAAAAAATAAAAAAACGAACAATTCCAACAGTGGCCTTCCTGTGTGGAGTTTGCATGTTCTCCCCGTGTATGCGTGGGTTCTCTCCGGGTACTCCGGCTTCTTCCCAACGTCCAAAGACATGCATGTTAGGTTAACTGGTCACTCTAAATTGCCCCTAGGAATGAATGTGAGTGTGAATGGTTGTCTGTCTCTCTGTGTTGGCCCTGCGACAGACTGGTGACCTGTCCAGGTGTACCTGCCCCTCGCCTGATAATAGCTGGGATGGGCTCCAGAAACCCCTGCGACCCTGAACTGGATAAGCGGTACAGAGAATGAATGAATGAATAATTGAAGGATATGTAAACTCCCAAGCACAGCTGTAATAATATTGCTAATAATTACCTGCTATTCCCACAAAAACAACCCAAACTCAGCCCATTTTTGGGGGAGGTTTTTTTTTTTTTTTTTTAAAGACAAATATATCTCTCTTTTGACAGTGAGAAATACATACTTTTTTTTCTCTGAATAATATAACCACCAACATAAAAGAGAGAGGGATAAAAAAAAAAAAAACCCACCAAAAAAAAAAAAAAAAAAAAAAAAAAAAAAATAAAAAAATAAAAAAAAACAGCTGCCAGTAAAATAAGTTGAAATTGTCAAAAGTAAAAATAAATAAAAGATTTATGAAAAATATTGACATTGATTGTGATTGTGGTTTAATCAGAAATATTAAAAACAAACAAACAAAAAGTAACACAAGCACAAAAGCATGATGAGGCTCCTGAACCTAAATTTCGTTGATAAGACTTTGAGGCAATCACTACAATCAGGTGTTTTCTGTAGCGTCCAATCAGATTTCTGCACCTGTTGACAGGCACAGTATGTTGGTCCACTGTTCATGAGCAAGGTGCTTTAATTTGTCTGGGACAGTTTTGTTTGTTTGTTTTTAAAGATTTTTTTTACACCACAATTGAAAATCAATATTTTGATTCAGTAAATTTTAATTTAGTAAATTTTTGTATGTTTTTACTTTCTTCAGTTTCTTGCTATTTGAATCACTATTGTGAATTTAGCCTTTTCCTTAATGGAAGGGTTTGTAAACTTTAAAGCACAACTGTCTCTGACTGGTCAAAATTTGACAGGAAATGGCTTCATCATCATTTCTTGGTCAAAATAGATGTCTCATAGCAACATAGGAGAGATAATGATCTTTGTTAAGCATAAAGTAAAATGAGTCTCAGAATAAGCACTACATTTTGAGACTGGAAACCTCCTGGATGGGATAGAAATGTTGAGATAACTCCTATAATTCATTCATTTTTCTGTACCACTTGGTCCATTTCAGGGTCGCTGGAGCCTATCCCAGCATTTATCAGGTGAGAGGTAGGGGACACCTTGGACAGGTCGCCGGTTGACTACAGGGCCAACACGCTCTCATTCTTCCGTTATTCAGATAGTAAAACGTGTTTGGGTTCAATGTTGCCCACAGCTCACTGGCCGTAACCCAAATCCAGGTTGGTCACTGACATTTTGACCACATGGTGCTTCCCAGTGCCAAAACTGAGCCAGAAGTGCTAAGATTAGCCTGGATTTGGCCCACATGTGTCTGCTATCTTGGTAAACTATCCATCAAAGTTTACTCACAGAGTTAAATACGACCATTCCTGAGAATTTATTGACAATATAAGTGATCCATCAGCAATCTAAAGGAGTTTTAAGGGTTGAAAATAGGATTTGTAGCATCTTTACACTCCGCTCTGTGCATACCTTTTGTCATTTCTAAATCCTCATACCAGCACTGATTTCCCAGGTCCTTGCTGAACTCCATGCTCTTGCAACCTTTTCTCTCTGCGGGAATTTGCCACATAAATGCATTGATCTTCTTTTACAGCACACAGCACGCTGTGTTTAGGGCCCATTTGCTTCTAACAACGTATTTGATCCTCCAAGTAATTATTACCACTTTGCACGTGCAGAAATAAGCTCCTCTTCACAATAACGTAACGAGCTTCTACGACTGCTGCAGTGGAGGCTGTAAAGTTCTACTAATGTGAACACGTCCACCATTAAAGCAAGTCTTCTTTTTCTCTTCAGATCAGACTATAAGACTGACATTTCCTGTGTGCCTCCTTATCTGCAGGGAAGTTTTTACGTGCCCAGTGAAAACTGCCTGCAGAGAGCTCATACGTGGCACCGCCGGCTCTGTCGCCTCCTGTTGGTGGCACACAAAGGCCTGCACAACTACTGCACTGCACTAATGAAGGAAATCCCACAACTCCAGCAGATTCCACTGGGATCAGGTGATGGCTTGTTGTAAATCAGACGACTCAAATGAGATCATTATATTAGACTATTTTTGGTTTTTATGTCCAGCTAAAGATTTCTTGTTCAGTAGTAGTGGTCAGAGAATTGTTTTACTGAAGTAAAATAAATGTTAATTCACATTCTGTGAGTAGGAGGTATTATTAGCAGGTTATGCTCAAGAATGATTGAATATGGACTCTTTCTGGGTGTTATTAATATTTAAATTCTGAAATAGCATTATTACTGCTGACATTATTACTGCTGAAGTGAGGTGGAATTGATTTAAACTAGTTATTGAACCATGAAATGCATCAGATTTTATAACTTGTGCCTATGCTGTAAAGCCATACCATGAGACACTAACATGCACTAAGTGAATACGGTATATGCAGTGGAAAATGAGTTAAATTCAACAAATTATACAAAAAAAAAAAAAAAAAAAACCTGAGAAGTCTTAATACTTCCCAATTTTCTGCAAGGACTGACTGAGTGACTTTCCAGGTTAATGCTACACAATTTATTTTTATGGTCTGTTGCAGGTAATGCAGTGTTGTCCACATTCCTTCATTTATAGCCTCAGTCTTGAGTCTCAAAAAGAAACATGTTTAGGTTCTTTTACTGGAGGATTTGACTCATTTTATGTTAAAGTCCTAACATAAAATGGTGATGAACTTTGCACACGCTTAAATATTAAGGGTGGTCTAAGAGAAACTACAGTAGACTCAGGCTGAAACATCCAGATGGAACATGAACAGACTAAGATCATGTCCACATGAACATTGGGCCTTATTCAGCAACCTTTTTTGTCACATAAATTTATTGGTTATTATTATTAAGTCCTGCTTATGAACTTTTTTTTTTATGAGTGTTGTGGCATTCACGAAAATCTTTATCTCTTGGATGCAAACAAATCTTGCAGGGAGTCTGGATGCTCTTAAAAATATTCAAGTGTCAAGATATGTGAAATACGGAAGATGATAAGGGCCTCAAAGAGGAAAGAAAAAATAAAATTCTGAGAAAAAGTCAGAATTCTGACCTTTTTTCCAGCACATAAAAAAAAACATACAGGAGAGATTAAGTATCTTTTTTATTTCTGAAAAAAAAAGTCAGAATTATGAAGTTGAAGTCAGTAAATAGTAAACTTTGTACTTATTTTTCTTCAGAATTGCTGCCTGTAGAGGAAACTCTGAATCAGCTGTCAATAGAGTTACAGGTAAGTGCAACAAAAACCAGATACTTAGAAGACAGTAAAGACAAGTTTTTATTTTTCTAATTCTGAGACAGTAAGTAATCAGTTGCCTTATGATGATTGTCTATGGGGGAAAACAATATTTAATTGCCTTTTCTTCTTCTGATTGTCTCAATTCCAAAGACAGGAGATGTTTGCAAAAAAAATGATTCTGTCCGTTAAAGTTAATGTACATGTACTCTCTCCAGGCACTTTATTAAGTATACCTAAAGTGGAATGTTTTTAATGCCGACAAAGTGTTGGAAAGATTTGTTAGAGATTTTGCTCCGTTTTGACATGATAGCATCTCACAGTTGTTGCACATCCATGTATACAGTGGCTGTGATTGGCCAATGAGATGTTCGTGTTAATGTAGTGATGACATAGTAGATTGAGCTACGTGATGCAGTTGATATTGCTGCATACGTCAATTCTCAGGAGGTGAAGTACATTTATCATCAAGACAGCATTTAGAAAAACAAACTTGTGCGTAATGACAACGTTGTGGTTGCCTCCTTCAGTGTTGCTATACAAGTTTTTTTTTTTTTTCCTTTGTTTGAAAACCCCAACTTGAATTCACATGTTCAGGAATGCAGACTAACTCGACTTGTTGCTGTGGTATTAGCTGGGGGAGGAGGGTATGGTGGAAGTAAAGGGGATGGGAGAGGCTGTTCACTTGATGGTGTGCTCTAATTGGAGAATATTCCAATTCCTATTTCCATCCCTACCCCTAGTCCTTCCCCTTGGTTCTAGCACTTTCAAGTGCTATTGAATTATTCCCCTAAGAAATGGGACAATCGTTCAGAATCCTCATGTGTCACCAATAGTCATCCTTGGCGCAGTAAACTGACATCACGGCTGTTTCCGGAAGAGTTCATAATGTCGTCTGCAGCATTCAATTTTCATTAAAGATTTGCTTTTAAAAAATGTTATCTGCAGCAGCAATGATCTCCCTTTCCTGGGCAATTATATTGTTTTTTTCATCTTTGGGCCGAAAAACGTAAAAAAAGAGGAAAAGAAGACGTCTTTGACTCAAGCTTAACATGAATGTTACGTTACAGATATGATCAGATGCACATAAAGTTATGGAACTAGAGATTTTTTTCAAATTTGTAATAAAACTGTCTGAAATACATTAAAGCGACCATAAAAAAGTGATTTTCATTTTTCATTTACAAAAATAATACTCACATTTGTGTGTTTCTCTGGCTGTCGCTGCAGATTTTCTCGCCATTTTGCCCATATTTCGCATAAATTGTGGGTAATATCATACCACTTGTTTTCTAGTGTGCCCCTGGAAAACCTCCATTTCAAGGGCCAGATAGCCCTACCACTTCCCCCGTCCTCCTCAGTCTGAACCAGAATCAGTACACCACTACCCCTTCACATGAACACACAAACTGGAGGGTTAGGGCCAGGGGCTAGGACTAAGGGGGGGGGGGGGGGGATATCCCGATGAATTACACAGAATGATAACCTATGTAGAATGATTAGCTGCTGTCTGATTAGACCATTTCTGAACAAAGAAAAAGCCACCCATGAACAGGGACATTCACATGGCCTCCATGACTGTATGTGGTTTTGTCAAAAGTCTGAACTCCCCACAAATCCAACAGTTAGAGACCCTGTTTTCCAGCACACAATGAAAGCAACATAACTATTATATTTACTACTTTCCTGGCCTGTGTTCAGCACCTTCCAGATTTCAACAGAAGGTTCATGTTATTAAGAGCAGACATTATCGGCTGGTGTAAACATGTTGGCAGGAAAAGCAAGGATTTGAAAACCATCACTGTAGAAGTGTTCCTCGAGGACTTTGACATCCAGCTCAGTCACTTTGATGTAAGATTGCATTTTTTTCAGCTGCAGGAAGGTCACGAGAAGGTAGCAGAGCAGATCAGTAGGGACATGAGCCAGCTCTGCTCCCAGCTGGCCGCCCTGTGGAGTCGCTTCCTGGAGGCCGCTGTGCTCAACCCTTACATCCTGTCCTATCTGGCCCAGGAGCACCACACGCTCAGGGTGAGTCCCACTTCAAGGCTTTCCAACATCGTCATCACTTCCTCTGTGCTCCCTCAGTAGCTGCGGCTTGATTATTGACCAGTGCAGATATTTTTAAATATAGGGATAATGATTCTCAGCACCTCCACAGAAATACAAAAATACTTCTTGACAGGAGAAATGGTTTTATAACCACTAATGTTTCAGCTTTGGAAGCAGGTTCATCAGGCATGTTATGACCAGTACTTTGAAAAGTTTTGCAGGTTATTGAGTTCAGTTTGCTACCGGCACATTTCCTGACATGATGGTAAAATTAGTCTCTGTCTTAAACCAAGAGAAATATGTCAAAGTTACGGTTTAAGGTGGGAAAAATATGCTCATTTTAAAGCAAAGAACAGGCGTTTTAACTCAACTGTGGAAAAGATGAACAAAATAAAATGTACAGACTAGTCTTTTATTCTTCCGTTTATTCTAATTTTTATCATTAAATTTGCCCACCTACAGTACATTATTGTACAATTTAACAAAGTATACACTAATTTGTATAAGCATATGACTCTACTATTTCAATTTGAATTTCAATAGCTTTATTGGCATGACAAGACAGTGTTTATATTGCCAAAGCATATAACAATACAATAATATCAAACGTGATATCAAAATAATATCAAAAGATTCTACTGTCATATATGCATATGAACTGACTCTACTATGGCAAAAAGCATGTTGAATGTTTTTACTTCTATTCTTATTCTGCAACACCTTTACCCTTTCAATATTTTTTGTTTACTTTTATCCTACTCTTCCATTTGTAATGTACAGCACTTGTTGCTGCTTTTGTTGTGCTTTACTGTATAAATAAAAATGGTATGGTATGGTATGTCATAACAACTGAGATACAATTCAGGGTTAAGAGGCTAAATTGCAGCCAGGTATGTAAACATAGTGCAGAGGAGGAAATACATCAGTATTGATCTCAAAGAAACAAATTTACTGCCCATTAGTTTACTGTATAAGAATGAAAAATCCTTTATTCACCCCAGAAGGGAAATTTAAGTTTTTGCTGATCTGCAGCATCTGGTGGCAACCCTGTTTACGGAGGTTGGGGATGCTGCGCATGCGTGCTGCTTTGCCTGTGATTGGCCTGTACTTCCGCAGCATATACAGTAGTTCCCCTATTGAATGCCGCCTAGTCCGTCCTTTGATGTGAAACTGGCTTCTCGTTTGTACTCGATCAGAATATGCGAGTCACGAAATGCAATTGGAAAAAATCTCGAGTTTATAGTTCACTTTCGCCAAGTGGTGCTAGTTGGATCCGCCAGATTACAGCAAGCTAAAGCTTAGCTTAGAGTAGTCAGTGCTGCCAGATTCAGAGAATGACTGGGTCCGTTAGACAACCCTTCTGACCTTTTGTCCAACTCAGAGGACTGCAGGGGGAGGCTCAATTTCACCCAGAGGTGGCATATGCCTTTAAAGGCTGAGCATAAGTGAATGCTGCAACACCAGCTAAATGAAACGGTTGAACATTGTAGGGATGCCTTGGCTTTACTTCCTCAACAACAATGTGAGAGACTCAAAACATCATTAGGAAGACGAAAACTTTGTTATTTTTGCTAAAGGTAGTTCTACTAGCTATTGAATCAGTGCTTTTCTACAGTATTCTGGTCCTTCAGGACCGCTGTCCTCCAGGCTTTAGATGCTCTTGATTCAAATTAATGGGTCATTGTATAGAACTTGACAAGAAGCTGGTGAATTACTGTTATCTGAATCAGATGTTTTGGAGCAGGGAGGCATCTAAACTCTGCGATCCTTTGAGGAGCGGAGTTGAAGAGCTCTGTATTAAATCATGGGATACACTTTGTTTTTTCCAGACTATCCTTTTGGGTTTTGTCTTAACTTTTGTTGAATAAATAAATAATAAACTTGTGTAATTTGTCATATTCTTGCTCATCTTTCTGAGGTTGTATTCAATGAAAATTGAATGAAAATTGATGAAAATTGAATAAGGGTCCATTTTACATGAGTAAAAGCATCAGTCGCATTTTGAATAAATTCACGAATACATTTACTGCGACTGTTCTGTGATCTACAGACCTCAGACCAGAGCTCCTTGTTACATCAGCGCTATGTCAAAAGAAATGGACTGAAATACATTAGCCCACATGGCAGGTAGTGTGATGCGCTGCGAAAATGCAAGTAAGGGTAATTTTCTTTTTCATGTTTTGAGAGGTCCATTCAAGTACAGGAAAAATGCTTCAAGCAGCTATCGCAATTTATTTACTGTTATGTGGGTTGGAAGTAAATATAATTTGAACCCAGCTGAAGAGGCTAATATATTTTCTAGTACAATTTCAGACTAATAGCCAGACTATTTGATCTCAATACTATATATTCTTCAGAGTTGAGTAGCTCTAAAGAGTCTATTACACTGTACTGTTTCATCTCAGCTGTCTGAAAATAATGAGCATGTTTGCTTTGGCATTAGAAAACCCCAAGGGCATACTGTCATGCTTTCATCCTACCAGTGGAGTTAGGTTTTCAATTAACACTTATTTTGTGATCACTGTGGGAGGAAACACAGAAGAAACTGTGTTCCTAGTGATTTGCCTGTCACGGTCGTTGAATCTAAAGGGTGACGCATCTCTTATTAAAGGTGTGAAGGAAGAAGTGTTGGTTCAGGCCTGTTTGATGACTTTAAAACCTTCAATTTTTGGCTGTTTTCATCAGTCTATGCGCTAATGAAAGTAGAGATGAGACTTGGGTGATAATTGTGTTTTGTTTCTGGAACAACAGGTCAGAAGGTTCTCAGAGGCATATTTCTTCACTGAGCACCCCAAAGAGATATCGCTGACGTTTCAGGAAGAACTGTAAGTAAAGTCCCCGCAGAAAGTTTCTCCTCTGAGTGGAGGGAAGATTGTTTATTAGATTATTCTCCTGGTGAAGTATCAACAGACATGGCCAGATAGCTGCAGAAGTACGGAGCTCAGACTACTTGACCAAGTTGCCTCCTTTACCTGTTGAGTGCCTGGACATCGATGGAGACTGGAACAGTCTACCAATCATCTTTGAGGACAGATATGTCGCATCTCCACAAACAGGTAACGCAAATCTTACAGGTCTTCAAAAGGATTTTTGATTTTCACACTTGTTCCTGAATTCCTTATGACCAAGCTTTTTGTTTTCCCAGAGACAGCATCACACGTGCCAATACTTGAAACCAATGATGAGCAAACCAGCTCAGATGTCACCATCACTCCTGCCAAGAGGATTCTTGACAGCAGCCCGGAAGCCAAATCACCAGCAATACCCCAGGTTTCCTTGGACAGTGATGAATGCATGGACCTGTCCACGTACGTCTCCTTCATGGCAGATCAGAGTTATATTGACGTCATTAAAACCGAGAACCTACATCAAGCTGGACACGGTGCCGAACTCTCTCTGAAAGAGGCAGTGAACTTGAATGAAGCAGCTGAAGATGAAGAGAGTTGTAGTCCTGGCCCAGGATGTGTTTCTGTAAAACCTTGTGATGTGGAAGCACATCGAGGAGAGGCAGGCCTGGTTCTGTCCTCTGACAGTCCCCTTGTTGATTCTGCTTATAGCGGTGATGAGTCCTCTGCACACAACGGAACAGAAAATATCATCCAACCTTGTGTTTCCACAAACCACAGCATAGCGGGAGAGACTGAAAATAACAAAGAGGAGTCTGACATTGCCATGCCTTTAAATCACTCCATGGATGACGAAGGTGAGGAGGTTCCTCTGAACAGCCTACTTACTACTCATGTGCATCCAGCAATACCAGCCTTTCTGGGTGACCTCAGAAAAGAGGCTCATCGAGGAGGCTTGGTCAGCTCTAAGATCATGAAGCGCTCGTCTTCTGTTATCTCTGATTCAGGTATTGAGAGCGAACCCAGCTCAGTGGCGTGGCCTGCGGAGGCCGTGCTGCATGGCCGACCTTGTCCCGATTTTTGTAGCGAACGGGAGATCCCAAATCAAATCGTGTGTCACCACTCAGTCCATCGTAGCTGTCTGGAGGGCTTGCAGATGGAGAGCAATGGCAGCCTTCCGAGTGGAGGTATACAGGCATCGCTTACTTCTATTAGCTCCCTGCCCTACGAGGAAGACCAGCAACAAAGGCAACTGAGCAAACTCACTAAGTCAGTCTCTGCACCGCAGATAAGTAGTCCAGAAGATACAGAGGAGGATCATGTGCTACTCAAACAAGACACAGACAGAAGGCGCTTGGTGCAGGATTCATGTAGGATTAACTGTTCTCTGAACAGCAACCTGGATTCAGAGCAGTCTGAATCATCTCAGTTTGATATAAATCTTGGCCATGTCCTCAAAGAGAATATAAGTTCTGAAAAGGCAAACTCGTCGATGTACCCGTCAGAGACATCCAGAATCAAGTCAGTGTTAAGTGGTGTGTCTGAAGTTTTGCTTTTACAAGACTCGACAGAAAGCACTCATATGAAGGAATGTGCAGTTATTGGCAGCCAGAGGGAGGAAAAGAACCATCAAACAGACATGAGTGTAGTGAACGCCTCAGTGGAGGAAGTGCATCTCATCGAATCAGAAGTAGTGCCCTGCAGCTGTGGAAACAAACCATGTGTGCATGAAAGTGCAACAGAGCAGGAGGATATTAGCACTGAAGATGAGAGCCAAAGTTTCCATCAGAACAAGCAGCTCGGTGTCAGGGACCAGTCATGTCTCAATCCCTCGCAGACACCCCTAAAACAGTCACAGTCCAATGATCTTCCAAACAGCACCGCCACACAGAGGCCAAATGACCTCAAAGGGCTGCCAGCTATGGATGTAACCTCATCTGGTAACCATAGTGGGACATCTGCCACTGAGAAAGAGCCCTTGGACTGTCAGAATAAGTCCTCTAAGATCCCTAACTCAGGACTAGCCTTCATGAATAAGAAGATGGTCGAGGTGGTCAATATGTCGGTGTCATGCGCCCCAACTTGCCTGCCGTTTTCATCTGTCCTGAGAGACTCTCCCTCCATCAGTGGAATATCTGTTCGCCAAGCTACCTCACCTATCACCAATCAGCCCCTGGGCTCCTTTGGGATCATCACCTCCTCTTCGCTCAGTCCCCTGAACATGGATGATGAGACCAATGAAAGGATGCTCAAGTGAGTTTTTTAATTTTAGCCAAACCGAACAATTCATTTTGTTAAAGCGTTTTATACTGTATTTACAGGTAGAATACCATTATCAGTCAAAAAATGCATCTGTTAGGATGAAAAGTCTACTCTAGCCCACAGAGCATTTTTTGGTCTAAAAGAAGTCTAATGGTTCTTAGACATCTAGGCTAAAATGAGTCTACCACTGGTCTAAAAATTTAATTTGTCTAGGCTTAGACTAAGTTACACGCTTACTTTAAATCTAAACCACACTGTAGGCTACATTGATCAATGACTGGCCAAATGTTTTAATCCAACATTTGACCATCATTTATTCAGCTCACAGTTGTTTTTTAATTTGATATTTAATTTTAAAAAATGGATTAAATTCTACTGTCTAGATTTGGGCAAAAATATAGACCGATTATAGTCGGTGAATTTCGGTCTACCTGCTAACTTAGACAAGATGTCAAATAGATGTCTTTGACTCAATGGGAGCAGTTTTCTTTTTTTTTTTGTCCAACCAGTATTAGCTTTCTAGCATAAGGAAGCCAAATATAACTGTCAAATACTTAGCCAGCGCTAGTTTTCAAGCAGGAAAACAGCTATTATATTTAAGTATTAACCAGTACTGGCCTCCAAGTTGCCGAGAAAGAGTACCATTATATCAAAACTTTAGCCAGTGCTAGCTTTGTAGCTAGTAAAAATCTAATATACCTTTAAAAAGATTTAGCCAATGTTAGCTTCCTAGCATGAAAATGGCTGTTGTATCAAGTTGTACAACAACACTAAAGCCTACAAATAGTGGCAATGTCTTTGTCAAAACTATAAGCTTTCTTTAAGGGAGACTTTTATATCAGTCAAAATTTTAACCAGCATAGTATTAGTATTCTAGTCTACTAACAACCCCCCCCCCCCCCAAAAAAAAAAAAAAAAAATTTTTTTTAGCTTTTATTAAGGAAAACTGTTAAATTATTCAAAATTTTAGCCAACTGCTATCTTTCTAGTGGAAAGAGGTCCATTATATGTGTACAATTGTGCACAGACAAAGAAAGTGAGCTTTCTTGTAGGTCTTATCTATTATCGCATAAGCATGTCTTTTGTTGCGCTGGAGTTTGCTGAGCAAGCTAGCTAACCAGCGTCCACCTTATAGTACAAAGCTGCCATAAGTTGCCAGGAGAAAAGTGCTGAATTTAGCAATGGAGTGGTTTATTATCTGCACTGTTTTTATTAAGTATGAAAAAGAAATTGTTATATTGTGCTGGTTTTTGTTGTCATAATTTAGTTCCTGTGCCAAACAAGTAGTCTGTCCTTATAATCAGTAGCTGAATGCTCATTGTTCTGTGTTATTGTGCATTCAAGTCAGATTAGAAAATTTCAAGTTAAAAATACAGAAGCCTGAGCTTTATCAGCTCTTTTTCATCCTGATTTGCCCTTGCACTGCAGTTTTGTTCTGCTTTCTTTGGCGTAATATAGATAAATGCAAAAGGTCACCTTGAATATCAACATTTAACACATCTGGTGAATTTACTGAAACATTATCGGCATGCAAGAAAACTGTGATGAGATTTTTCATTTTAAACCTGATTGTGATTTTTCTTTTACCAAATAGATAAAATCTCTGGACATAAAAAGACAGCAAAGCTAAACGTGAGCAGCAAATGAAAAAAAAAAAAAAAAAAAGAATGTGTAGAAATCTGTGTCATAATTGATTCAAAAGATATTTGAAGGCAGTGAAGGTCTCTCCTGCTCTAAAAATGTTTTTTTTTCTTTTTTTAATCTGGCATGATGGAAGCACAAGCACAGACAATGGATGGAGACTGCCATCGAAATGCCACTATTGCTGTTACTAAGAGGAATGCAGTCTACGTGTAGAAGATGATAACTTGTATTTATGTTAATTTCTGTCAGTTGTATAATGACAAGTTTTCTAACTTGAATAAAAACAGTCTTTCAGGGATATTTGTGGACGTTAAACCCAGCCCTCTTCAGATGTGACTCAACTATGTTCAGACAGGTGGATAGAAGTGATGTTTCAAAAGATTTATTAGTTTTCTAACGGGAACTTTGAAGGTGTGAGATGATAATGCCTACTCACTGCAAGAAACAAGGTCAAAACACAGGGCTTTATGGGTATTTGGGGGACAGCACCTGACATCTGCTGTGGTATCTGGCAGTTACTCATCCTTGGAAATTCTAGCATAACGAAACGCAGCGAGTTTGAAGCGAGGAAGTCGAAATGCCTCCTGGGTGTATTAAACATCAAAGAGCACGCAGACAAATCCATCATGATTAGCTGTGAGCACGCAAATCGCAATCGGATTTGTTTTGAGTCCTGCACGGCTAAAGTCTGTAACCTGGCGGGATGACAGGGTGCAACTTTGAGGGGCTTAATCATGCCTGTGAGACTTCTATTCAGAGGCATGATTTTCTCACATGTAGGGTCTGAATATTTTACTAAACAAATAAAGGAGAAATTTAAGGCATACAGTTGTGAAAAAGTGTTTGCCCCCTCCCTGATTTCTTATTTTTTTGCATGTTTGTGACACTTAAATGTTTCAGATCATCGAACAAATTTAAATATTAGACCAAGATAACATAAGTAAACACAAAATGCAGTTTTTAAATGAAGACTTTTATTAGTAAAGGGGAAAATAATCCAAACGTATATGGCCCTGTGTGAAAAAGTGATTGCCCCCTAAACCTTATAACTGTTTGGGCCACCCTTAGCAGCAACAACTGTAATCAAGCTTTTGCGATAACTGGCAGTGAGTCTTCTACAGCGCTGTGGAGGAATTTTGGTCCACTCATCTTTGCAGAATTGTTGTAATTCAGCCACATTGGAGGGTTTTCCAGCATGAACCACCTTTTTAAGGTCATGCCACAGCATCTCAATAGGATTCAGGCTGCGACTTTGACTAGACCACTCCAAAGTCTTCATTTTGTTTTTTCTTAAAGGGACTAGAGGCAAGGTAAAGAAACGAAACTCACGACTGCTGCGACTGGCGCTTCAGGTAACTGCAGCCACGAGCCAAACTGTCGCAGGAGCGAGCACAAACTGAAGCTATAATGTTGTTTACTACACTTTTTTTTCGTAGTTACACTTTTTAGTGTCTTTCAGTTGATCTGGATCGTTTGCTGATGGCAGAAGAATCCATAACTATCGCTTACAGTGTTTGAATTTACCGCGACTTCTTTCTGTATCAAAACTGTGGATGTAGCGTCATTTTACGTCACGTAAAATGACGCCACCTTATTGCAGCCCATTTTGCAGCACACAGCCTGTTCAAGGCAATGGAGAGAAACATGGGTAGCAATGTTTTTTTTTTACATTGAGCACTTCATCACCCATTAGTATTAAAAAAAAGGACATGCATGTTTGTTTGTTTTTTAAATTCCTGCCTCTAGTCCCTTTAAGTCATTCAGAGGTGGACTTGCTGGTGTGTTTTGGATCATTGTTCTGCTGCAGAACCCAAGTGCGCTTCAGCTTGAGGTCACCAACAGATGGCCGGACATTCTCCTTCAGGATTTTTTGGTAGACAGCAGAATTCATGGCTCCATTTACCACAGCAAGTCTTCCAGGTCCTGAAGCAGCAAAACAGCCCCAGACCATTACACTACCACCACCATATTTTACTGTTGGTATGATGTTCCTTTTCTGAAATGCTGTGTTAGTTTTATGCCAGATGTAATGTAAAGTTCAACTTTTGTCTCGTCAGTCCACTGAGGATTTTCCAAAAAGTCTCGGGGATCATCAAGATGCTTTCTGGCTAAACTGAGACGAGCCTTTATGTTCTCTTTGCTCAGCAGTGGTTTTGGTCTTTGAACTCTGCCATGCAGCCATTTTTGCTCAGTCTCTTTCTTATGGTGGAGTCATGAACACTGACCTTAATTGAGGCAAGTGAGGCCTGCAGTTCTTTGGATGTTGTTCTGGGATCTTTTGTGACCTCTTGGATGAGTCGTCGCTGTGCTCTTGGGGTAATTTCCCACTCCTGGGAAGGTTCACCACTGTTCCATGTTTTCACCATTTGTGGATAATGGCTCTCACTGTGATTCTCTGGAGTCCCAAAGCTTTAGAAATGGCTTTGCAACCTTTTCCAGACTGATAGATCTCATTAATTTTGTTTCTCATTTGTTCCTGAATTTCTTTGGTTTGCAGAATGATGTCTAGCTTTTGAAGATCTTTTTGGTCTACTTAACTTTGGCAGGCAGGTCCTATTTAAGTGATTTCTTGATTGAGAACAGTTGTGGCAGTAATCAGGCCTGGGTGTGGCTAGAGAAATTTAGGGCATTTTGTGTTTACTTGTGTTATCTTTGTCTAGTATTTAAATGTGTTTGATGATCTGAAACATATAAGTGTGACAAACATGCAAACAAATAGGAAATTAGGAAAGAGGCAAACACTTTTTCACGCAACTGTATGTTCCATTTTAAGTGAGAAAACTGCAGGAGTAACAGCTTTTTTTTTCTTGTGTGCCCCTGTTCTGTAGTTTCTACAAAGCCAAAGAGGAGCTACTGAAAGAGTTGAGTTTCCAGGCCAGTTTGTACAGTGACCTTCCTCTGCTGGCATCAGATCTGCCCTACTTCCCCCCTGAGGAGGATGATGAGGAGTTCGATGATGGCATACACCTTGTAGTGTGTGTCCATGGGCTTGATGGTGAGGCTGATTTAGCCACTAATACGCTGTCACATCTGTAGCTTTCCCTTCCGTCTGTCTGTCTTCCTAAAACATTGTTAACATAATGCTCTCTGTGAAAGCAGAGCCACATTTCCCCTCACAATCTTAAAAGGCATTTAAACGTATCTTAAATGACACAACAGCTGAGTTAAAGACTGCCGTCACTGCAAAAAATGAGTCAAGCCAAGTGAATCAAGTGAGATAATCTGCCAGTGGGGTAAGATAATTACACTTGATCAGATTTCTTGAAATATTAAAAATAATGAAATAAAAAAAATAAAGACTCTAGACAGTGAGAAATATCTTTAAACAAGTTGTGAAACACTCATATCAAGTCCCTCATTTAGTGAAAGAAACCCTCAAAACTAGTCTGGTAATGCTTCCCTCTTATTTTAAAAGAAAGGGCTTAAAACCAGAAGCTTTTTCTTTATTTGAGAATCACTAAAAAGCCTTTTTGAAAGGCATACTCCATACCGTAGCCCATTATTTTTGCCAGATAATCTGCTCTGCCACCCAAGCCACCGCCCCAGACTGCTTCATAAGCAACTCTGTGTTACCAGTTGTGAAATTCCTGGTTGGTTTCTCTTGTTTCAAGAACTTTTTTCTCAAAATGAGAAAGCAACAACACTAAAAATAATCATTATCAGACTAGTTTTGAGTGTTTTTAACTTAATAAGAAACTTTAAATGAATGTTTCACCACTTGTTTTAAGCTAGTTCCCACTTGTTTAAAGTCTAGATATTTTTTTTCGTATTACAAGAAATCTGTATGTATGAACTAGTACGGCGAGGTTTTCCAGCTGAAGTGAAAGACACAAAGTGACAGTGTTTGAGCAAGATATTTAAAGTGAATGTTATTTATATATAAAATAACCAATTTTAGGTTTCAGTTACCAAGTAAGAAATAAAAGACATACTCTCAAAACATGATTCATAATCTTGGACATTCTGGTCTTGTTAAGTATATTACTCTCAAATCAAGATTGTTTAGACAGTTTTTGCTAAATATAAGAATGTAAGACGTGGTTAGATAGTGTTGTCCTTTCCTGCTTTTAGGAAACAGTGCAGACCTTCGGCTGGTGAAGACGTTTATCGAGCTGGGACTGCCGGGATCCAGGCTTGACTTCCTCATGTCTGAGCGGAACCAGGTGAGTTTGCTAATGAGGTCAGCACAAATCTGATCTAATTCAGTTCATTTATGTCATGCCAGTTGATAACAACAGTCACCTAGAGACAGAATAAATCAAGTTTGTTATAATCCAATTCATTCTGATTCAGTTTCTTTGCAAAGGAAACTGGAAGATTGCATCAAATGTTCACTTCAGTTTAATCCCAACTATCTAAAGTCAACAAGAAGAGCTCTCCAGCTAAATCAGGCTCAGGGGGAGTCCATGGGGTTGGGGAGGGTGAAAAGGCAGGATGAAGGCATCAACTAGCTCTGAACAATAGATCAGCTTAATCTTGGAAGTAATGAAGGTATCTATCCGCTGATCCTAAAGTGAGAGCTGGTGCCCTGATAGCTGAAGGCTCTGCCTCCCATTCTGCTGTTCGACGGTCCAGAAACCTAAAGTAAGCCTCCAGTCTGAGAGCAAAGTGCTCTGTTGGGAAACTACTGAACTATGAGATCTTTAAAACACTGTAGAAGTTTGTGGGGAAGAACTTTATATGAAGCAGAGAATTTTAAATGTTAGCTTTGATTTTACATGTAGACTAAAAAAAATGGAGACATATGATAGTGTAAGGGATTTTCACTGCAGCATTTTAGATCAGCTAGCAGATCTGAAAAAAAAAAGATAGGGATGTTCGATATTGACTTTTTCACTGATATCCGATATTGTCCAACTCTTAATTCCTATTGTATGATATCAACCGATACCAGTGCAGACCACTGTGAGGTTGTATCTCTAATATTTTGAGAAATACATCTATATTCTGTTCCAGGAGCAAAGATCCCAAAATCTCCTTAAAGGTTGAATAGAAGAAAAGAGGTGGGGAAAAAGGCCAAAAGGGTAAAAGGGAATTCCGTGGTGCCCTCCGCTTTCCCCTCCCCCAAAAAACCCCGCTCCCCCTCTCCCCCCCAAAATTCCCTCCGGGGTGAAAAAAAAAAATTTTTTTTTATATTTTTGAATAATTTTTCGGAATTTTTTCTCCCCCCAACGGGGGATATTTTTTTTAAAACCTTAACTCAGCCAGAGGAGTTCATTTTGGACATCTGGCTGCCAGATATCAGATACTAGCAGGTATTAGCCAACATGTGGCTAATCATAATGTTTCTGACAACTTGGTAACTTAACCAACAACTTAAAACAAGACATATTATAAGCAGCTTCAAAGCAAGTCAGTAGCAGCAGCAGCAGCTGCACTGTAGTCACATGACTAAAGGAATGCTGGGATATGAAGTTCTTTCACAGTAACAGGAACTTTTATACAAGCTGGACCGCTGCTGATGAAGCAAGATCTCGCAAAAAACGATTATACCTCACAAGATTTTGTAAACAAAAATATCGGTACAAAAAAACGATACCGATATTTTCTGATATTACATTTAAATGCCAATATTGGCCGATAATATCGGTAGACTGATAATATCGGACATCCCTAAAATAACAAATGGAATTTGACACAGAATACTCTCATTTTTGCAATAAAGCATAGGTTACACTGCAAATACTCAAAATCATACTAAATATATTTGTCTAATTTCTAGTCAAAATATCTCATCGCACTCAATATAATCACATAGAGAAACATTTCAGGGAGATATAAGGACTTGTTTTAAGAGAAAGCATCTTGTTTTAAAGAAATCTTCACACAGATTTTTTTTTCTTATTACAAGCATATATATATATATATATATATATATATATATATATATATATATATATGTACATATATGTGTGTACAGTATATATGTACATATATATATATATATATATATATATATATATATATATATATATATATATATATATATATATATATATATATTATATATAGATAGATATATATATATATATATATATATATATATATATATATATATATATATGGATAGATAGATATATTCTCCTTGCAGAGATGAGGCTGCATCTGCATGACTGCATCACCATATAGCACCCTTTATTATGCATGACTGACACTGTTTTCCGTTGCTCTGACTAGGCTGTACCTCTTCTCTGCGTCGTTCTGCGTGTGTTTGTAGGATCTTATGATACTTAAGCCACCTGCAGGTCCTCCTGTAGGGGATTGTTAGTTTTATTTTCCAGCAAAGACCTTGGAATGTTGTTTCGGGGTTTCTGTATAGAAGGATCAGTGAACTGTGTAAGTGTATCCTTTTA
Organism: Atherinomorus stipes; assembly: GCA_023101725.1. Classification (NCBI taxonomy): domain Eukaryota; kingdom Metazoa; phylum Chordata; class Actinopteri; order Atheriniformes; family Atherinidae; genus Atherinomorus; species Atherinomorus stipes. Next base: position 378,050 of record JALJCO010009144.1, read on the forward strand.
TTTATTTATTTTTCTCTCTTCTCTCTTTCTCTCTCTCTCTCTCTCTTCTCTCTCTCTCTGTCTCTCTATCTATCTCTCTTTATCTCACTCCTTTCTCTCTGTTTCAATTTCTATCATTGCTTCGATTAACTTTCTTTTCTTTCATTTCTCTCTTGTCAAGCCCAGCAATTTGATGAAAAATGCGGTTTAAAAAAAAAGGGTTTTTTTGTTTTGTTTTGTTTTTCTTTTTGTCCTGTCCAGTATCATAGCAGCAGAATGGTGATCTGGTTGCTTTATTGTGTTGAACAGTTTTGCTTTGCCAAGGGGAGCTTTTTTCTTTTTAAAAAAAAGGTTAATGAAAGAAATAAAATGAATAAACAAAGGATATCATGGGGAGCCTTGTGTTCATAAAGCTCCCCTTGGTAAAGCAAAACTTTTCAACACAATAAAGCAGCCACATCATCATTCTGCTTGCTACGATGCTGTCAGGACAAGTAAAAAAAAAAAAAAAAAAAAAAGAGTGGCCAAGATATTTTTGCTTGTAATAAGCTAAATAAAAATGAATTTTAAAAAATCTGCCAATAGAACAAGTGAAATTTTTTTCTTCAAAAGATTTCTTGAAGTGAGACATATTTAAGATGTATTGTCATAAAACAAGCTCCATTATCTCACTGAAATGTTTTTTATGTGATTATATGAGTGTGATGAGATATTTTGACAAGAATTTAGACAAATGTACTTAGTATGATTTTGAGTTTTTGCAGTGTAGAAAAACAGTCCAAAAAATTTGTTTCATGTGTGAGTCAAAAAATAAACCTGATCAAAAATAACTATAACTGAAGGTAATCCCAGTCTGGTCTAATTTCAGAGGCTCAAAGTGCTGTTGGTTCTGCTCTTTCCTTGCAGGCTGACACATTTGCAGACTTCGACACCATGACGGACAGGCTCCTGGATGAGATCATCCAGCATATCCAGCTTTATAATCTCACCATTGGCAGAATAAGGTCAGTGGCAAGAAGTTACCAGCCTGCAGCGCATTACTCATGTGTATGACGTAATACCGCGTCTGATCAGCAGATGGCAGCAGAGACTGATTCCTGCCCCCAGCCTGAGCCTCTCACTCATGATAATGTATAGACCCTGAATGGATAAATGTCAGGAAATGGATGCAAAGCTCTTATCATACAGTGCCAATAAGCCTCTGACTTTCACATGATAGACTGTAGTCCTTTATGCAGTTCGGTGCCGCGTAGCTCCAATCAAATTAAGCTATTCATCTTCCTGTTTAATTGCCCCCAATGTGCCAGTTTATTTTTTGTTAGTTTTCACCCAAGTTTCTGAACTCCCTTTATTGGGACGTTTCCTCCAGAGAGCAAGTATCAAAGACAAAAAGCAAATGGACTGCCACAACAGCATCTGCTTCCTTCAACATTACCTCTAAATTTAGTTTGGGAGGAGGCTGGTGAGGAGGGGGCACAGTGATGAGGGACTGTGGGCAGAGCTGCTACAGTAAAGTAATTAAACTAAGTGAAAGACACACTGCGGTGTGATGAATCTAATATTCCCCACTGTTATTCATTTACAGGGTTTGTCCTCTAACTTAGCATCATTAAGTTGTCAGTGCCTTTGAAAATGTTTAAACATTTAACAAGTTAATTATTTTCTGTAAGTACCAAGAATATTTAAATAAGTTCCTACTTCAAGAGGAGTTGATGCTAAGTTGGGTGTTTCAGGTCAGTAGCATTTCGATATGCTGGAGTCGATACTTCGATACCAGCAGGGCCGTTGCAACAAGGCAGGCAAACCAAGCAATTGCCTTGGGCCCCGAGCTGGACTGGGGCCCCAAGACACCATGGGGGTGGCCACCACAATTGAATCGGGCGGCACTCAAGCAGTTACAGAGACTCCAAGCTGCTTCCAAACCACTTTTCTTTCTTATTTTAGACACTAGCTACACTATACTGTTGGAATTTTTAAGATTGGACGTGTAAAAGTTGAAAATCTCACTTTTAAGCTTTTCTTTGCGATTAGGGAAAGAAAGCTTCTGCTTCACAGGGGAGGCTCAAAAACTGCTTCCAAAACCATATTACCTTCTTATTTTAGACACAAACTACCTCACACAGTTGGAAATTTTAATAACGGACACGCAGAAGTTGAAAATTCCAATTTTAAGCTTTTTTCCCTGAGATATTGCGATCCACTTGCAACTGACAGTAGTCAGCCCACGGTGGAGGGTCAATGACAGGGCCCGTGTGGACACATGTCCATTCCCATTACGTGGTGTCCATCAAAGCTTTTTCTTTGGGGGGGGGGGGGGGGGGTCTTCAAGTCCATTTTGCCTGGGACCCCATAATTCCTTGAAACGGCCCTGGATATCAGACAGACAAAATATCGGAATACCACTGTACAGATACAAAACATGCAATTTGTTTTCACTTCTGAGAGTTTTAGGTAACGGAATGATGTGAAAGCAGCCAGATTCTAGCTTCTGTGTCACATGATGGTGGTAGCCTATCAGATGTCATGATGAAGCTGCTACTGTTAGTGATGATGATGATGTTTTGTTATCTCGCAGTTCTTTAATGCAGGTTATTGCACATTGTTTTTTGATGAATTTATAATATTACTATTACATTTTATATTTGCACATTTTTCACTGAATGAATTTAAATAATCTTAACCTGTACTTAAGTTATTTGATGATTTAAAAGAAGTTTTTAATCTTTTGTTTAATGTCTTCATCAATACAATTTATTATTGTTCTAAAAGCATTTCTTTCCAGTACTTGTGTTCTCAAGTTTTACTCATTTCTAATATTGCCCTTGCATTTAAGTTATTAATGTAAACTGTACAATCATGTGGTTTTCTTTAAAGGGACCAAAAGTAGGGATGGGTGATATGGATCTAAAAAAGTATCACAATGATTTCTGTTTTTAATCGTGGTAACGATAAGTGGCGATAAAAACAAAAACGTTTAACTTTGTATTATAAATCTATCACTACTAGGGATCGACTGATACATATATTTTTTCATGAGCCTCAGCCGATGGCTGATACAACCTGCCGATATTTGGGGCCGATACTGCATTTGACCCCAAAATTAATATAATGAAGGATACAATAAAAAAATCATTTGTAAAAACTCAATATATAACAAAAAACAGTGCACTTGAAACAATATCAATAAGAAAGTATGCAGTATCTATATAAAAAACTGCTGCCTGTACAGATGCTTGTCTAAATTGTGTGTGTGTGTGTGTGTGTGTGTGGGGGGGGGGGGGCGTGTTTTTGCAACCTTGTGGGGACCATGTTCTGGATTTTTACCATCACCGTGGGGACATCTTGCCCTCGTGGGGACATTTTCTCAGTCCCCACGGGTCCAAACCCCGTTTTGAGGGTCAAGATTAGGTTTTAGAGATTAAGTTACAATTAGGTTTTGGTTAGGATTAAGGCAACGGTTAGGTTTAGGCAATCAGTTATGGGCGTTAGGTTTAGGGTAAGGGGCTAGGGAATGCATTATGTCAATGCATTCCCTCACTGGGATATAAAAACAAACATGTGTGGGCGTGTGTGCGCGCATGTGGGCGTGTGTGTGTGTGTGTGTGTGTGTGGGGGGGGGGGGGGGGGGGGTGATCAGTGCTGATGCTGATACCAGCAAAAAAAATAATACTAGAAGCCACTAAACTACATAAATTAAATTCCATTAGTACGCCTGTATCACAAAACTGTAGTGACACCAATCAGACCAGTCTGAAATATGAGAATAAGTTCAACATTAATTCAAACTGTGCAAAACAGCAAAAATAACCTGGCTTAGAAAAATCACAAATTAGAGCAACTGCAAATAAAACCTGATAAGTTGAATTTCTCGTTTTTACTGTGAGATGACATTATTACCGTGGGGAATTTCTTTGACTGTATTTTGCACACAATAAGATATCGCCCATCCATAAAAGTACCATGAACTACTGGTATTGTATCTACAGGAAACATTTCAGTCTATTTTTTTTCGCCTCCCACTGAACCTTAAAGTTTCTCCATCTGAAAGTGTTTGTGTGGTTTGCAGCTTCATTGGCCACTCTCTGGGGAACATCATCATCCGCTCGGTGCTGACGAGGCCTCGCTTCCGCTGCTATCTGCCCAAACTGCACACTTTCCTCTCGCTGTCGGGCCCACACTTGGGAACGCTGTACAACAACAGCGCGCTGGTCAGCACAGGTGAGGCCAGGCCACCCGGATCCGGGGAGAAGTCCCCGCAGCTTCCACTCTGACCCGCTCTCTCTCTCTGCCTTCCTCAGGTCTGTGGTTAATGCAGAAGCTGAAAAAATCCGGATCCCTGCTGCAGCTCACCTTCAGAGATCACGTCGATCCACGGAAAACATTCCTCTATCTCCTGAGTCAGAAACCAGGTAGGATATGAAAGCATCCCAATCAGCTGAAAGACAGACTCTTCAAATATTCATGGAAATGTTGTCATCTTGTCTTTTTTGTCAAATTTCTGCACGTCAGCTCGCTAACACACAAACTGATGTCAGCAGGCTGTGAGAGGCCTCCCCACTGTGAGTGGAACAAAGCAGCCGTTTGTCACACACGCATAAAGAAGATAAGCCTGAAATGTTTTTTTTTCCTCCTGTGAAACTGAAGCAGGCTGACAAGATGATCCAAACCCTGTCAATGGAAACCCGCCGGTGCGCTCTCTTAAAAGCACACGACAGACGACCAGAAGAAAATAAAAACACACAGCTTTATCTTCCTGAACCTGTCATCGTACTTTGTGATTGTACTTTACCTTAAACAACTGCTTGGCTCTTTCCCGCTGTGTTGCCTCCTCTCCCCACATCCACACACACATCGCCATCCTCACCCACGGTTCTGCTTTGTGTCCTTTCAGGACTGCAGTTCTTCAAGAACGTGGTGCTGGTTGCGTCTCCGCAGGACCGATATGTTCCCTTCCACTCTGCCAGGATAGAGATGTGCAAAACTGCTCTGAAAGACAGAACCACAGGTCAGCAGACAGACAGTCACTGTTTCAGTCCTCGTTGCTGCTGCTGGTGGCATGTGAACCATGCTGCCCCCCCCCCCACGGTTTCTGGTGGTACGGTTTTGTGTGCTGGATTTGGGTTTGCAACCACAACTTTTAAACAAAAAGGAAAAAAAATGGGCAGCAACTGCACACATAAAATGCTCCAACCATTTTAGTGATGGCATATCGATATTTCGATACAGCCAGACAAAATATCGGAATCAACACTTTTCTTTGATATTGACATACCACTGTAAAAATACGAAATATGCTATTTGTTTTCACTTCTTACAGTTTTAGGCAATGAAATGATGTGAAAGCAGCCAGATTTTAGCTAATGTATCACATGATGGTGGTAGCCTATTAGATGTCATGATGATGCTGCTACTATTAGTGATGATGATGATGATGATGATGATGATGATGATGATGATGATATTTTGCTATCTTTCAGTGGTTTAATGCAGATTATTGCACATTATGTTTTGGTAAATTTATAATAATGTATTAAGTTTCAAGTAATACTACTATTTTATATTTGAACATTTTCCATTTAACAAATTTAAATAATCTCAACCTGTAGTTAAATTATTTGATAATTTAAAAGATTTTAATGTTGTTTTTTGTTTCATTTACGCATCAATATAATTTATTATTGTTTTAAAGACCCACAACGTAACTTTTCAACCTCGTTTTGAAGCCACACCAACATTCATCATACACATTTTCAAGCCGTCACTGCCCAGAGGCGTCCCGGGGCTCAGAAACCGCACTGTGTAACATTTCCAACAGGGATGCGGCCGTGATGTTGCAGCCGACTATTGGTTGCGCACCGCATTACTTTCTAGCAAAGTGACACAGCAGGTGTTTTGAACGTGCATCATGTCGGATTCGGCAAAGAAACACAAGGAAACCGAAGGAAGAGAGGAAAAGAAAGAGAGGAAGGGACAAACAAGAGTCAAGATAAAACTGTCTTTTACTGGCTGGAGTGAATCACAGTACAGGTACGATGAAGATGCTAGTTTAGCCGTCGAAAAACTGAGAAAACTGCTAAAAGTTCCGTTGTGTGTCTTTAAAAGCATTTCTGTCCAGTACTTCTGTTCCCAAGTTTTACTTATGTCTAATATTACACTTGCATTCAAAATAATAATGCAAATTGTACAATTATGTGATTTTCTTTTAAGGGACAAAAAGTATCGGTATTGATGAAAAATTACCATAAAGTACTAGTATTGTATCGATGGGAAAAATTTTGGTATTGCCCATCCCTAATCCATATACGTGTGCATACTTAAGCACAAATCAGCCCTCTGTGTTCAGCAGAAGATTCAGTCTCTATTGCAAACATGTCATCGGCCTGATCACTCCCCTCTACTGGCATCTTATTGGTCGGAAGTTTGTCTCTTTCAGAGCAACTTGATGAGCAAGTTTGACACTATAAACATAAACATGTACTTTTGTAATTCTGATTCCTCGATCAAATTATGATTGTGACCCAGATCTCATTTATTTAGCAATCAAACCAGTTGTTTACCCAATGAAATTTTTAACAGCAGTGGTTTCCAACCTGAAGTCCCCACTCCCCCAAAAAGGAATCGTTAAGAATTTGGCAAATTTTTCTAATTGGTGCTTTCACTTTTGTGTAAGAGATCAGATTGAACTGCCAATATTTATCTGGTTTTTTATGGATGGGGACTATTTTCAGATATCCTGTACTTTATTAGCTGGTAGGTGCACCAGTCATGAGGAAGTGCAAGATAATCCCACACTTGCAGCACCTGCAGATGTCCTGTCAAGTAAGCCACAACGCATAACTAAAATTACATCAGGGATTTTGGATTACTTTAATTTATTAACAAATAAATTAATCATTGACATACGGAACGAGCAGAAAGTTTTGACAGACTCCCATTAAAAACAGAAAAAAAATCAGCTGTCAGTAAAATCAGTTGAATTGACAAAAGTAATAATGAATAAAAAAAATTGACAAAATCATGACATTGATTTTGAATTGTGATTGAACGGAAATATCAAAAACAAACAAACAAAAATGAAACAAGCAAACAAGTAAGTTGGGGCTCCTAAACTAAGATTTTATTGACCAACACTTTGATACAATCACTGCAATCAGGTGTTTTCCTTTATGTCCAATCGCACTTTTGCACATGGTGACAGGTACACTCCCTAGCCCCCCCAAAAGTCGCCACCTGGATTTAACTAAGCAAATAGGATAATTAATGCATGTGTGATTATCTTTCAGCTGCCACAAGTTAACCTCAACTGGTGCAATGAGCTGCTTCTCATTTCCTAAACAAGCATGTGGAAAGACACATCACATTGGCATCATCAAGCAGAGAAAACATCTAAGGAGATGCAGAAACTACTAAAACCGGGCTCAGAACTGTCCAATGCATGTCTTGTGACATTGCAGAAGTTTACCAAGAGAATGTCACAGCGAATGCTGCGTAATCAAAGTTAAAGGTGGTTCGACAAAATTTGTGTATGACCTTTTTTCTTGGTGGCAAATTTTTTTGGGGGGGCGAGGCAGTGTGTTTTGACCCACTGTTCATAAGCAAGGTGCTCTAATTTATCTGGGACAGTTTTTTGTTCTAGATTATTTTTTTTAACCACAATTCAAAATCAATGTTTATTTTACTAAACTATAATTTAGTAAATTGTATTTATTACTTTTTTCAGTTTCTTGTTATTTGAATTACTAGTGAATTGAGCCTTTTCTTTCTGGGAATGTGTCTAAACTTTAACTACATATAATTGATCATGTTCGTAACAAGACTTATCCTTTCTTTCCTCCTTCTGTCCTGAAGGGTCTGTGTACACTGAGATGATCAACAACCTCCTGCAGCCGCTCGTGGAGGCTAAAGAGTGCCGACTGATCCGTCAGAACGTGTTCCACGCTTTGCCCAACACGGCCAACACCCTGATCGGCCGCGCCGCCCACATCGCTGTCCTGGACTCTGAGCTCTTCCTGGAGAAGTTCTTCTTAGTGGCAGGACTCAACTACTTCAAATAAAGGTGCTAGCACCGCAGGTCGACGGAACAGAGTCTGGATTTGAAAGTTAAAGACCTCGCTGATACCCTGTACAGTCCATGAAACCTATATAACCCCTGCTCAGAGGTCAGACCCGCCTGCCACGCATGTTAGGATTGTTAGCAGCAAGGATTTGGTGTGACATAACTGTTGAAACTGTAAACTCAGAAGTCTGAGATTGACGTGTAGCCATGCAAGACAAAACATCTGATGTTTGCTAACAGGATAAATGGTAGATGTTTTGTCGGCCTTATTAATTAATTCTCAGCCAGAACACTAACAAATGCTTATTGTGGTCCAAAGCATTTACTTACTTTCCCTTTAGAGCCTTCAGTGTCACTGGTTGATCAAATTCTCCTTTAAGGGTTACACTGATGGCAGTCTTACACTATCCGTAGATCCAATAGATGTGCAGCATTTATTTCCTTGATTGTAAATGAAGTATTTTGTTGTAAAATACAAACCTGGTCCTTTATACTTAAAAATAAAACAAATATATTGTTTAAAATTCATTATTTTTATGTAATATAATGTAAGTAGTCTATCTAAATCTAAATGTGAACTTCTTTGTCTATTGTCAAATCCATTAAATGAAAATCAATGTTCTTCAAAACAGGCCCCCATGTAGCCTACAGTTTTGTCAAATTTACTTCTTCAGCATATTAACTTATGTTTAACTGTCAGATAAACCAAACTTATCATCCATGACGGGCTAAAAAAAATGTAACTTCATTTGAAGTATGTATTATAGTAGCTTTGATTAGCAACCTGCAACAGTATGTTAGCTTGAATCGTTGCACTGACTCATCATCAGACTGACTAATTAGTTATTCTTGCCAAACCTGTTAAGCAAGGCAGAGTGCTAATGAGTACAAGCAACTAAATGTAAAGCTGAGATGCTCTTTTTACAAACTGAAATGAGAGAAGTGGCTAAATCCAGGTGGTTTTTTGTTTGTTTGTTTTTTACAGAACTGAGTCCTTCGCTTTTTGTGTTTTTAGGAACCTGTTTAAACTTGCATAACAAAAGAGAGGCTTATTTCTTTGGATAACTTTATGCTATCTTGGGATATGTTGGTTGATTTTGCTTGAATCCAAACTTATACAAATCAAGTAGCACAAAGGTGCTCATATCTTGGTCACAAATTTGGTTTATTAGTTATTAATTGGATGTCTTGATGCTGCCACGTGGGGCTGAAACTTTATCAAACAGGATGATTCCTAATGCTTTATCAGTACTAACGTCTAAATACTGTACAGACTTCTAACCCTGTCCATATCAAAATGATTTTATGAAAGGCTTTGATTGGATCAGCTGTGAGGAGACTCTGGACGGTGTACGGTCAGTTGGACACTGCAAGTGACACGGAAGAACCTGAATGTGCAATACTAATTCTGGCTGCTTGATGCTCAAACAGGCTTTAATTATACTGCATCATTTAGGCAAAAATGTAACCCCAAGGACGTTACCAGGCAAAAACAAGACTTGAAAGTAGAGAGCCAAGGCAGAAAACTGAAATACAAGATATTAAGACCATTCATGAAGGCAATTCAATCAGCGAGGGCTCAAGTTCCAGAGATTCCAGGACCAACAAGCGTACCTGCATGCTGGAGGTGAAGTAACTGGGGGTTATTACTGAAAAATAAGCTCTTTCAGAGAAGTTGATGGTTGGCGATTCCAGGCATCTATTCTAAATCTCAAAGGCAGCCCATGTAGGAGGAATGTAGGAGAAATCTGATCTCTCTCTCTCTCTCTCGCTCTCTCAGAGTGATCAGTACTGCAGATGCTGGCTAAAAAACTTATCTTGCTCTGTTATACTTTAACTGTTCATTGATTTAAAGGGACTAGAAACAAGAATTGTGAAAGAATAAACGAGCATCTCCAGTCTTTTAATGCTAATGGGGGATGAAGCGTTAGAAACCAAAAAGAACGAGCCCACCCACCTCTCTCTCTCCGTTGCTATGAACAGGTTGTGTGCTGCGATCCGGTGGCTGAATTTCCTGCGCTGCCTTGTGCATGTGACGTCAAATGACGCTACATCCGCGTCCCCGACAGTTTTGATACAGGAAGGAGATTCAAACACTGCAAACGATAGTTATGGATTCTTTTGCCATCAGCAAACGATCCAGATCAACTGAAAGACACTAAAAAGTTGTTCTATGAAGAAAAAGACTTCATCAGCGTAGTAAACAACGTTATAGAATCTGTTTGTGCACGCTCCCGCGCTGGCTTGGCTGGTGGCTGCAGTTACCCGCAGTGCCAGTTGCGGCTTGCGGGTCTAATTTCTTCGTCCTACCTCCTAGATCCTTTAAAACACAATCGTCACATTTTTATCCACAAATTGTGTCGTTAGTACCTAGACTGTTGCCAAATGGCAAAGTCAATGTTTGAAAAAGACAGTTTACAAACCAATGGCTGACATCATGAAATGAAAATAAAAAATACTCATTCATTCATTTTATTTTTCATTTCATCATGGTTGATTATTATCATTAGATTGATTTTAAGTTACAGTCCATGTTGAGATTACAGCTGATCAGGTCTAATAATAAACCACTAGACTCGGTTTAAATGGGGTTTGCAACATTCTTCTGGTCTGACTTTGCTTTCACACTGGTTTATTCTAAACAAACATGGACAGTATCGTTTGTTTGCACTCTGGTGTGAACCAAAGATGTTTCACTGCAAAATCATGGGGTTGTCAGTTCACTTTCAAGCAAACCCTGGTGTGGTTTTCTTAAGCCACTTTCCCACTGAAGTTAGCGGGTCCACATGGGGTTTCCAAACCTGGGTTGACCCTCTTTACAATCGGCATTAGGCTCCTTTCCCATTGGCGAGAAAACGCCGGGTCTGATCCCCAACTGGCAAGCTGCGTGGCCTCTTTCCCCACTGCTGCATGTCTGGTCACGCTGGTTTTCGCATTGATGATGTCATCCATGCAACAGAAACCAGGAAACAATAGAGAGCGAGTCAGGCTGTGGTCAATGTGGTTTCTTGTTGCATTTTTGTCTGCGGATGATTTTCTAGGACAGATGGAACAGGCGACAGGAATTTGTGGCCAAAGCAGAGCAGTTTTGGTACATTATATGAGACGTGACTGGCGCGATGTCATGACCTAGGCACGTACCACCCAATCATCACGTAAATTCACAGCTCAACCCGGGTCTGGCGGTTTGCCAATCACGTTTGAAAGCAATTTTAACCCGCATTGCTTGCCGAGTCAGTGAGTCTTTCCTCTGACACTGAAAGCCGATTGTTTGCGGGTATAAACAGGTATTTTGGCCAGTGGAAAAAGGTGAAAGCAAACTAACCATCCAGTGAACCATAGAGAGGAAGTGAAGCAGGATGTGTGTGCTGGACAGCTCGTTGTCTCTCCTGCTGCCCATACTGGACAGATATTTGTCAAAACCTACTAAAGTTGAACACCAAAGTAAAAGCAGAAACCCCATACAGTAACTGCGTAAACTGATTGTTGCTTCATTGTTAACTGTGGTGATGATGGCCTGCAAAAAAAAACAAAAAGATAAAACTAATGACGTTGCAAGCATAGTTTTTTCCACTGGATCCGCCATTAGTCAAATAAACCAAACCTTTTGAGAAACATGTTCCCTTCATCACAGGCAGAGCTGCATCAATCAACAATTAACATTAAAACTCACTCATCTATTGGTTAACGTCGGGAACTAGTGAACTAGGATTCAGTTTACAAGGGCTGGTGTGGATGCAGTCAACCATGTATTGTGGCCTGAAACCTTGAAATGGAATAACTGGGTATAGACAATGGATGGATAAGGTGTATTTGGGTATCCCTCCTTTCAAATAAGTGGTTTTCCCTTGCTGTTATAAGTTTCACATCATTATTTATCATATTTCATAACCAAAGGACAATTCTGTGTAATATAGAGCATCACTCCATCCACACGTTGCTTATTAATGTGTATGAGGCATGGCGATAGCTGGGAAGCAATGCTGTAATTCAAATGTCTCAACCAGAATCCAAAATATTTTTCATGTTTAACTGTTGCACCCTTTGCTATCACAAGTGAAGTGTAATTTTCTAACATCCTGGTGAGGACTGTTTCCCTCCTGTTCGTGCTGTCCATCTCATGATGTTTACGTGTTCTAACATCAGAGAGCTGTTACCACGGACTCGTGGTTTCCAGCAGCGGCAGTGCATCTGCTGCACATGTAGTTATGTACATACAGAGAGCTATATTTTAACCTTTGCACTGGTTTGTTGGCAAGTGCACTTTATTGACAACCTTGAATTAACCTCCACTAGCTTTACAAACTCCAAACGGCTTTTTGTTGTTGTTAAAATATGCACTGCTTTTTTTTGCTCTGAAGGTCGCGTCTCGCTCCTGTTGTAAGACCTTAACTCAGCTGTCCGTCTCGGCCATTCAGGCATTGTCTTGTCTTCACAGTGTGTTGTCTCTGAGAACAACTGATGACATTGCAAAGTGCTCTTTTTTGGGGTGAAAGCCGTTTCCACGGTGATTGACTCCAATCAAATGAGCTCCTTTAGGATGCAGAGATCGTTTCAGTAAGATACAAAGCAAAGCTTCATAAGCAGTGCGCAGGAGCTGCCATGCATCATATTGTAACCTGTAGCCCCCCCTCCCCACCTATTGTACATGGGCGAGGCTTTAACGTGTTGGCTTTTCCTTTGTTTGTGTCCCATGTGTGTTTACCTGATAGGAATCAACAGAGAGAAAATGTGTTTGAGAGATATCAAGGCCCTTCAAGGGCAAACGCAGGCGAGGTAGTCTCCTGAGTTGGTTTGTTTTGTTAAAGATTTCATAGATGTGTATACATCAACGTGAAGTAAATATGTCAGTGTTAACTGTACATTTGCACCGCTGTCATCACTGAGAGGTGTCTCGTAAGCCCAGGAGATCCTCTCAAGTGCTGTCATCCTTCAGAAATAGCTGACTTGAACCTTTTTTTGTATGTCATTACCCTTTACAGGAGGGTGTGTGAAGTGTGTGTGTGTGTGTAAGAGAAGTGCTATCAGTGTCCACTTGTTGCTGAGTCACCCTCCATGTGTTTGAACTGAATGTAAAAAAATGTTTGATGTCACTGTGAGGAACATGTTTTTTTTTTTCTAAGACGTGAAGTACCGTAAATACTCCTTCATCTGTGCCAATACTACTGTAATATTTTTATATGTTGCTGACCATACTGTATGTATTCTGTAGTAGCTTGTGTTCTCTGTAAAAATATAAATACGAGTCTATATTACATAGTATTAAAATAACTGATATGATATTACGGAATAAAAAGGTTCCTTTTGCATTATCTTTTGTTTGCAGAATCTTCTTTCAACTTCTCTTTTACAAGAATGCATCATTGCATGCTGCATTAAACGGACCAATCAAATCAAATCAAATTTTATTTATATAGCACTTTTCATGCATAGCAGCTTTACAAAGTGTTTCACATAATAAAAAAACACATTACATCAACAGTCCCCCAAGTTTATCTAAAACAGCACACGTACACATCCCCTCTTAGCCGTAGCCCTTCCCCTAACCCTTAGTTTTGTGGATTCATGTAAAGGGGTTGTGGTGTCCCGATTCTGGTTCAGTCCATGGGGGAGGGGCGAAGTGGTAGGGCTCCTCGAAACAGAGATTTTCCAAGAGCACACTAGAGCGAGGTGGGTATGTGAGAATAATGAATGAGAGTGTGAAAGAGGAAATGTGGGAGGGAGGAACTTGGGCTGGAAGAGGGAGGAGATGTGGGTAAGTGGTTGGAGGAAAGGGGGATGGGGGAAGGAGTGGCATGCTCGTGAGTGTCTAGTAGGGATGGTCATGAGGGGCTGAAGGAAGGAAGGGCGGGAGTGTGATAGGTCAGAGGGATGGGCGGGGCTGGACATGTAAAGGGGGGACTGTATGGGGTATTGGGGGTATAGGGAGGTGGGGGCGTATGTGTGGGGGGTAGGGAGGGGTTGGTGCAGTTATGTGGGGGGAGTGCATGTGTGTGTTAGAGGGTATGAGGAGGTGGGGGTAGGTGTGGACGGTAGAGGGAGGAGAGTGTTGGGGGTGGAGGGAGGCGTGAGTGTGGGTATGTAAGGTCGGAGAGCAGAGTGGGTGGGTGTATGTGTGTGTGTGGGGGGGGTACACGGAGGTGTTGGGTAGGGCTGGGCGGTGTGGGCGGGGTTTCGTATCTCGGTGTTCGTGCCGGGCATCTCGGTGTCTGTGTGGTGCGGTGTGGCTGCGGGTTGGTTGGGGGCCGGGCGCTTTGGTGGGGGGGGGGGGCGGTTTTGTTTGTGGCTTCCGGGGCTTTTTGTGCGGGGCGGGCGCAGGGGGGATCTGTATCCTGTATGTGGTTGCTCTTGCGGTATTGATGTCTTGGGTGCCTGTGTCTCGATGTGGATGCGGTGACGGTATATCTTTCAGCCCTAGTGTTGGGGTAGGTGTGTGGGGAGTGTGTGTGTGAGTGTTGTGGCGGGGTAGGGGGTGGTGGAGGTGGTGGCGCCCTGGTGTCAGGTGTGTGGGGCAGGGACGTTGGGGTGGGGGCTGGCCTGCCTTGGGGGGGTGTCGTCTGGGGGGTCCGGTCCTCCTGGGTTTCAGTTGGGCCGCCCGGGTCGGGGGGGGGGGGGGGGGGTGGCTGCTCCTGGGCGCTTGGGCCCTGGGCCCGGCGCTGTCTCCGCTCCGGGGGACGCCCTGCGCCCGGTGGGGTCGGCAGCTGCTGGTCTTGGTCCGCTGGGGCCTGGGCCCCCAGACCGCGGGGGGCTCCGGCTGCCCAGCCAACATTGAATGTGGGGCCCATATGGGTTAAATTGTGGCTTTATATATGGGACCCAAGTGGGTTTGTCCACGGTTTTCATGGTGGGGCCAACTGTGTTTTCCCATGTAGGTTTCCACATATGGGGCCCATGTAAATTTAAATATGAGATGTAAAAATATGCGGAGTTAGAGCCCGCCTAAGGGAGAGAGAAAAAAGGGGGGGGACCAGGAAAAGGGAGAAAAACTCAGGGGGTCATAGATAAGAAAAAATACCCATGGGGGCCACAGAGGGGGGTGGGGCCGCCTTTTGCCGCCCTTCGGGGGATGCATGTCCGCTCTTTGGGGGGGGTAGCTGGGATCTGGGCCTCTAGGTGGCTGCTGGGGGCCTGGGTCGTGAGCCTTGCGGACTTCCTCCTCCTTGCAGAGACGAGGCTGCATCTGCATGACTGTATCACCACGGAGCACCCTTTATTATGCATGTTGACACTGTGACACTGTTTTCTATTGCGAGGACTAGGTTTTACCTCTTCTCTACTTCCCATTGCGCTGACTAGGTTGTACCTCTTCTCTACTTCCCATCACGCTGACTAGGTTGTACCTCTTCTCTGCGTAGTTCTGCGTGTGTTTGTGTGTGTTTGTATGATCTGAGGATATTTAAGCCACCTGCAGGTCCTCCTGTAGGGGATTGCTTGTTTTGTTTTCCAACAGAGACCTTGGTTGTTTAGGGATCGCTGTACAGATGTACCAGTGAACTGTGTAAGTGGATTCATGTTTTCTCTCCTCTCTCTCTTCCTCTTCCTTACTCCTTTCTCTCTGTTTTACTTTCTATCATTACCTCTGTTAACTTTCATTTCTCCCTTGTCAGGCCCAGCAATGTGAAATGGAATGGTGTAATAGACAAATGTTTAATTAAAGAAATAAAATGAATAAACATGATATCAAGTGGAGCCTTATGTTCATAAAGCTCCGCTTGGTAAAGCAACACTGTTCAACAGAATAAAGCAATCAGATTTCCATTCTGCTTGCTTCAATGCTGAACAGGACAAGTAAAAAAGAAAAAAAGAAGAAAAAAAAAAAAAAGAAAACGAGTGGTATATGATATTACTGTACCACAATTCCATGCAAATAATGGGCAAAATGGTGTCGAAATTGTCAGCGGCAGCCAAAGGAACACACAAATGTATTTTTTTGTAAATAAAATATGAAAATCTCCATTTTAAAGATTGCTATAATGTATTACAGTTTTATTATGAATGTGAAAAAATAGCTGATTTCGTAACATTAAGAGAATCTGCTAATCTGCAATGACTGAGCCCTGAGGTACCCCACATGAAATCTTCAAAAAATCTGAGTTGATTGTATTAATATGAACACACTGATAGGCTACCTGTTATGTACTTAGTTATCCAGTCATGAGCCAGTCCCCTGATGCCATATTTCTGTAATTTGTTTAGTAATAAAGTGTGATCTATGGTATCAAAAGCTTTCTGTATATAAAAAAACAAAAAAAAAACCAAATGTATATTGCTTTTTTTCCCACTGCCTGTATAATTTGTTCAACAAAATCTATTAAAACTAATGAGGTGGTTCGGTTTTTCCTAATTCCATATTGCTGTTCACAAAGTATTTGATTTTTAACTATAAAATAACTTAACCTTAAAGGGATATTGTGTAAGTTCTCTTGTTATCTATTTTAAAAAATACATTATTTTGTTCAAAAGTGTTTTTCAATTAATCAGTAATCACCCCCATCAACAAACTGAAGTGTTCCTCTAAGTTCTGAATTTGCCGTTCGTATCATTCACATCTACATTGAACGGGACGTCTCGGTGGTGGCTGCCATGTTGTATCACCATCTTTTTACGTTCAGTAGAAGCGTGACAGCAGGAAACCACAGAAACTCACTGGAGACACCGGAGCTGTCAGCTCAGTTCAAGGCAATGTTTTTGAAAAGTCACCGCAGTGCAGTGAGGAGGAACCAGCGTCACACTGATGCTGGGTTCACGTGCAGTCGGGCAGATGGCCGTCGGTAACAAACCAGATGTGATTTTAATCACAGAAGCCGAGAGAAAGACGGTAAAACATGGGTCTGGGAAGACAATACGACATCGCCATGACAACATATCAGATGTGGACTGAAGTCACTGTAACAGACAGACCACGTCTTCACATCGAGGCTTGTTTATGCCTTTACATGCAGCGGCTGTTGTCCGTCTGCCCGGTTTCATGTGAATGCAGCATGAAAAGTAGGAGGGAGCTGCTCGCGATATGCAATTGTTACACAATGTCCCTTTAAACATAAATGCAACTTTAATAAATGGCAGAGACAAAGAAAAAAAAAAAAACAAAAAAAAAACAGAGCCCACAGACCATGACAGGTCAGACCAACAACACTTAGAGGGGGCAAGATGCCAAACTTTTAATCAACACCCCACAGGTATTTTAAGAGCTTCAGTTGCATTGATGGTGGAAAGTCAATAAATGGAAAACATGGTACAGTGTGTGAAAAATAAAACAGATGAAAAAGGATTGCTTCGACAGGATGACCTCCAGTAAAGACCTTTAAAAAAACAAAACAATGGACAACCAAAAAAGACCAAAGCTGAAGGTTTCCATTGTCTTCACAGTCCAATAAGCTGAGGGCAAATCTCAGAAGAGAAGTGCTTGCAAGAGGGACCAAGAACCTGATTCGGCAAGAAGGGTTTTAACAGAAAGAGTGTGCAAAATACCCCAAAGGGGAATTTAAAGACCCCGAGTTGGCTGCAAAGAGCATTCAGGAGCAGTGATGCTGCCACACTGGGAGTTGTCAAGTAATGAAGCTTAAGCAAGAGTTCGATAAAGTAGATCAGTTCTCTCTTATTTTCTCTTTATTCCTCTGTGGTGAACATGAGCTTTCCCTGCTTGCTTTCTTTGATCAGATCAGCCCATTGCCCTTAACTATCAATCTGCACCAGGAATCTTTTGTGTGGAGTCTCATGACTGTGGTGACAAAATCAGAAATAAAAGCAAAGGAAATCTCTTTTAGCTTTATGGCTTTTGAATATCATGACATCTTTTCAAGACTTACAGTTAGTAACTGAAGATTTGTCTGGCCTGCAGTCTGGAGGTTCCTGAAGGCATGTTGGGTTCTTGCTGTTGATGTAGTATGAACCCATGATACAGGATTGTGTAATGTGGGGAGTTAGTGATCTGGCTACAAGATATTTTGTTTTGCACATGACAGGCTGATTGGATAAGTTTAATAGGGTCCATTAGGGAGGAGTATTGACCTTAAGATATGTAAACCATTGGGAAATTCAGCTCTGTATTTGACCCATCTCTAGGTAAACTAGAGGGCAGTGGGCTGCCATTTCACAGTGCCCACAGAGCAGTTGGCGGGGGTTAAGGACCTTGCTGAAGGGACCACAGTGGTTTAAACATAGAGCCATGCAGGGGACTCAAACCCTGGTTGCCCAGAACAAAGTCCACCTCTATTACCACTAGGCTTCTGCCACCACTGTGTGATTAATACTAAACCTCTTAAGCTCTGAGGGTCTTTTGGAGGTTTTCTGTTAAAAATGGCATAGCCAAACAAATAAATTATTTCCCTGCAATTATAAACTCTGTGTAAATCATACTGATATATTTACATTAAAAGCTTTATTCCACCAAAAGAGGAAGCATCACTGCATCTGTGGTGATACTTCCCGAAAACATAGTAAAACTGGTAACTTAAAAGCATGGATTTGCATCAGGGCATATCGTCAGAGGCAACGATTGATGGTCTGGTAACAAAGGTGGGCGTTGGTCTGGAAGACCCAGGTTCAAATTCCCGATATGCCCATAAAAAATGAACCACTTTGGACCCTTTTAAAAAGGTCCCCAACTGCTCCCTGGGTGCCAAAACAGCACCATTGCTTTCTAGGAAATCTAGAGATCTGTAAAATGCAGAGCCTAATTTCCCAATGGGGAATATCAAAATAAAAAATGTATTATACTTCTTTGACACTTGCAACCTTCCTGAACACCACACCCTTTAAGCAGCCTGACTGCATCAGGCCTAGAAAAACTGTTCAGGAAAGATTTAAAGAACAAAGACTAAAGTGTCTGCCTCACCTCCAAACTCCCCAAATAGCAACCTGACGAGATCTGAACAGGTTGTGTTTAATCCACAAAGACCCCACCCTACAACTTACCGGGTTCATAGCATCTGTTGACTGACACTTCATAATACTCTTAGATGGTCTTTGTACTCACTGATGAATCAGAGCTAATTTGGTGGTTCAGACCTCAACATTGGAGAGGTGATCATGATCATGGCTGATTTGTGTATCATGTTATAATATTACAGGATTAATTATAGAGTAAGGCAGTAGGTTTTAAGCCAGGACCAGACTACACCACTTTTTTCATCGTTCACGATGGTCACTATGTCAGATTAACAGAAATTGTGTCATAAAATCGGACGGTTTCTTATTACTCACGAGTGGTCACACTACAAGGATGGCACCAGACAGACAACCGTCTGATCATCGCGTGGTGTTGCAAAAGACAACACGAGACAGGAGGCGGGACAAGCAGATGTCAATCAGTCACTTGGCTTAGAGGCCTCTGAATTGACTTTTTGGGTCACTCATGAAATAGAAAGTGGACGCGGGGCATCAGTTCCCGTCCATTATGTCCAAAACTTCAACCAACATGAACTGTTTGTTCTGGTAACGCTGCCTGTTCCAGTTGCTCTGTGGAGCCTGTTTTCAGTTGTAACTAAACAGGATTCAATCCACGATGCACACAGAAAGACTCGCTGCTCATCTTTGAAAAAGAGCTTTGAAAGAGAGAAACTGGGCTCTGATCAAAGCTGTTGCTTCCACCAGGTGCATTACACACTGCGCTCAGGGCGCCCTGTGCCAAGCAGGGCCAAAAACATCGGTCTGACCACAGTCCGCTGGCCAGGAGAGCAAAGTCCAGCCGACCCAGTAACACTACTTTAAAAAACTGTCATAAAGTGAAATAAAGAGCGTTGTTCTTTACAAACACATACACTGCGTCCTCACATGTGTGCGCTCCATCAGTGCTGCCGGCAGAGCGCACGCTGGAAACCACGGCAACCACATGAAATCACACACACATGAACTGAGAGCTGCGCAGTGCACAGCAGCATCGCTGTGTCTAAACTCTGCGCCCAAAAGGTGTGTTCAGATGGTTAATTAGCTTTGATGATCACGTGTAATGTAGTTAGCTATGACTGAGTGCAGGAGTACGTGCATGAGTGTCATATTTGTTCATCTCATTGAGAGCAATGTCTGTTATGTTGCAGTGTTTTTTTTAGACACAAAGTGTGATAGAAAAATCTCGGCTGCGTCTCTCCTCCTTTCCTCCATTGTTGTTTGTGTACCGGGGCTCCTAAGCGTCTCTCGGGTGGAAGCGAGGGATGCGCTGTCTTTCTATTGGTCAATATGAAGAGACACGTCGAAGGACATGTCACACTTGGCGGTGAAAACTTAAAAATTCAGCCTTTCTGCGTCGTGGTTGTGAAGCGTCGCAGACGCCAAACCGCCAATAGCTGATTATGTCATATTACACGGAGCAAAGACACGACGTCCTGCAACCTGACAACGCAGAGTCGTGCACGACAGTAAACGACTGTCTGCGACATCTCCGTCGGGCCAAAATCGGGCTAAATTCGTGTAGTCTGATCCAGGCTTTACCCTTGCAGGGGAGGATACCAGCCCACTAGCTCCTGCATTACCGAGCCACTCAGCCCACAGAGGCAGATTTCTCACGGCCTTTAACTTCTGTCCTTGTATATTCTATTAAGAAGCCCTGTTGTGGGCCCATGATGACGAGCCATTTGTATTGTCTGTCAGTCTTACACACAGTAAACGAATAAGTGCTCCAATCCTCCACTGACGCCCCATTTCAGCTGCATCAATTTATGACTTCCAGGTTTGGGATACCCCGGAGCGATAAATCCCAGCCCACAACAATTCATACTCAATTTGATTTCAGGGTGTTCTTTCTCATTCCACTGCCCATTTGTCACGGCATGCTGACCTCATGATCCAACTGAGACTAGTTGGAGTCCCTCTACTTGTATATTTTTCCCCTCGTCGTTTCCTTCCTTGAAATCAATACTGCTCATTTTTCCATCCCAACCCTCAAGACATCACTCGGTCACCACAAAACTGATGAAGGGAACTGCCTCCACACAAAGTAATGCATTTCATTTGCTGCAACTTAACAGCAATTGGTCGGTCACATTTGCTTATCGTCAAATGCAATGAAATCATAGCCAATAAAAAGCGCACTCTTGTTTACAGCTCGGCTCTTGCACAAACACCCCCCCCCCAGAGACCCATCTCGTTCTGCATGTGTCGCTCCTCTTCAGCTATAAAGTGGAGGAAAAATGATTTTGTCATTAAATCCATCTCTCTCAGAGCTGATTGGAGCTGTGTTCATTCCATTGTTTGCCTTGTGAGGGATGGAAACCATTAGTCCCAGAGTGATACTTTGAGCAGGCGTCGTCAATAAGCAAGTCGCCAGTGGGAGTAATTATTGCTGCATGAAACTGTCTGAGCTGGAAGGTAATAAGATCTCACATGGTCTCATTATCTCCCATGACATTGATGAGCAGGATTTCACACCTAAATATCAGGAAGATAAAGCGGCATAGCTGGACATCCAGGACGGCTTTGAGTGATGGGTTTCTGTCACACACTGCCTAAGGCCGCTCACTTCAGACCTTTGGTGCGTAGTTGTGTTTATATAGAAGATTATTTCTTGGAAAAAGTGCTCCAACTGAGAACAACAATTGCCTTTCACAAAGTACATGCTTTCAACACCAAATGTGATGTATTATTATGAAAGCAGACAACAAGTAGTGGTTTTCTCTCCACTTAAGGCACGACTACATAACTCATAGTGACTATAATAGCAGTTGAGTGGCTGTAAATCAGAGCTAGAGAATACTGTTGATTTTCTTAATTCTTTATTACATAGTAGATGTTTTTGGCATGCAAAAGAACCTACATTTGTTTCCCTGATTCTAAGTGCGCAGCTTAGTATCATTTTGGGATGGCGCAAAGCCTGAAAAAATGCATCAACCAAGTGCTAAATCTAGTATTGAGCCATTATGAAATTAAATGAAAAATACTGTATTTATCCCAAAAGGAAAATTATATAACAAGTTTAATTTGATTTGATCTAATTAAACAATTACTTACATTATATATATACACATATATATATATATATATATATATGTATATATACTGCATATACACATCAAGGATTCTTGATCTTGGTGCAGTTATATTTTTAACATTAACCCTTCAGCCCTGGTCACAATTCTGAAATAAAACACAAAGACACCCAGAGTTATTCCCAGTGTCAAAAATTTAGTGTTTTCTATTCATTTGTAAATTGCAGGAAACAGGAAAAATTTGAAATTTTTATCATTTCTGACAGAGGACAACATGCTTACTATGATTTCATGTATGGCTGTAGCTAATTATTTTTGTTTTCGAGTAATCTAGTGATTCTTCTGACGATTAATTGAGTAATCAGTATTCATTTAAATTTAACGACTTAAATCGATTGTAAGAGCTAGAAGTTCTAGCTTTTGGAGTGCAGAGTTTGCCCTAAACACAGCACTGATGCCCACCCGTGCTTCTCTGCCAAAAACTTCATTTTTGCTTCCTCATCTGCTAATTTAAGTCAGTGCTTTACTGAAATGGAAATAATTGGCCATTCATTGTGAGACCTAAATACATATAGAAGTCCACAACACTTGCAAAATAAATGTATTAATAACAAGAAAGGATGATCAGCACCTGCTGAACCGACTCCCAGCAGTTTAAAAAATGGTTTATTGTTGTGAAAATAAAAACCACTGAGACCCTCTGACTGACTTTTAACCTGGTATCACTGGAGATGCAACGTTTGACATGTTCAGTGACCGCAAACTGCAAGGATCTTTTATTTGGAAAGTTACTGGATGCTATATGCTACCCCCATGTCTGATTTCCCCCTATTTGAACTAATGAGAGCTTGATTCTGGAAGTTGCTCAGTCAAAAATAGACTCGACGCCCATATTTAGAGGAAAGCTGCGACACAATGCTTCTGGCAGGCGCTGCAGGGTCCCCGGTGTGGACTAGACGATTGATTACAAAGGTCCTGTTAAGTTCCGGAGGCCACATACAGTAGCACACGGATCGCAGAGCAGACAGACCCTTTATGAACTGGCCTTTACTGACCAAGCACAGCCAAATCTGCCGATCATACAAATAGTGAAGGACTTTTATTGTTTCTATGTCCTGGATCACGTGTGTACAGAGCTGCAGAGAGGGTTCAGTGTTTTCTCTCTCTCTCTGTCCAGTTTGTAGGGGTCCCATACAGTTTTTCCTCCCTCCATGTTAGTTACGTTATTAGTTACTGTTATGTTCAACAGAAATACCCGTTCTGGCGGAACGTCTCTTACGTTAATGTTCTGCCCAGATTGTGTAACAGAAAAACCATCTGGGCGGATGCACAAAATACGCAGAGTAAATTTAACATAAATTTAATGAATCCTTGAGGCAGTTAATTTTCGAGAAATTTTGTGAATTGAATTACTTGAATTATTCAAGTAATCGTTACTCCCACATGCAATCATGCAACAATGCAATTTCTTCAAAGATTTTGTATTCGAGGCAGATGATTATCAGTAAATTATTGACAGCTTGCCCTAAACCACAGACATTGCTGGGTGTGTGGATGGGTTGCATAGGATAGGGGAGAACCACAGACTGTGTATCACTAGATAAACCCTCTGTGACATCACCTGTGGGTTTATAAAAAGCTGAACTGAAGCTCAGTGGGCAGTTCAAGCAGTTCCGCATAGACTCCCATGTTAAAAAGGCCAACTTCACAGCAGAAATAAACATGTTGCAGCCTGGTTCAAAACATCATTTCAGATTTATTTAGGTCAAGTTTCCCTTCATGTTAACTGTGAGGGGGGATTTTTTTCTTTATAACTCATATGTTTAGATGTTATTTAATCTTGAAATTCCTCATAATTAGGGGCATCCTTTTGATTGACAGGTCACAGATCAGCTGTCCGATCACTAGCGCTGGTGGCTAGCTACCCACTTGCTCCCAGGCTTCAGACTGTAGTAAAGTAGCACAACGGTGGTTTTGGACCAGCTAACAGCGTTTCTTAGCTGTAGCCAGCCCATCCCTGCTAGCTCCCGTTAATTCTGGGTTAGCTCTGAGTTTACTGGATGCCAATCATTCACATTGATGCTCACAGCTCCCCCCTCTTTGTCTATTTTTGCATTTTCCGGGAGTGACTCATTCACCCCCTGCAGGAGTGATAGCACACATGATGCAGCCAAGATGGTGATGGGGGAACCGCCCAACAAGCTTCAATTCAGCTCTTCAGAAACCAACGGGTCATGTGAATGACAAGTTTGTCTAGTTATGATACCATCTATGGGGGATTCCACCTTCTGTCATGCTGGCAGCATCATGTGTCTCGTCACTCCCAAAAAATACAAAAATAGACAAAGAGGTGGAGCTGAGAGGATGGCTGTGACCGTGGGGATGAATGATTGACACCCATAAGAATCTGAGCTAGGAGCTGACTGAGCTTGATAGACATGCAATCATTCAATCAATAAGCACAGGCCTTCACAATTGTATTGAGTGTTTTTTTTTCCATTCCTGTCCGTTCCACAGGTGATTAATTTTTTTTTACATTTTTGTGTCAGAACATTTAATTAACTGGCTGCAATCAGGGTGTGAAGAAGACTTGAAGCAATATAGTAAAAAATGCTCTAGGAAAACATCATCCACCCTGCCTTTAACATGAAGGTAAACTTGACCTATTAAACCTGGAATGGTTTTGTGAACCAGGTTATAAACATGTTTATTTCTGCTGTGAAGTTGGCCTTTTTAGCATGGGAGTCTATGGGGACTGACGCCCTTTTGCAGGTAGCCCCTAGTGGATGAGGGGGGAACTGCAATTTTTGGCATTTCTGCATCGGCTTCACTTTTCACCGCTGGAGCTTGAAGAACACAGTAAAAGCTACAGGGGGAGATGACAACAGGCAAGTGTACAGGTAAGTATTCTTATAAAAGAGGGAACCATAGAGAAAAACAGAGCCCACTGACTATTTGAGGGCTTTTCTGATGAACATGAAACTCTGACCTTCCAGGGGAGATGGCAGAGAGGCAAGATGTCAGGTGAGCAACTCAGAACTGACTGTTGGCTTAAAGATTATTTCCTCAGAAGTGAAGGGGAACAGGGATGTTAGAATCTCCTGGAAAATGGGTTAAAAAAATGGATTATTTCTAAATTTCTTCTGCCAGAAGACTCAGAGGTTTTGGCCTTACACATGAAAGCAGACACTCTGGCTTTCACTGGAGAGCAGACCCAGTCTTAAAAGGAGAAAGCCATCATAGTCACAGTTAAGTGAACCTCAGTCAACACTGGGAAGTAACACCAAAGCAGGGGACATAAATACAGGAAAAACCCACAAATACACTTTCTAAACAGTAATGGTGACACTGAAATACACTTTGTCTTGTTATGAGTTAACTTTCAGCAGAAATTAAAAATAAAGTAGTAAAAGTTGTGAAGTGTGGTTTCTCCACCTCTGGATGCTGCAAGGCAATGACAGCTCCAGGAATGTACCTAATGAATAAAAACGAACCATCAAAATGAGTCAGAAGGAGAGATTTAAAGTCAGAAAGTTGCATGATATTAGGTTAAGATTATACTTGTTGTTTAACCTTGGGTTCATATGTGCACTCCGCTTTGTTATTAACATAGAAGTATTTGTACCGCGCCTGTTTCCATAGGATTTCACTTGAAGTCACATCAGAGAACTCAGACCAGATAAAGTTCCTGATTTTATAGGATGTAAACAGACTATAAAAATAACCATAAATGTGGTAACAAAAGACGAGTTTATTATTCTATTCATTTTGACAAACTGGCAGAAAAAACTGCAGCTGTATGGCAAATAGTATTTAAAGTGCTAATGACACGACTTTAACTTCAAGTAACTTTGCCATACAACAATACACCAAGACAAAATAAGTAGTTCTGTGCAGCTAGAAGTTAATCACAAGTGCATTTATGTAAATATCCGATGTTGAAGAGGCACGGCTAAGCACTAGTAGCTTTTCACCAGTGAACCTAGCCTCCATGACGTGACTTCAGCGAGATAAGGAGTTAGCTCACTGATTTACATGTATAATCTAAGCCGTGGAAAACATGAAATATGCTCCAGAACAGCCAGATGAGCTATATGCACACCCCCCCACTACTTCCTGAACTTAGTAGTGCTCCTCTGTTTCCTGTCTTTCATTATTGGACAAACTGATTGATCCAGGTGTGTCTGGCCATTGTTGTCGTGGTAACTGAGATTAGGCAAACCTGGATTAATCAGCTTGTCCAATAAGGAAAGACAGGAAACAGAGGAGCACTACTAAGTTAGGAAGTAGTGGAACTGTGCAAATAGCCCATAGGAACTGGTTTGTGTGCTGGGATCATCAGCCAGTTCAGAAAAGTGTGATAATGCTGAGGAATTTGGGGAGATCACATTTTACAAGCTAGAACTGGAGTAGAACTGTAGTCAGCTGTCTACAGTCTGTCTCCCGGCCTCAGGTCCACTCTGTTCAGCTAAAAGCCTGCCATGCCAACACACAGAGCCAACTCAGAACTGTAAGGAGCGACCCAGAACAGCACAAGTGGACCCACAACTGTTATGGAGCTGTACCAGTTTGATAGACCCAGGTGTGACAGAGGAGAGACACTCGTTCCCCGTGTTAGCTCGCTGCTAACTGGCTAATGAGCTAGCTCACGGCTAACGGCTAGCCGTGGCAAATAATTAGCCCTTAAAAAAATGAGAAGATAACAACTTACAGGTTCCAGTCGAGTTTTAAATAGTTCCTGTTTATAAAGATGAGGATGGAGGGAAGGATGCATCTTTGGAAGCAACCGGATGAGATTGATGACCGGAGACGTCCTCATGAAACCGAGCCACAGCTGTCTGTCCATACAGTAGCTGTATGACCGATCTGATGAAGCAATGATGGTTGAAAAAGAATATTCCAGAGGACATGATCGCAGTTTGATGTGTTAGAAGTCTCAACACACGTCCAGTAAACAGAAGCTAGACAGGAGAGACGTGCAGAGAGGTCCCGCTGATACCTGGTAAGTCTGACCTGCTTCTTATCCTCTTCAAATAAAATTCTGGATCTGTAGGAAACTTACTTAAACTGATGCTGTACTGATGAGCTTTTAAACATTAACTGGCAATACAATTTGAAGGCTGAGTCGTTACTATTTGTAAAACTGGAAAAGGAACTTAAAAACTGCAATGAAGCCATTGACATCAATGTTTAACGAGCTGAGAATGTCACATCCTGTTTTGGCAAACAGCGCCACAGACTGGTTAGATGAGCTGAGATGCAGTTTCCTTGTAACTCATCTATACAGCTTGTTTCTGTTACATAGATCATTATGAAGAACGTTTTGGTCTCTACGTCATGGCAAAAAATGTAAAAAATGTGTCATCAGCACTTTAAGGTCCAAAACAAACACACCGCATCTTATATCTTATCTCACCGTGTCATTTTTAGAGCTCCAGATCCTCTTACAGATCTGGGGTCTCATTTATAAGCTTGCTTACGCACAAAACAGGGCCTGAAAATGGCGTAAGTAATTTTCCACGCAAAGTTTCAGATTTATAAAAACAAACCTGACGGGAAAATGTGCGCACCTGTACGCAAACTCTGAACCTTGCACATGAACATTTTGGAGACGGGAAACTGGCGGCACCGCTGGTAAGATGATGAGCTGAAGCCACGATCATGCATTTAACCATCATATCAGACTGAAGACCATCGTAAACCCCCGTCTGTTCCTGGATTGAGCTGTACGATCCATCAGCCTCATTTCAGTGCTACAGTAGGCTGCAGCTTCAACTATATAGGATGACAGTTATTGGTAGGTTACCTGTAACAAGGTGTGGAGGCTGATTGTAATTACTGAGGAAACGGTGACACTCGTACATAATGCTTCACAACGGACGCGCTGCACTGCTGGAAGATCATGGAAAGAAGAGGATAAAGATGGAGAGAGTTTTTAGAAACCACGAATATTCCCTGGGCCATGATCACTGACTGATGCCGATAGATTCCCCTGAGCAACCTTCCCGAACTGGGGATTCTTAGATCATTTCAGAGGGTCGCCAGACGATTGTAATCGCTGTAAAATAAATACATTTAGAATGTTAAGGGTTGTCAAAATAAATCTGTTAATGCGGGGAGATTAATCTGTAGGAATATAAACGCATTCATTTTCTAATAAATAAATTAGAGCCTAACTCATAATAAAAAATTGCAATTTAGCAATATCTTGCAAAAGCCCCTTCTCATATCTTGGTCAGCTAAGTTGTTTTTTTTATTATCATGTTTTCTTACAGTTGTGTACATATGTATAATTATTGTTGCACTTGTACTTCTTATATTATTGTTATGTTAGATAGATGTTATATTGTAAAAAAAAAAAAAAACAGTATTACAAACATTGAATTTCCCTTCTGGGATTAATAAAGTATTTTTCATTTCATTTCATTTCATTAATAATCCACCAACCCCCCCCCCCCCTTTCTTTCAACGTTTCACCTCACCAACAAGCTCCTCCACTTCATTCTCCATGAAACTGCGTTTTCTCGTCTTTTCAGTCGCCACGATCAAGTTTAAATGCCTCAGATCAGCTGCTTATTTATATGCAAAAATATCCATGAGGTGCTTTGCATTGACCCTTCATGGTAGAAAGTGGGCGTGTAGGGGGCGGGATATGAGCCAAATTCACCAGCGCAAACTTCCAAGGAGTGTGTGATTTATAAAGGGGAAATTGCTTGCATTTTTGCGTACGCCCGGTTTTATAAATCTGAATATTTTTCGGCGTAAGCAAACTTTGGGTTTTTGGCGCACGTACACTTTAAGTATAGATTCTGCGCACAGTTTTAGAAATGAGACCCCAGATCTGTATCTTGCCTCTAAGCCTCATTTCCAACAGTCCCATCAGAGCTCTTTGCTCTAGAGGTGCTGGTTAGGGGAGTGGGTAGCGTAGTGGCAATGTTGCGGGCTTTGGCACAGCTGACTTGGGTTCGAGTCCCTGTCCTTAACCCCCACCAACTGCTCCCCAGGCGTTTTAATTAGCAGCCCATTGCTCTCAGGTTCAACCTGAGATGGGTTAAATGCAGAGAATGAATTTCCTAATTGGGATTAATAAAGTTCATCTTTTTTTTTGTTTCGTTTACTTGTTCCCGTGGGTTTCTAGGTCCAGAATGGGAGGAGCTTTGTGTTTTCAGGCTCCCGTTGTGGAACCAGCTACCAGAAATGCAGACATCCTCTCCGTCTTTAAGGGCAGAGTCACACTTGGCACGGTTGGTTTAATCCCGTTTTAACCCACCTGGTGTCAAAAGTCTTGTACAAACATCATTTGATCACATTTGCATACTGAATTATTCTGAAGCTACTGTGCTATTAGTAGCACTCCAGAGGTGAGTCTGGGCACAAGGCCGTGGCCATCAATCACACTGAAGTTTTAACGTGAAGCATGTTACCCCCCGCTGTTTATACCTGGCATATACTCCAACCGTGCCAAGTGTGACCGGCTCCACAAGACTGGGCAAAAAACCCATCAGGAGAAGGCGTATTTATAATTTGCAAACTGTTTCTGTCGCATTTCACTGAAGTGCAGCAATGATTTATGAAGATGCACTCAAACAAATGCAAACTATAGGGGGTTATCATGGAGGTAGCCACGATAATCATAATCATCTGTAATCAAACGCAACTATATTTCCAGTTTTGCTGTAGTGTGTGTGTGTAGGTTTTTTTTTTTTGTTTTTGCCTGAAAAGTAATTTTCAATGGGTTTCTTCTACCTTAAGAAATCTCTGTAGGTTCATGAGAAACTTTCATCTACCAGTCATTCATAGTGAATAATCCTTAGATTTAAAGGTAGGGTTATGTTAGAATCTCTTCCAAAGCCATGGTCATGACAAGACTCACCAGCAGATGGTGCTCCTACTCTCTTTAATGTCCAGTTATGGGACACAGACTGTTCTTCAATATGAAATGCATAAAAAAAAAAAACCTTCACACTACCCTTTAAATCATAAACATCTGTCTTGCAGCATTATGCTTGAAAAAATCTTGTTTTTAGGGGATATAAATCTGATATAAGGTCAGATGTGCCACTAACAAGCAGAGCAGGGTGGAAGGCTCTGAGATGTGCTCAGCTATGGACATTTACTAGAGACATTTACAGGCAATGAAGATGCCTCTTCATCTCCCGACCAACAGATCAGAGAGCAGGCGTATCTTCAGAGTAATGAAAGCAAGAAGAAAAATACAAAAGTGCTAAATTAAATGTCTACTTTTTCTGTGGTTGGCCAATCTTTGTTGGCAATTTCTGTGGTACTGATGGTAAATGCATTTCATCAGTCAGATCACTAAGCTGGAAAAGGGCAGAACTCTCTACGTAGGGGATGAAAGAGCAGGGAAGATGCAAAGTTAGAGGAGAGATGTAAAAAGACATGATCAATAGTATTCTATACAGAGATTTCGTTTTAAAGTTCATCTGATGCTTTCCAGACAACTGTTAATGCTTTTTTCCTCCTGCCAGCTGCCAGATCACTTTAGTGGAAGCATCCAGCATCAGTATCTAGTGGATAGATTCAGTGCCCACCATCTTGGACCGCAGCTGGAAACTCTCCTCCCCGGTTGATCCTCTCCGAGCTGGAGGCCCACTCTGACACAGAACCTACTGAAGCCTGATAACTGGTTTGTGCACTGCAGAGCAGAACAAAGACTACCATCACCAGCTGTAGTCCAAGTTGTAACTCGTTGGATAATATACGCCCTGGCTTAGCTGAGAGATACCAAAGACTCCCACAGGAAAACCCATGCTAACCTGCAACTAGGGAAACACAAAAAAAAAATAGGACATGATTTTTTTCTTGAACTGTTTAATCTCTTCAACGTGCAGCATAACTTCACCAAATAAAACCAACTTTTGCAGTTTGACATGCTGTTTTATGGTGAAAACACATGTTCCTGCAGTGCACATGACAATGTGACACTTACTGACCATTTCATACAGTTAACGATGGACTTGACACTGAAAAAAAGCTCTGTCATCATTATAGATAACAGATATATATCTATATATAGAAAGATATATATCTGTATCTATAGATAGATATAGATATATATATTAGGGATGGGCATTTTAGGTCATTTTCAAAGTCAACTGGTCAGGCCAATCAAAATCGATTAATCGATTAGTTGTGACGTCATCAATAATAATTAAAAAATACTTTTATCCCCAAAGGGAAATTGTAAAACATGTGTGAGATCTTATTTGTATATTGGCTGTGTATTTTATCATTGTGTGGCTCTAGTGTGCTTCATTGTACATCTTCCAGTCTGGTCTTTTTTGCTCCAGTAGCAACATTTCTATGATGCTTTGTAACTGTGCTGCTTTGTCTGGTCTCCACGGTGAAAGCTCCGACTTAAACAGCCGTTAAATCCCTGCGGCTGAGGTAGTTAGGTAAGTTAGTCTGAATCTTTGCTTTAGTTATTGTTAGCCGTTTTGTTTTCCCCTGTGTGTGTTATTTGGTTTGGCCAAGCCACTATATAAGTTACCCTCATGTGTCATCGTTGACGTCAGTTTTCTTTAGTTAGACTTGCTTTGCTTAGATATTTGCATATTTAGTTGGCCTCCTTATAGGCCTGCTGATTTATTTCTTCTTTTGGAGTTTGTTCAGTTTTTGGGGTAAATAAAATCTGCATTTTTGAAGTAACTTCTGTATCCTCTGGCCTTACTGCTTGGTCCCTTACAGGGCTCCAAATCTAAAATTTTGTTGAGCAACACTTTGAGGCAATCACTGCAATCAAGTGTTTTCTGTAATGTTCAAAAGACTTTTACACCTGCTGACAGGTATTTTGTCAAATGTGTCTTGTTTGGTTAGTTTTTTAAAATGACTATTTCAACCACAATTAAAAAACAGTATTTTCATTCACTAAATTATAATTTTGTATTTTTTATTAATTATTTTCTTTAGTTTATTGGTATTTGAACTGACATTGTGAATTTAGCATTTTTCTTTAACTGGAGGGTATGAATAATTTTGAGGATGAATACATACATACATACATACAGACAGACAGACAGACAGACAGATAGACAGATAGATAGATAGATAGATAGATAGATAGATAGATAGATAGATAGATAGATAGATAGATAGATAGATAGATAGATAGATAGATAGATAGATAGATAGATAGATAGATAGATAGATAGTCGAATCTAGTTTCCTAGATTCTATATAAAACTTATTAGAGTAGCAAGCACTGATCCATTCACATAAAGATTCAGGCTATAAGGTACATGTATCCATGTCTGGCCTATGAATACTTTTTGAATTAGCTTTTCTAAAGTGTTAAATGTATCATGCAATGTGGGTTTATTGTCTTACTAGAGGACAGTTCCAAACTCAGGGATCAAAACACAGGTTGCTTGGCATGCGGGGGCGGCTGTAATTTAGGAGGAAAGGCATTCATCTACCAACTGTGGGTAGTAGATCGATTCCTGGCTTCCCTAGGGTTCCCCTAAGTGTCCTTGGCAACACACTGAACCCCACTTTGTCTCTTCATCTGTCTATTTGGGTATGGATGTAGAAAGCACTTAATTTAAAAGTAAAAGTGTGTTTATGTGATAAGGTGAATGTGGCATTTAGTCTCAAGGTGCTTTGAGTGGTCAGAAAAGATGAGGAAAGCACCATAGAAAGCCATCCATTAGAATTGGAGAACAATAATTTTATTCCCTGAGCCATGGCCATGACAAGTACAATACAGGTCGACGACATCATTAAGAATGGTGAAGTGAATGATCTTGTCTTTACAATGCTTTTTTTTTTTAGCTAACAACCCTTCATAATGCATTTTTAAAAATCCATCAGTCACCTAAACTTTCATGAACACCTGAACCAGGTTCACAGCAAAAACTGCTAATAAATGTTCAGGTATTGGGTGAGCCTCCAAACTCCAGATCCCAATTTCAATCAGAGGCAATCACGGGCTTGGTGCAGGATCTGGACTGAGTGATACAGTACTAGCAGCTATCGTATACATGGTGGCAAGATTTGTATGCATATTATTTTAGTATTCTTTCATCATATGTACTTTCATCTCTGTTATGAAAATGTCTCCAGAACTTGACCTTCACACTTACCCATGATATTCCCCGCATATAGTACAGCTGTACTGTATCTCCTTTATAGCCTTTTTACTTTACAGATTGTTAAGATAATCATTGTAAAAGAAAAAAAAGTAAAGACCTTTCATTTGGTTACACAAAAGTAACCAGAGTGAAAAGGGGTGCAGATACATTTAAATCTTCCTGATGATGAGAGGATGGAAATTATTTCTCTGAGAAGCACTCAGGATAGTGGAGATTCAGCATCTCTCCAAACACTGTCGGATGGAAAAGATAAAGACAGATTTGGAAGAGGGGTTTTAAAAATATGAAGTAATCTCTGTGTAATCCCGCAAGATCCCTGCATCCAAGAAACGGTAATCCCATGTAATGATAGATGATCCTTACAAAGGTCCAGTCTATCATAAAAAAGAAAAGCTGTGAATGAAAGGTGAAAGAGGATATACTGCGCTGAAAGAAAGAGATACATACAGGCTTTGTGTCTGGACTCTTGAGTAAGTCATCATGACATTCGCCCTTCAACTAAATATGCTGCATTGGCAAAAACACAAACATGCTGAGCGGGAGATTCTGCTTCTTGATATGTTCTGAATCCATTTCATTTCTAACAACAGATTAACCTTGATCCCCCGTATCTCAGGATTATCCACTCAGTGACAACTGCATATGGTGTGCTTGTCTGAAATGCATCCAAATCCACAGTCACAGCTGCATGAGTGCACATGCATTCAGTCCCTCATCCTGCTACCACTGCAGCGGCAGCAATCTTGGGAAACACCATTTTTATTTGTCAAGTGTCTTTATATGTGATTGTCCTCTGAACATCACATAACTTCTCCAGGGAAAACATATTTCACACACAATATTTTTTTCCTCTTGACTTCATCTTTTTAGTTGTGTTTCTGGCAACTCTTGAAACCTACTTCTTGTCCAGTGGTGCAGAAGCTGCAAATGTGTGGCTTTCCTGGAGAGCTCCAGCCCTGCAGGCCTGCCACGGGCTATTGACTGAAAGAGATGTTGCACTTTAAGAAACAGATAGCTACAACATGAACAAGTTGCATGCTGATACATTAAAAATTAAAACTACTTAAAGGTGTTGAGTTTTGATCATTCTGATTAGATGCCTTGGGTCCTTGCATAATTATGGCTATAAATTACATATATACCAGGCTCCATGGCAACAACATCCTCCCGCTGTGTTGTCCACCTTTAAAACAGCCCAACTTCTCAGGAATCACTTGAGGAGCATGAAAAAAGGAGCCTAAGGCATTGGCCCCATCTTGCAACTCCCAAGATCCCAAGCCAATCTATCCACCCACAAGGAGGCCCCCGCTCACAATCACCAGGATTCAAACCATCAGGGCAAACACTCGAACACCACCGGACAGCCCGACCTCTGTTTGACCCCTGATGTTGGAGCTAGTTCTGACTTTAATCTGGCTAAGAACTGGTTTGGTTTTCCACTGCCAAAGAACTGCTAATATGTTCGACTGAACAGGGGAAAGTTTATCTTCACAGAAAACATCAGGATGGCAAAGCTGGACTTGTTTTTGCTGCAAACTGACATCTTAAAGCAGAACTTAGTAACTTCAGCTCAGGGCTCCCCTTAGCGGTCTCCTTTCACTATCGTAAAGCTCAAACTCCCCCTACACCCCCACAGCACACAGACGTCTTCTCTACCTGTCTGTCCCCTATAAGGCTTGCAAGACCACGTGATAAACACACAGTGCATTGTGGGAACAAAGGTCAGAAAACCGTTGTACGCACCGTTTGCGTTGCATTAACAAAGATACTAGGTGTACACCAGCAAATACTGGGTGTGCCAAATTTATTTTCAACAGTGTTCCACCTCCAATAACATTCAGAAGAACGTATCTCTCTCAAATACAACATTATTAACACAAAACGTCTCCACTTGATGTGTGCGTTTTATCAGTAATAGTCAACTGTATTACATCAGGTCACATGATCTCAAATAAATCAGTAAAGCAGTCAAATAGAAACAGCACATTTCGCAGTCTAAAAAAAAAAAAATCCCTATCAGTCTTTGCTGCCCAATAAGACCAACACAGTAAAATAAAACACACACATGCACGTACAGCCATAACTGATTCATGACGCACGACAAACAGCCATTTAACCATCTGAACACAGCTGTCGGCTCAGGAGCAGAAAAAGACAACTATATCGCTGTTTACCTGTTCACCTGTTCACCTGTTTACTTGTTTACTTGTGCGCACTGCAGCTCTCAGTTTAAAGGGAAGACGGCGGATTGACCATTTATAATTAAACCGGTCTAGTTTCTCCGCGAGCTCAGCACACCTTGTAACTGGCAGTTTTATAGAAAACCAGTAAACTGTCCATGTTGGGAAAAACATCTTTGCCACTTGACATGAGTCCAACACTTCAATAATGGACAGAAACTGATGTCCCCTGTCCACTTTCCATCTGAGGAGTTGCGCAAACAGCCAATCCAGCTCCTCCAAACCAACTCTTTGATGCCTGCTCGGCGCGCTGTGCGTCAAGCTGGTGAAACACGGCTGATGCAGCAGCTTCACGACTCCATAAAAGTCACTCTGCAAACAGTTGTTCAGGTGGAGCAGCTGATGGTGACGGAACAGGGAACTGTCATCGCTGTTAGCAGCAGTTTAGCGCTCCGGCTGCTTGCTAGGCCAGGCTGATCTACGTCAGGTCGGCATGCTGCAGGCGTGCAGCTGCCTCTGTCATCGGTACGCACAAAGTTAATGTTTCAAGCAAATCCCCACAAATATCTTCTCTGCATGAGCTCAAAACCTTATTGAACAACTTTAATTACAGCATTCACAATGTAAATGTAAAGATAGGGAAAAATGTTTATTAGTTTAAATAGCCTCTGAGTGTGTCCGTGACAAGAAATCACAGTTTTTTTTTCTCTCCCTAATCTATTTAATCTAAGACTGTGTTTCCATTGTGATGGAATTCAGCTGAAGTAACGGTAAAATAACAGCTTAAAAAGCGACTGCATGTAAAAGTATTAATGTCCCATAGTATGTAAGTGTTACTGTCAATGAAAAAGTCACTGGAGAGGTTTCATCTCTTTTTTTGTCTTGTGCTGTTTTGCTTCCAATCTGGAAACCGATAAACGCTTATTCCTTTATTTATTTGTTTCCTATGGTGGTCGTGAGAACGGCTATGGCAGTTTATAATTCAGCAATTCCGAGCCATTTCTGCGTTTAACGCCATGTCTGCGAGACCAGTTTCAAAGCAACCGTGCTGCGCTGCTTCCTCCACTGCCTTTACTTCCCACAATACATTGCGTTTTACAGTGGTGCTTACGTCACGTTTGCGAACTCTATTTTGATCCCAAAATATATTTCTAAGCTTTTACTAGCTTGTTGATGCTATGTTGGCAGCTCCAGCTGCTCAAAGCAGAGTCCTGTGTCTCCTGCAGCAGGGCGTTTTACCTGAGAACAGTTTCGTCACACTGGCCTAGCAAAGAGTTGGTGACTGAGTAGAACCAGTGTAGAGAGCCATGAGCCGTGTTTAGGTGGTAGAAAGCCAAAGAACCGGTGCTTAGTCTGGTTCTGGTTTGATCCAGCACTGGAAGCAGCTCGGTGCTAAAGGGGCCTGAGTGTCATACGGCAGTTTATGTTGTGGCGGGTCTACTACAGGCAGACTTGCAAGTGCCGCTTTCAGGCCAGAGGCACTGGGGGAGATGAGGAAACTGAGTCACCCTGTAAAAAATTTGTTTAGCCCCACAGGGATTCGGAAAAGCACAAGATAAAAAAGTTACTTGGTTCTGCTTTAACTTCACCAGTCTACTTCTGCCAACTCCTCAGGGAGAAAAGTCACGAAGTCGCCACACACTAAAACTCTTGGGACAAAAATAAACCATAATGAGTTATTTTTGACCCACTGCTGGTTTAAAAAGGGACCAACCCAGAAAATAGGCTTTTTTTTTTTTACTCAACTTTTGGGTTAAATATTTGACCCAAAAGTTTAGTTATATTGACTATGTTGGGTTCTTTTAACCCAGAAGTTGGGGCAACAACCCAACAACCCAAATGTCTGGGTTGAAATAACCCAGAAATTAGTTGGTCCCTTTTTAACCCATCAGTTTGACCCAAGAGTTTTTAGTGTGTAGATGGCATCATTATCTAATTTGCATAATTGGATTGGTACATATAATTGACCTATGGCTAAACCAGGCCCCCAAACGCGATGAGCAAATCACAGTGCGCACAGCTAACCCAGTACACTCGGACATTCTCTGCTTGAACGTCCATTGAAGTGCATTGAAGTTAGTCCATTTTTGTTCGTTTTTATGTGTCTTTGTGTTTTTTTAGTTTAAAATGGTCAGTGTGCATGGGGTACATGCAACTCTGACACTAGGGGCCCGATTTACGAAAGGTTTGCGCTCGTTAAAACAGGCGCTATCTTCATTACGCACGCAATAATCCGCCAGAGCTGATTTACAAAGCAGGGCAAAAGGAGGTTTGCGCCTGTCAAGGGGCAAAATAGCGCCGCTGTCCATTTTGCGCATCTGCTGCAGATGAATATGCAAAACTGGGCGTTTCTGCCAGAAGGCGCAAAATATTGGGAGGAGACTATGCAAAACCTCAGTTTAACACGCGCAATGTGATCTATCAACTGTTCAAAGGAAAGCGGGGGCAAAAGATTGCGTGTAATTTAGCACGTCTGAAAAGCAGGTATAACTGGCAGCTTTACGCACTGATGGCTGAAAGAATGCTGCACACAGGACTGCAGACATCGGGTCAGAATCATTTCTCATGATGTGTTCAGGCGACACGTCAAGTTTTCATTATTTAATTAAATAACAATCAACATCACTGTTAAACACGGTTATTCTAGACATGAACCAGAACATCTGCAGCTGCAGCATCATGGTAGTTAAAGCTGACATTAATTATGTCTTTTTATTTTCTTTTACTTTTTGCCAATGGCATATTTTTAAATTAAAATCATCTCCTGCTCCTCCACACCCCAGCAACTGCTACTGCTCTGAGGTTGCTTTCCTGCGTGAAGTTGGCCCCCACCCCACAAAAAACTCAGTGAAAATAACCAGTAACGTCGCACAAACTAATGATACTATTTTTTTTTACTGAGTTTTGCATGGGGTGGGGGGCAATTACGCAGGTCCCGCGCCTGGCATTGTGCCAAAGAGCGCGCAGTCTGTGCGTAATATCAGATCATCTTCAACAGCGTGTCCTTATCCACGTCCTTAAACTGGCCTCTTTTTACGACCCACAGGGAAACCTGCTGCATTATTTTTATTTATAGTTATTATGAAGAGTTCATTTGCAAAAACAGACAAACATCACTGTGGAAAAACGGAGTTAACTGCTTTTGTTGCTGTCGGGTACAAACGTCCTATCTCCATTTTACATCATTAAAACGCTCTACTTCATGTGAGCTTGATTTTCTGAAAATATTCAAAAAGTAAATGAAGAGTTTATTTGCAAAAGCAGTTAACTCTGTTTTTTCTAAATGGTGTTTGTCTATTTTTGCAAATGAACTCTTCATATTTATCTTATATTCTGTTTTTTATTTGCCTCATTATATCTCTGAAACTAACATCTCTCTATCAGGATGAATTTCATTTTGCGTTTACCACATGCTCTTCTGAACTTTCCGTGGCGCAGGGAGAGCGCACGCTAAATCCTCATTTAAATCCTGCTGTTTGCGCCTGTTACAGATTGCGCGTGTAATCTTTGTAGATCACCCGCAAACGCTAAAATGACAGCGCACGCTATTTTTTTTGCGAGGCAAAGACATTAGACTCGCAATTTGGAGTCTTTGTAAATCAGGCCCTAGGTATCCTAAGAGGCTGGGCGATGGGGTGTATTGTTTGCCCTTTCCCAAGCCACATCTCAAACGAGGAAAGTGTCTGCTTTGGATAAAGTTATGCTGCAGACCACAACATCAACTGAACGTGGATAAAATTAACAAGGATGTCTACATCTGTTCTAAGGTAAGTATAGTGTTCTTGTGCAGTGTACTGAAACTGCCTAAACACCAAGTTAAACCGTGTTGAATGAAGACAGAGTCGTCGTAAGGTTCACCATTTACTTCCACGCTTCTTCATCAACTTACGACAAATTAGTAAAGTTTTTTAAAAATCGTTATGTGTATCGAATCGTGTTCCAAAAATCGTGATACGAATCGAATCGTGTGTTGGTGAATCGTTACAGCCCTAACAAAAATACAGACTTTATTGATGTTTTTAATGTCCAGTTTATGTATACGACGCGTAAATGAGTGGCTGGGCCTCGTGGCTTTTTGCGCCCATTTGAATGTCTTTTTGTGAGATCATGTTGCAACATGTCCAGAGGGTGAAAATGGCATCGTCTTCAGCTCTTTTATGAAGCTCTATTTTGAAATACAAACATTTTTATTTTCAAACCATCTGTACTGGATCATCAATACCAGCCTTGGTTTTACTTGGTATC
The DNA here is from genome assembly GCA_023101725.1 of Atherinomorus stipes. Lineage (NCBI taxonomy): Eukaryota > Metazoa > Chordata > Actinopteri > Atheriniformes > Atherinidae > Atherinomorus > Atherinomorus stipes. The sequence continues at coordinate 417,543 of JALJCO010009144.1, forward strand.
AGCTTAGTGAAGAAGCCAGTGGTATCGCACACAACTAGTTTCATTGTGTCGCACCAGTTTTACGATGCTTTCTCCAGAACTTTGGCTGTAGAAACAGAAAGGACCGGATCTACTGTAAGTTAGGCTCTGGCCTCAAACTAGGACATCAATGTTCTCAAGTCAATATTTCCATATCTTCCATAAATACTGTGTTTTGGTATTTTTTAAATATGCAAACTTAAAGGGGCTGCACGGTGGTGTGGTTGTTAGCACCGCAGCCTCACATTAAGAAGTTGCTAGTTCAAGTCCTGGCTGGGAAGGAACAATTCCAACAGCAACCTTACTGTGTGGAGTTTGCTTGTTCTTCCGTGTCTGCGTGGGTTCTCTTCGGGTATTCTGGCTTCCTCCCACCATCCAAAGACATGCATGTTAGGTTAATTGGTCACTCTAAGGGGCCATCCACACAGCACCAAATTACAGCAAAACCATCAAAAAATGTAAGAAATCTGCCCTATCATCCTCACGAAACCAGGGATTAGCCTCCTGAAACCGGTCATCTCTGAAACCAGGTTCCAAGGTGGAAAGGTTTGAAACCTTGACGGGTTTGTGTTTCATGGGGACGGCAGGGGGGTGACAACGCGTGTTGGTCTCGTTCACAAAAACAATAAAGTTCATAAAAAAAAATTCACAGAAGCAATTGCGTCGGTGAGCGACTGTTTTCAACTGTGTAAAAACTTTAGCGTTTGCCTCGTAAATCCTCAGCCATCTCTACCTTTCTGCTCTTCCTTTGTTGATTTCCAGCGACATGCGGTGAGTCTTTATTTGCTCATGTGTTGTGTCTTGTTCTAGGTTTGGAGTGTTAAACTGTAATCATAGCGCCCCCCACAGCCTTTTATGATGTGCTACAGCAGTTTCATGGGGATTGTGAAACCATTCCCTGAATTTCTGTTGGTTTCACACCTAAACCGGCGAGAGGGACCGAACTGCAGTCACAGTACGTCGCCATATATCCAATCCACACCGGAAGTCCCGATCGGAAGTTTCTTTTTCATGCAACTTACTAAAATCTAACCCTAACCCTGATCCTTCTCCTAACCCTAACCACCCAACTACACAATACACATCTGTTTGCAAACCGAAGATAGTTACTCTTGGCGGTATTTAACTAACTTCCGCATGAGACTTCTTGTATGCATTGGATGTATGGCGGCACCCTTGTTGGTCATTGTAACTGCAGTTAGGTTCTCTTGAAACTGGCTTCAGCTCCGTGTAGACTAGGCCTAAATTGCCCCAAGGTATGAATGTGAGTGTGAATGGTTGTCTGTCTCTCTGTGTTGGCCCTGCGACAGACTGGCGACCTGTCAAGTGAGTACCTGCCTCTCGCCTGATAATAGCTGGGATAGGCTCCACCAACCCCCGCGACCCTGAACTGGATAAGCGGTCCAGAAAATGACCTGATGAATTAAATAAATATTAGACTGTAAAGGATAACTTTATTTTTTTTCAACCTGGACCTTATTTCTAGATTAAATAGATAGATTTATAGATTAAAAACGTCTTTCAATTGTCAAATAACATTATATATACTAACTAAAATAATAAATTTTATCAAGTGGAAAATATTAAAATAGAAAATGTAATAGTTATATTAAAAATTTACCAAAACATAATGTACAGTAACCTGCATTCAACCACTGAAAGACAACAAAGCGTCATCATCATCATCACTAACAGTAGCATCATCACGTAGCATCATGACATCTGGTAGGCTACCACTATCATGTGATACAGAATCTAGAATCTCCCTGCTTTCATCATCTCATTGCCTAAAACTCTCAGAAGTAGAAACAAATTGCATGTTTTGTATCTGTACAGTGGTATCGCAATACTCAAAAAAGTATTGATTCCGATATTTTGGCTGGTATCGCAGTATCGACTCCAAGGAATCGATATGCCCATCCATAATAGTGGCTGCCCCGTCTCCGCCATTCTACTGGATGTACACCAAAGGGCGACTCAACATAATATCTTCCCAAGGAGTCAAAGTGATGCAGAAACATTTTCAGTGACAAAATGCACATATATACTCGAAGAAATAAGGTCCAGGTTGAAAAAAATGAAAGTTACCCTTTAAATATTTCTTTATAACATTTCTGTTTATGAATTTTATTGTTTCATCTTGTCCTTCCAATAACGATAATAATTCACATTGTACAATCATGATTTTCTACTGAGGACTACTGAACAGTTGAAGATCACACATGTCCACGTGTAAATGGATCAGAGCTGTTGTGACCGTGCAAACAAGACCTACAATACTGGTCAGGATGCTCTAATGTTGTGCTTGATAAGACATAAAAAACTTTAGGAAGGGTACTCGTGTCAAAACAGAGGAAACCGGTATGCTTAAACTTTAGGATACTTTTAAAGTCAGTTACTGGCTTGTCTTCTTTCCACTGTATATTTGATCAGACAGGATGAGAAAGTGTGGTTAAAAAACAGATCTAATGCTGACTAGTTCAGCTTTTCCTGTGCAGAACTTTTATTCACCGTCGTATAGTAAGATTTATTATTTGCTAGTGTTTCATTTAACACTGCAGGGATCACAAGAGGAACTTCATTTGACATCTGAAATATGTGGAATAAAATCTGCACAGCTTTCAGTTGCTCTGTCAGACATCTTATGTCTGCAGGCCCTCATGACGAGACACAGCAAACAGATTTACTCAGCCTTATTTCAGCTTTTCACAGTAATCTGCAAATATTTAGCCATGCACGTGCAGGTAAATATCTAATCAAAGTCTCATTCAAAATTAATTAGCAGAGTAATAGTTGAAGGTCATCCTCAGTAGACTTCACTTGCTTTACAGTTTTATTAAAAGCATGGAAGAAGAGCAACTGGGATCCATCAATTCTAAACATATAGCCTCCCCAGATAGTACAGTTAATTGGCAATTTGATTAAATTTCAGAACTGTGCTAAGAAGTTGGCTATTCACCCTTTCCCCCCTTTTTATTACAAAGATATAGTTCTCTCTCTCACAGACTATTGGGGGGAGAGTCTATTAAAAAAAAGTAATGTGATTCTGAGCTAATTTTTAAAGCTGCTGAGCCGTTTAATCACCAGGAGATGTGAATTCTGGGTAAAAACAGTGGAGACAAAAGATATTACAGAGGATTGCTTTAAAATATCATTTTTCTGCACCAGAGCTGTTTGTCATAATTGCGAGAAAGGATTTAAACAGAAATGTTAAGTCAAATGTTGATTTTTAAAACACAAAGCCCCAATTTGCCTCAGCACACCCAGCCAATAGCAAAAGGACAAATGAGGAATGGATGGACATTTTCAAAGAAAGGAAAAAAAGTGGATTAAAGTCCAGGAGTCCCTTGCAGAGCTGAGAAACTTGCTGATATTGCTTGATTATGTAGGTGGGTGATTTTGTGCATGCTCTTCAGGTCGTCGTCTTATCCCACACTCTTGCATGGAACGCATGAAGCAATTTAGTGTGACCTCCCTGGTTTCATTATTTTCTGATGTCCATGTGCAATGCAGAATCAGAAAACAGGAGAAAAGGGATTATAATCACTGTGAAAACTTTGTGAGATTCATTAATAAGGAGCAGGTGAGGAAAGAGGGGTTAGAGGGAGTCTGTGAACACAGGAAGTCCAACAAAGAGCAGTCAGGAGTTGGTTTTAATTGAAAGGAAGCCTCGTCTCATTTGGGTGGACGCTGTGCCGGCGGCTTTGATGTCAGGGATCTCAAACTGATGTGATTACATTTTAATGGTGACCAGGTAGAACAAAGAATGAATGACAGAAATGAAAGGGAACAATTTGTTGAAAAAAAAAAAAATGTTATGCAAGATTTCCAAGAGTTTGGATCGGTGGTGATGCATTTTTAACCATCTGTCAGCTGGAGCTCGACAAAAACCCGAACAAATGTGGAGCTGGGCATGAAAAGAGAGAAAAAAGTTTTTAAAGGTGCTGCAATTTTTTTCAGGATTGCAATCATATTTGTTTATGTATGGCAAACAATTGGTGGTAACTTGTCTTGGAACTTCTCAGAATTGAGTCCACCTACAATTTATGCTAAACTTTTGTAGCAAAAAATAAATAAATAAATAAGGCATGAACTCCTACTGAGTCAAATTCAAGGTGAAAGTAAACTGGTATGGTACCACTAAAAGATTGGCTGCACACACTACCAGGAAGATGGGAGAGTGGCTGCTTAACAGTGGCTGATTCGAACTGACGCAGCCCGTTTGCTTCAGGGTCATTCAACAGAGTAGACTAATTGCAAATAAATATTGTTTTAAACTGAAACTACTGAAATGTTCAAACACGGGCTTTCATAAAGACAGTTCATGAACACGTCATCCAGCTAAGCTGATTCTAAGGTTGTTAGTGCAGTCTAGCCTGGATGGAAGTTAGAATATTAAAATATTATGCAATTACATAGTATTATACATATCATTAGTCATACGATACATGCAATATATACATCTACAATACATGTAATAAGTGTAATAGTACTTACAAAGCCATGTCACAGGGGTTACAGCTCACACATGCAATCAAATTCAGATTATTCATGCAGCCATACTGACTGGTAGCGATAAGCGTAAGACCCTGCCCCCTTGACAGTTTAATTGTGTATTGGCAATCTAGAGCAATGACAATCTACAATTTGAAATTTAGAGGCAAACGCACAGCCGTAGTGTATACCATTTGAATATGGAACTGAAATGGAGACTTATCAGACCAGCAATGTTTCTCCATCTTTTTATTGTCCAGTTTTGGTGAGTCTGTGAATTGTGGCCTCAGTTTCCTGTTCTCATATAACAGTAGTGTGGTTAGTTTTTTCTTAGAGCATCTGGCACCAGCAACTATGGAACTTTCAAATCTTGATAAATTAATATGGTATTTAGTTATAGAGGTACTGATTGATATTTTATTGGAAATAGGGGGTATTGGTGTTTACAGAGTAAGAGAAATTGTTTTTGTTTTTTTTGTTATTATTGACAAAAATACATACACTGCCTGGCAAGTCGCCACCTGGATTTAACTAAGCAAATACTGTAGGTAGGAGCCTCTTATTGGATAATTAATGCATGGGCAATTATCTTTCAGCTGACAACAACTTATTTAACCCCAACTGGTGCAATGAGTTGCTTCTTATTTCCTAAACAACCATATGGAAAGACACATCCGTGGTCGTGGAAAAGATGTTAGTCTGTCTGAAAAGGGTCAAATCATTGGCATCAAGAGGTGAAAACATCTAAGGAGATGCAGAAACTACTAAAACTGGGTTCAGAACAGTCCAACGCATTATGAAAAACTGGAAGGATAGTGGACCATCGTCTTCCAGGAAGAAATGTGCCCGGAAAGGCAGATGAAGTGATGCAGCACGTTCCTAGTTCCTACTGTACAAGCCTGTGGGGGCAGTTTCATGATCTGGGGTTGCTGCAGTTGGTCAGGTCTAGGTTCAGCAACAGTATGTGCTCAAAGAATGAGGTCAGCTGATCCCTGAATATACAGAATGACCAGTTATTCCATCAATGGACTTTTCTTCCCTGATGGCACGGCCATATTCCAAGATGACAATGCCAGAATTCATTGGGCTCAAATTGTGAAAGATGGTTCAGGGAGCATTAGACATCATTTTCACACATGCATTGGTCACCACAGAGTCCAGACCTGAACACCACCGAGAATCTTTGGGATGTTCTGCAGAAGGCTGTGGTCAGACTCTACCATCATCAATGCAAGATCTTGGTGGAACATTAATGCAACACTGGAAAGAAATGATTCTGCTGACTTTGCAGAAGGTCATCAAAACAATGCCACAGCGAATGCTGCCGTCATCAAAGCTAAAGGCGCTCCAACGAAATATTAGACTGTATGACCTTTTTATGTGGTGGTGACTTTTTTTTTGGCCAGGCGTTGTATATCATGTCACATATTAATGGTGTAAAAATGATGCATGTTGCAAACAGATGCATGTTCTATATCAGGGCTGTCCATTTTGCGGCTATTATTTGTGGCCTGCTGCTCGTCTAAAATCACGATTTACCCAGCAGCGTAAAAAGTTCTTTTGGTATTTATTCATTGTTGCATTTCTGCTCCTGACCACAAATTAGCATTGCATTACATTGTGGGAAGGGGAGGTGCTGTCGTTCCCTCAGCTCAGATTTGGAAACCCATGATCAGAAAATAAGCAAGAAGATGCTGGAGTCAAATGTCAGAGATGGATCATGAAAGATAGTGGCACACTGACAAGAGAAAGTTTAAACATAGTCAGGAACATAAGCACTTTTTTTTTTTTTTAACAGAGCTTGATTTTAAAGTAGTATGCATTATATGCAAGCAGGAAGTCGCTGTTTTAAAAGGATTATAATCTTTGTCTCTATATGTTTGGTCTCATGGAGGTTTTTATTTATTTTTTGCCAAATGTATTTGAAGGCCTATCTGGATGTTCAGTAATTTCAGGCTGTAAACACAATAAAAAAAATAGTGTTATTCATTTTCCACATAACTTGAGCTTTATTTGGAGAATTATGCTAAAGGCTTGGCATATTGAACTTTACACACGGCAACATGAATCTTTAGTTTTGGTCTGTGGACCATCCACCCTGAGTCATCATTGGCACTCTAATGTAAAGAATATGGACTCCCTTGCTTTATATCTATGAAATGATTATGTCCTACCCCTCTTCCATATCTGATCTGTTGCACTGAAATTTGGAGAACTACATGTAAAACATTCAGAAATTAGGTTTATGTTTCATATTATAGTTATAATTATTATTGTGTTTAAAAAACTTATTAAAGCTGCTGTGATAAAACAATACAATGGGAATAAAAGTTGACTTGATTTGCTTTGCTCTACGGTGATGTATGTATAGTAAATGAAGTATAAAATAAGAAGTATCTGCAGCATGGCCTGCAGCTGCTTTTAGTTGGATTGTATTATTTGTTTGGTTAAATAAATTAATCATGTGAGAGGGGCAGATTATACAGGATTTTATTCTTTTTGCTTCTTTTTTTATTAAAATGCTTGAGATTTAAGTTTGTATTGATTGTTTTGTTTTATAAGAAATGAAAGAAGTTTATGTAAAAACACTCAGAGCTTCAGCTTTTCAAGCAACCAAATATGGATTAAATTTAATCACAGGCGCAAGTATCAACGATGCAGCCGTTGCAGCTGTACCAGGGCCCAGACGCATTCAGGGGCCCATGAAGGAAGGGGAAAAAAATAAACAGCTGTCCGTCAGATTTAGGGGGAGGGTAAATAAAAAAATGTCTGTGTCCGTGTAGCATTACCTCACGCACACCGCTTTCTTTCTTTATCTTAAAAACACAAACACATAAAAACCCTCTGAAAAACGAACAAAGCGGTCGGTATCTGATGCGTTTCAATGGGCGCCCACGCAGCGAATGAACATGTGTATGGAAACAGCTATGCGCACTCTGATTGGCCGAGTCCGACCCTCATAAGTAATGAGCCACACAAAAACAGCAATGCCCCGTTGCTGTTTTTGTGAATGGACCTCAGGTGGGTCGGTAAAAGTAAACCATGGGCCCATTTTCTACTGAGCTGTTCTGGTTCAGAGCCACGCACTCCTCGCTCTCCAAACTGGTTTAAACAGGCACCAGTTCTTTGCTGGGCCAGAGTAAAGAACCGTTGTACATAACTTGATACAGCAGGTGAAGATGGAGCACCTGCCGACATGAGAGGGTTTAAATATGGACGTAATCTTGAGGCAGTGGCGCAACGGATTATAAAACTGGTCAGGGGTCTCATTTATAAAACTGTGCGTAGGATCTTTACTAAAAGTGTACGTACGCCCAAAACCAAAAGTTTGCGTACGCCAAAACATATTTAGATTTATAAAACCGTGCGTACGCACAGATTCAAGCAATTTCCCCTTTATAAATCACACTCTTCCTGGAAGTTTGCGCAGGTGAATTTGGCTCATATTCCACCTCCTACACGCCCACATTCTGCCATAAATGGTCAATGCAAAGCACCTCATGGATGATTCAGCATATAAATGAGCCAGCTGATCTGAGGCATTTACAACTGAATCGTGGCCGAAAAGACAATAAAACACAATTTCGCGGAGACTGAAGTGGAGGTGCTTGTTGGTGAAGTGGAGCTTCACAAAATCATTTCATTTGGGCGTCACAGGAAAAACAGATAAACGTAAATCTGCTGAGTTACAGCAGGTTGTTGTGGCGGTGATGATGTAACAGAGGTCTGTTCCAGAAGTCGCTGTGGAGGAAACGCCGTGTCAGAGCGACTGTGTGCAGAACACAGAACACCTGTTTGGTGTGGTGCAGCGTGATTCCCCCTCCCGTGCCCTCCCCTCGCCTGCAAAGGCCTCCACCGCTGATGCATCGGGGTGGGCAAGGCTTCGGTGGTCGGTCTATCTGGGTCCAGTTCATAGACAAAAGCGCTGCTACAGATCTGGGCATGAAAAAGTTCCCCTTTCAGCCGACTGCCAGCCACTTACCAGCCACTTGTCTGCTAATTCAATCACACAGAGAAACGGCTGTGTGCCCAGGGGAAATGATGTCAGAGCATAAATGAATACCCGGAACAAGGACGTTTCCACACGCCAAGTTTGGACATCGTACATGATGGCGTATTTGCGGGACAAGTCGTTCAGCCAGTGATAGTGCAGTAATGGTGCACTATTAAAGGAGGAACTTTTTCATGCCCAGATCTGTAAAGTAAATGTGAGTCTTCATCATCATCATCATCATTGGGCCAGGAAATCCTGACAACGCGCTCCGTTCTAATTTTCCCATCTGTAGGTCCTCCAGCAGCACTGAGTGCGCAGCATCACTGTCCACGGTATTAATATGTTTATACATCAATTAGTCTGATTGCTGCGCACCTTCTCAGAATCTATGTATCAATGTGGTAAATATATCACCATGATTAAGATGACGATAATAGTGAGAAAACTTTTATGACAAGTTGATTAAACATACATTATAAGTTTGCTTACGGACCTTTTTATTTATTTGAAAGGTTCTTATAGCTTCAGCTCACCTGCAGCATAAATAACGCTGCTGGTTTGAATCCTATAAAGCCAATACGATCGAAATTTGATACGAAGGGGGAAACAAACGTTTGAGTGTGACAGGATAAAACGGAGATCTTGAACGGGGATCGATCTCAAGTCTCCTGTGTAAAAGTCATGTGCACTAACCACTCTGCCAGAGAAGAAGTTGGTAACTAGATAGCCAGGGCACAATTTCTGTGAGATACGAGTGACAGGACCCCCGCACTGTCAGCAGGGGAATCATGATGCCGTGTGGTTTTAGTTCCCCACCTCACCATCTGTGTCACCAGTTTCCCCAGTCTCCAAAACCTGCGTACGCATGGGTCAGAGTTAACGTGGGAGACCGCACATTTTCCCGTCAAGTTTGCTTTTTATAAATCACAACTTTTGCGTGAAAACTGGCGTACGCCAAGTCAATAGATCATATTATACACCCAAAACCCCAGAAAAGTGAAATTTGATGTCATGGCACCTTTAACTAACTTCCGCATGAGACTTCCTGTATGGATTGGATGTATGGCAGCACCCTTGTTGGTCATAGAAACTGCAGTTAGGTACTCTTGAGTACGAGTGTGTTTATGTTTACAGCAGAGGTGGGGCACAAAAAAAAAAAAAAAAATTGCACCGGGACCTACAACCATGATGTTACCCTACTGAATTTAATCTTTGTGTTTTGCCATACTAGCTAATAAAACACAACTTTATTTAACTTATCTTGACTCTAAGGGCCTGATTTACAAAGAATCCAAATTGCGAGTCTAATGTCTTTGCCTCGCAAAAAAAATGGCGTGCGCTGTCATTTTAGCGTTTGTGGGTGATCTACAAAGATTACACGTGCAATCTGTAACAGGCACAAACAGCAGGATTTAAATGAGGATTTAGCGTGCACTCTCCCTGCGCCACGGAAAGTTCAGAAGAGCATGTGGTAAACGCAAAATGAAATTCATCCTGATAGAGAGATGTTAGTTTCAGAGATATAATGAGGCAAATAAAAAACAGAATATAAGATAAATATGAAGAGTTCATTTGCAAAAATAGACAAACGCCATTTAGAAAAAACGGAGTTAACTGCTTTTGCACATAAACTCTTCATTTACTTTTTGAATATTTTCAGCAAATCAAGCTCACATGAAGTAGAGGGTTTTAATGATGTAAAATGGAGATAGGAGGTTTGTACCGGACAGCAACAAAAGCAGTTAACTCTGTTTTCCACAGTGATGTTTGTCTGTTTTTGCAAATGAACTCTTCATAATAACTATAAATAAAAACAATGCAGCAGGTTTCCCTGTGGGTCGTAAGAAGAGGCCAGTTTAAGGACATGGATAAGGACACGCTGTTGAAGATGATCTGATATTACGCACAGACTGCGCGCTCTTTGGCACAATGCCAGGCGCGGGACCTGCGTAATTGCCCCCCACCCCACGCAAAACTCAGTAAAAAGTAGTATCAATAGTTTGTGCGTTACTGGTTATTTTCACTGAGTTTTCTGTGGGGTGGGGTCAAACTTCCTGCAGGAAAGCAACCTCAGAGCAGCAGCAGTTGCTGCGGTGTGGAGAAGCAGGAGATGATTTTAATTTTAAAATATGCCATTGGCAAAAAGTAAAAGAAAATAAAAAGACATAAATAATATCAGCTTTAACTACCATGATGCTGCAGCTGCACATGTTCTGGTTCATGTCTAGAATAAACCGTGTTTAACAGTGATGTTGATTGTTATTTAATTAAATAATGAAAACTTGACGTGTCGCCTAAACACATTATGAGAAATGATTCTGACCCGATGTCTGCAGTCCTGTGTGCAGCATTCTTTCAGCCATTATAGTTATAAATGCCAGTTATACCTGCTTTTCAGACGTGCTACATAACACGCAATCTTTTGCGCCCGCTTTCCGTTGAACGGTTGATAGATCACATTGCGCGTGTTAAACTGAGGTTTTGCATAGTCTCCTCCCAATATTTTGCGCCTTCTGGCAGAAACGCCCAGTTTGCATATTCATCTGCAGCAGATGCGCAAAATGGACAGCGGCGCTATTTTGCCCCTTAACAGACGCAAACCTCCTTTTGCCCTGCTTTGTAAATCAGCTCCGGAGATTATTGCGTGCGTAATGACGATAGCGCCCGTTTTAGCACACGCAAACCTTTCGTAAATCGGGTCCTAAGTGTGCTAAACAGCTATGTTTTCCATCATCAGTGCATCAGTCCATTTAGATATTACCGTTGCTAAACTGGCAGCTTTCATAAACTCATCATTTCTGAATAGAGGAAAGCTGTCAGACTTTACCATATGCTATACACTAACATACAGTATTTGTTTTCACAGAGGTGGAGGAAAAGCTGGCAGTCACACCGTTCCTGATGTCAAGTAGTAACAAGTAGAATTTGCATTTACTGAACCTGCTGTACGATTGTGTGTGAAGAGTTGAATTAACTCTTTGTGGTCTTACCATTCCTACAATGGAATACTGTTCAAGCCATCAGAAATGAGACTTAGCTCCCGACTCCTTTTCAGTTTTTGTACACATATGCACACCAACCGTCAGGGGAGAGGAGAGAGTTGGGAAAGCTCCAAAATGAACACATTTCCCTATTCAAACAGCACCTGTTCAGTAATGATAGATCAACACTGTGAGGAGAATGAGAGAGCATATTTAATTAGATGTTTACACGAGGAACCATATGGATTGGATCATTGGACCATATGCACTTAGGTATGTCATCTGGCCACCTCAGTTGCTGAAGTAATGCTAGTTTTTCTTTTTTAAAGAAAAGTGAAATAAAAAGACCTGCATTGAAAATATGAAAGATGCATTAAATCCCACAAATGACCACAAATCAGCTTCAGAAACAATAAATGAGGGTATAAACACCTACTGTTCAAAAGTCTGCCAAACGATAATCAGTTAACAAGCAGAGCAGCACATTAACCGGGACGAAAAAGCTTTTCTCTCAATGGTTGCACACAGGTAAGGCATTGTTGTGTGTCTCAGTAGGGTTAAGCTTTTTCAGACTCAATTCTTTGTATGAGCCGTGGGGAAAATTTCATTTTAAAACCCATTTTTTTAAAAAAGATGTGATTTTTTAACAGAAACTCAATGCGGTCATTTTGATAATTATTACTCATTCATTTACAGCAGTTTGCATCTTCTCCTCGTGTATGCATGGGTTCTCTCCAGGTACTCCGCCTTCCTCCACCATCCAGACAGGCTTGTTAAGTTAATTGGTCACTCTAAATCCGGGGTCGGCAGCTAAATTTGGCCTGGAGCCAAATTTTTTTCAGACCAACTAAAGTGGGCCAAATTTACATTTTTACCAAGCAAAATCAGTTGTCTTTTCTCATTTATACTTTTAAGATACTTTTATACAAAGTGTGTCTATAAAATATCCTCCACACCTCACACCACCATCGGCATAAACTATGAATCCCAGTCAGGATGCCTCCATGTTTCCACCAAATTCTGACTCTCCCATCTGAACGTGGAGCTGAAATGAAGACTCATCAGACCCGTCAACAGTTTCTATCATATATTGTCTATACTGGTGAGTCTGAGTGGACTGTAGCCTCAGTGGCACCTGGTGTGGTTTTTATTATTTCTAGACCATGTCTGGCACCAACAATCATACAGGGGTACCACCATTAAAATAGGGCTGCTCCATTATGGAAGAAGAAAAAAAAATCATAATCACAATTATTTTGGTTAATATTGAAATGCAGATTATGTAAACGATTATTTTTTAATTACACTTACTTGAATTTATTTCTCTCTGTCAAAAAAACCCCCCGTTATTGACAATTTACGCAAACCACAGCACACCTTTGCTCTTCAGCTGCGTGAGTGTAGGTTGCAGCAGGGCTGCATGGAGGGAAATGTACTGGGCATGTGCGTTTCTTTCAGAAATTGCGTAAAGTAAAATGGCAAATAAATCATTTCAACTCGATCATATGAGTTTGGAGATTGTTTGACATGAAAACTGAAATCAAGGTCAAATTTTGATTAATTGCACAGCTCTACTTCAAAGTCACATAAATCTTTCTTCCTCATTCTGATGCTCAGTTTGAACTCCAGCAAGTCGTCTTGGTTTGTATCAACTAGTGGAACAGGTGGACCTGATAAAGTGGTCACTGACTCTTTTGTTTTTTAAATGTTTTTGAAAGGAATAAACCAGCTACACATTCTGCATCCTAAGTTATAGAATTAGGTTTTGTTTTTCACTGTTTGTTTGTTTTTTATTTGGATCTAAATCAGACATTTTCACTCATAAACAGCACAGATTTTCAGCTCTCCCGACTGGAAATGCAACAGATGAGGAGTGAGGGAGCGGATGTCTGGAGCACGAGGGAGACATCAGGTGATGCAGAATTTAGTCTGTGAAAATTGTTTTCATTATAACACAATGACAGCAGCAGATGAGGTTCCTTATTGTGTCTGTCTGTATTTATCCTTATTAGAGGAGAGTGAGCAGAAAGCAGCACACAGGTTAGCAGGACAGAGTCTGATTGGCAAACACACACTTATCATCCACAGGGACAGGAAATATTTTACTTAGTGTTTATTTATTGTCTCACCAGCTGCTGTTGCAAAGATTTTAGTGAAGGTCTGAGTGGGAAATGTCTAGAGTGAACTTTAAGGCCCTGAAATACTGTACCTGTTGCATAGCGACAAAATAAGCTGCAATACTAACACTGTTCGTAATGGATTGAGATTTTCAGCACTCTAATAATTTTCTGCGGTTTTTCATGGCCAGTTTGTTAAAATGGAGTTATAGAAATTCGTCATCAATGTTTTTAATTAATGTTAGGCTTAACAAAGGGTGGGAGTATTGATGGAGCGTACACAAAATAAGAAGACAAAAGCTGCCTCTCATGTCTGTATGCTGTCATAAAGAAGAAGTTGTTTAATGAAAAAAAAAAAAAAGTCTAATGAAACTAATTGTTGCAAAAGCTGAAAACAAGACAAGGAATAAAAAAAAAAAAAAATCACTTTGATTTATCCTGGACATTCATTCATTTTCTGTACCACTTATCCAGTTCAGGGTCGCAGGGGGTGCTGGAGCCTATCCCAGCTATTATCAGGTGGGAGGCAGGTACACCTGGACAGCTGTCCAGGGTCCAGGGAGAGACACACAACCATCACACTCACATTCACTCCTACACTGCAAAAACTCAAATCTTGCCCAGTATATTTTTTCCAAATACTAGTCAAAATATCTCATCACACTCAAAATAAGATAAAATTACCTCTAGAAAATTGTTTCAGTGAGAAAGAACAACTACTGTAGTTAAGAAAATTTTGCTTGTTCTATTTGCATAATTTTTTGCTTATTACAAACAAAAACAAGCTTGGCCACACTTTACTTGTCATAATAATAATAATAATAATAATAATAATAATAATAATAATAATAATAAAAACTACTAAGATAAAGTAGCGCTCCTGAAACTTGTTTTTTGTTTTTTTGTTTGTTTGTTTTTTACATTTTGGCCCACCCAAGCAAAGAATTACTCATGATAGATAGATAGATAGATAGATAGATAGATAGATAGATAGATAGATAGATAGATAGATAGATAGATAGATAGATAGATAGATAGATAGATAGATAGATAGATAGATAGATAGATAGATAGATAGATAGATGTTTTATTGTCATTATTTCAACAGACTCCAGTTTTGCTCTTTCCGTCCCATTAGACAAAACTTTTCTTTTATGTGGAGTCTGAGTTGGGGTTTGAGAGACACTTCTTATCCATCTTTTAGCAGCACTTGTCCGTGTTGTCTCGATGATGCACTAATGGCGGCAGAATACACAACACTGGCAGCCGCTGGCAACAGCCAGGCAGACGAGCATGTGCAGCATGCCTCCCCCACATGCACACCCCTCAGTATTTGTACCCAAATTTCTCTCACTGAGCCTGCAGAGACAGAACTATAGAGATAGCTGCAGTGAAAAGAGTTTGGCTCATATACACCAGGTAACTGTAAGAGCATGTGGAGGACTAAAAGAAAAATATTTAGCATTTAAACCTGTGCAATGCACCTTTTAAATTTTGTACTGTTTTTGCTTGTACAGGTACTGGAGCGGGCATACAGTATTTACGCAGTGATGTTTCTTTTTCCCTCTTGTTGTCATACGATAAATGGAGACTGCCTCACAGTGATGAAATGAACCAGCACAATGCAGAAGCTCACCGGTTACACATGCAGTGGCTGTGCTGCTGAGGTCTGACAGGAGGTAAGAACAAAAGTTCTGCAGAGTATGATTGAGGAAACATGCTATTGACTTGGAAAATTGCAGTTATTATGACAATCAATGTTGCATTCTAAATACATTCAGTTGCACTTCTAATTTGCCCCCCCCCCCCCCCCCCCCCCCCCCATGTATGTATATATATATATATATATATATATATACATATATATATATGTTTATATGTCAGCTTGTGAAAAGGTATAACTGGTAGCTTTTGGCAGCAGGGATGGGCATACTGATACCCTGGAGTCGATACTTTGATACCAGCCGGAGAAAATATCGGAATTGATACTTTTTGACTATTGTAATTGCACTTTACAGATACAAAACATGCAATTTTTTTCCCACTTCTGAGAGTTTTAGGCAATGAAATGATGTGAAAGCAGCCAGATTCCAGCTTCTGTGTCACATGATGGTGGTACAATAGCCTATCAGATATGATGATGATGCTAGTGTTAGTGATGATGATGTTTTGTTATCTTTCAGTACTTAAATGCAGGTTAACACGCATTATATATTGGTAAATTATTAAATTATATTTTATATTTGAACATTTTCCACAGAATGAATTATATTAACAATCTTAACCTGCACTTAAGTTATTTGATAATTAAAATAAGTTTTTAATCTTATTTTTGTTTAATTTCTTCATCAATAAACAATTCATTATTGTTTTAAAAGCATTTTCTCTTAATTCTTTTCTCAAGTTTTACTTTTGTTTTTAATATCGCACTTGCATTCAAGATATTAATGCAAACTGTACAATCATGGCAAGGCAAGTTTATTTGTATTTTTCCTTCTTTCTTTTTCCTTTGTGAGTTCGAGTGACTGGCTTCTGCTCCAATCATGAGCTTATTCCCACACGGCGTCATGTCCTTAGTTCTGTCATTGGCTGGTGATATAAACAGAAATCTCCCCCCTGAAACGTCCCGAACACAAGAAAACAAAGCTAAAGAACGAATTACAGGCAGGGGGAGAGGGAGTTGCATTCAAAGGCGCCACGGCACGCGAGTAGAGGCCTAAAGGCGCAGTTTGAGACAGATTTCCACTTGCGCAAGTCTAACGTTTATTTTCAGGGGGAAACGTCGGACTCTACCTTTAAAGAGACCAAAAGTTTTGTATCTGTATTGATAATGATATAAAAGTACCATAAACTACTGGTATCTTATCGAAAGAAAAAACTTTGGAAGTGCCCATCCTTATTTCAGTCTACTGGCCACATTAGCTGGTGATAAAAAATGAAAAAATTAAGAAAAAAGATGAATTTCGAGCCCTGAGCACAGCAGTCAGAAAATACACCAGGCAGCTTTAACAATTTTTTTCTTTAGATTTTTGCATGATTCAAAAGTACAAGTACAACAGTACAAGTACAAAGTACAACAACAGATGTAGCATATGATTATTAACTGCTATAGTAACTGTAGCATTGATAATAACAAAGTACGAGTTTGTTAACATTGCATCATTTCCATTCCTGTTTTTTTGTGCTCCATTCATTCAGAAGCTCAAATAAATTTTTCCACGTCTACTTATTTCTGGGTTTCAGTCATTCCATTACTTGCTGTGCAAATCTAGGAACTAATATGTCATTAAAACAAAATTCTTAAAATTTTAATGACGCAAAATCATTAAATAATATGACATTTTGGTTCATTTATCTACAAAGCCAATGGGAAGCTGTGCATCATTTTGTTTAATTTGGTTAGGGTTTGGTTCAACAGGTAAAAGACTACATCTGCGATGGCCTGAGCTGTAAATAAAAATCCCATTAGTTTGTGATAAATAATTGTCTTTCTGAGAAAAAAAAACTCTTCCATTGCTCTCCTCTGTGCCTCTTAATTATGTCCCTTAGCCCCAGTGAATTTCAAGAGGTAAGTAATGATATGATTTTTATATATATATTTATATTATGATTCATCAACTTTGCCTTTTGCTGCCGTTTGAGCTGGAGAGCGCCCCAAGTCATCATCTCTCATTAAGTAATGAATAATGATTGGTATGAAATTACTTCACCCCACTCTGCTGCCTGTCCATTAGTCCGTTAATCAACAGCATATGACTGCCAGGCTGCACAAAATCCTTTTGCAAACAAATGACCGACGCCCTCCAAATCTTCCCTTCTCCTAAAATACAATTCCTAATTTACATAATGAGGGCCAAAGGAGGGCAATGTTTGCCTATAATCAAAATGCATTTATTCACAGGAAGCTATCATGTTGCGCCCGCTTAATTCACACCTGCTCTTTTCTGTAATCAAAGCCAGGGTTCAGGTGGAGGCACAAGCCTTGCGATGTGGTCTCTTTGGGCCCAGAGTCTATGAACTGACATCAAAAAGATGTTTTTATGATTCAGCAAGCCTCACAAGCTTGAAAAATCTACAGGAAAATCCTGCACTGTTAACCTTGGCCAACGCAGTATGTGCATAAAGCAGGAGTGATTCTGGTATTATTAATTCATTCTCTGTGAGATGGGCCAGAAGGTCCACTAATATACAATTTGCAACCATTTCTTTCTCCATTCATATATGACATCATGTTTTTTGTTGGCTTTTTTTCTAACTTTAAATCAATAGAGTTGGAAAATTCCAGTTATAACATTGATGCCTACATGTTGCACCTTTATTTATTAATTTATTTATTTTTTTGTTCTATCAACCCCCACACCATACCCCAAACAACCACACAGCTTTAGCCCTGTCAACAAACCCCCACCCCATCCACATCTTCCTCCCACCCCTCTGACACAGCCACCTAATCCCCGTTCAACCGCCCCACTGGCCCCTTTGCAGTGAATGCTAGTCACCTGGCCATGGGGGCGGCCGTGCCTGGCCCCTTCTGCCCTGGAGGGATCCCGGGAGGCAGGGGTACCTCATGCCGACAACGTCTCAACTTCCAGAGGGGAAGGGTCTCCCTTTCCAAGACCTCACTCCCCCTCCACTCTACCTCCCACACACACACACGTAGGGTCTTGGGGAGGGTGCGTGTCAAGCGGGCGCGGTGAAGGGGGGCATCAAAGTACCTTCGTTTGCCGCTTCTAGAGACAGCCTGTCCCCCAGTTTTAACCACATTTAGACACCTAAAACATAAAATAACAACAGCTCACAACCACTTCTGAGAGCTGGGCCGTATAGTGTATGGAGGGCGAGGGGACGGGGGGGGGGACGGGACGACGGGGGGGGGGGGGGGGGGGGGGGGGGTTGGGTGATCATACTGCCTGTGAGACCCTATTCCCGACATGACTTGGTACTGCCCCTCAGTTTTAATCGCAAACAACACACATCTTACACACAGTAATGAGCGGGGGGAGAGGAAACAGGGTCCTTTTATACCCCTGTCTCCTGGGCGCTACTGGGGGGAGGTGGGGTAGTGGCTGCTTCATGAGCTAGTGGTCATGGTCATGCATTGCAGGGGTCTGCTGGCTTGGGGGATGCCTGTTCTGCTGCGTCCGGGGGGTGGGGGATGGAGGGTGGGTGGGGTGGGGAGGAACGTGCCGGGGGCTTGGAGCTTGCGGCTCCTTCTCTGGTCCGGGCTATTACCCAGGAGGCACAGAGGCAAGGGTAAGAGTGAGGTGGGTGTGTGAGAACAAATAAATGTGAGTGTGAAGGGGGAAATGTGGGAGGGAGGAATATGGGCTGGAAGAGGGAGGAGATGTGGGTAAGTGGTTAGAGGAAAGGGGGGTGGGGGAAGGAGGCGTATGCTTGTGAGTGTCTGGTAGGGATGGTTGTGAGGGGCTGAAAGAAGGGCGGCGTGTGACAGGTCAGAGGGATGGGTGTGGCTGGACATGTGTGGAAGGGAATGCATGGGGGTAATGGGGGTAAAGGGAGGTGGGGACATATGTGTGGGGTGGAGGAAGGGGTAGGTGCAGGGGTGTGGGGGGGGAGTGCATGTGGGTGTTAGAGGGTTTCAGGAGGTGGGGGGTATGTGTGGAGGGTAGAGGGAGGAGGGTGTTGGGGGTGGAGGGAGGAGTGAGTGTGGGTATGTAAAGTCGGAGAGTGGAGCGGGTGGGCGCATGTGTGTGGGGGAAGTGCATGTGGGTGTTGGGGGTATGTGTGTGGGGAGTGTGGTGGTGTATGGGATGGTAGCGCCCTGGTGTCAGGGCCCTGTGTGGGGGCAGGGACATCAGGGTGGGTACTGGCCTGTGCTGGGGGGGGGTGTCGTCTGGGTGGTCCGGTCCTCCCGGGTTTTGGTTGGGCCACCTGGGTCGGGTGGGGGAGGGCTGCTCCTGATGTTTAGGGATTTCTGTACAGATGCACCAATGAACTGTGTAAGTGGATTCATGTTTTCTCTCCTCTCTCTCTCTCTCTCTCTCTCTTCCTCTTCCTCACTCCTTTCTCTCTGTTCCACTTTCTATCATTACCTCTATTAACCTCTATTTCTCCCTTGTCAAGCCCAGCAGTATGGTATGGAATACTGTTATAAACAAATGTTTAATTAAAGAAATAAAATGAATAAACAGGATATCAAGGGGAGCCTTGTGTTTATAAAGTTCCCCTTGGTAAAGCAAAACTGTTCATCACAATAAAGCAATCAGATTTCCATTCTGCTTGCCATGATGCTGGTAAAACAAACAAAAAAAAAGGGATGTCCCCTGTCACCAGACAAGTCCACATAGTTTCCAGACTGGAATCTGAGTATGAGTCATGGCTGTAGATTAGAGTACAAAACAGTTGTAAGAGGTTAAAATAAGGTCAGCCTGTAGATTTTACTGTTTATACTGCACTTGTGTAATGAACTTTAGAATATATTAGTTTAACTCATACTACTGTATTTTTGCAGTATTGTCAGTCACCCAGTATTAAAGGACCAAGAAGCAGGATTAAGAAATAAGACTCGCTAGTGACGCAACTGGTACTCTGGGTAACTGCATTCACCAGCCAAGCCAGCACAAGAGCGTGCACAAACTGAAGCTATAATGTTGTTTACTACGCTGAGAAAGTCTTTTTCTTTGTACTTTTTAGCGTCTTTCAGTTGATCTGGATCCTTTGCTGATGGCAGAAGAATCCATAACTATCCCTTGCAGTGTTTGAATCCAACGCAACTGTCTTCTTCCTGTATCAGAACTGGCAGAGACGCATATGCAGTGTCAGCTGACGTCACATCCGTAGAACTTGGGGAAATTCTGCCACCGAATCACAGCGAATTATGCAGCACACAGCCTGTTCAATGCAATGGAGAGTGGCATGGGTGGGCTTGTTCTTTTTCATTCTTAATGCTTCATCACCCATTAGTATTAAAAAAACTGCATGTTGATTCTTTCACAATTCCTGCCTCTAGTTCATTTAAACTGACTGGTATTACTGGTGGTGTGGAGAATGAATGCTTTGCTGCCAGTATATGAAAACATTTCAGTCTCAGGTGTACTCAGCAGGAATGTCTGGTGATTGAAACATTTGCTCTACCAAACGATTAAAATGTTAAAGGTACAAACAAGGAGGCTTTGTGTCTTGATATCAAGGTTTTTGTCTTTTTTTGTTTGTTTTTATATTTAACATTCACTAAATGAACACAGAATTATGAAAGAAAAAAACAATATACCCTACAGGATGTTGGCCAATCAATACCTAGCATTGCAAATTAGCAGTCATTTCAACAGTCCAGCTGTTGTCATACTTTGTATCATCCGATTTCCACATTGTGCAGTTTAAAGCCTGTGTTGGCAGATAGAGCACGTCAGAGTCACAGCAGGTCCAGCCCATTGTTTATCTCAGACTGACACTGAACGCCACTGATCCCAGTTGCTAATCCTAATTAGCATCTTGCTGCAGCATTTCTGCACAGCACTTCCCAGAGGTCAGCTGTCAATCAAGTGGTGTGTTGTGTACTGTGACGGATCTTTGATTTACTGTTGACTTTGTGTGGGGAGCCGCACACTCTTTTCTTATACCGTTGAGCCTCTAAAGCTTCTCCTTTTCAGGCTAGCTGCTGTTAGAAATGACACATTGATTTATTGCTGTGTTAATGAGCAGTTTTATCTGAAATGGAAACTGTAGTACACTTTTACATTTGAAGTAGAAAGATCTTACACTTGCATTATCATCAGTTTATTCATTATTAGCTAATCTCAGATGTGACGTCCCAGTGGATTAAGATGTGAATATTCTCTAACCTACAGAAACAAAAGCAACATATTAACCTGCATGATTGTATATGATGAAATGAGAAAAATGCCCACTTATCCATCTCTGTCAGGAAAACAAGCAGCCTAATAGAAGGGATAAGGTCATCTCCAAATGTCAAATGTGTTTACCCTCCAGAGGTAGACAGATGGAAACACAACAGGTTCCCATTATTGAAACATTCCCTCATCCCATGTTAGCTGCTCTGGAACGCTGCTGTGGTTTAATTGTGCGAAAATAAAATGCAAAGAAAGGAGATGCAGGGAACGCCCAGCACTGTTTTCTCCTAAGGAAAGGTTAAGGATATATTTTCTTGAGTGATGACATATTGCAAGCTTATTAGACAGGGACTTAACCTCTATTTGTTCATGGCAGATGTGACCCAAAGAGTGTGTAAGTAAAGCAAAGTAGAAAAATTGATTGCAATTGATTGCTGCACTCCATGCTGCTATCAACAAAAAAAGATTGGGAGACTATGAGCAGGTAAGTAAGATGGATTCTGCAGTTTCTGCTCTTGTGCTGGAGCACATACATTATGTCACGTGAGGACAATCTTAAACTGTATTTACTGTCCATCTGCGGTGCATTGCAATCATGAGGATGAAATTGCCTTATAGCACAACTCGAGTGATAAGATTCATAGCAGAGTGAGCTGCCTCTTGTCACTGTAATCCCTTTGGTTCATTACAAGTATAATGAAAGGTGACTTTTTAAAAAGAGAGCCACTGTTGCCGGGACAATTTATTACTCTGCACAAGGCCCAAAGTGTTAGAGATCAATAGAACAGGAGTTACGAGAGCAGCGAGGGGTGCGATGTGTCATCATTTTAATGAAATATAGATTTGGGATTGTTAAACAGCTTGCTATTGCGGGTAAAATTGTTCACTTTTTCACTGCTAAACAAAGCCATCCATTTAACTGTAGAAAAATCGATAGCAGGCTGTGAACAATATGTACCTTTCAAATGTTCATACCGTTATACTGAATGGTAGCTAATAAATCAAAGCAAAGGGTACCATATCTTTTACAGTCATTACATCAATATATAACTTTGTGGCTTCCAGCAGAGTCTTCCATCAGGCAACATAGCTGAAACAAAACAAAAGAAAGGCCTTGATCATTACTGACCAACAGAAGATGGCAAAGATCCCACTAGCAGCGAGGATGTCTTTTGTGTGTTGGAACATTATATTCTAACATTTATGCTCAAAGTGTTAGACTAGCTTTTAAAAATCATGCATTATTCACTTCTATAATATATGAAAAACTGTCTGATGCAGGTTGGAAAAAAAAGTTAAGTTCCAAGATCATTGCAAATATGTTTTACAGAAACACTGACTCAACACTCCACACAGATTCCATAAAAATACTGACTTTATAAAAAATAAATACTTCCTCTGACTTAATCGTTGGGTTAAATTTTTAATCTACCCGATAACGGTCAACCATATTTGGTCCATGAGGGCAGGGAAAGTTCTGCTAATTCTCAGCTCTTCTGCAACAAAACATGTCCTGAGGCAAAGGAAAATGTACCCTCATCAGCACTGGGGTGGTTAGGGAATAATAAGACTGGATTAACATATCTAATAAAGGCTGTGATGTCTTTATTATGCTTCATAGTTGGTTTTACAGAAGTGAAACTTCGGCTTCCTTTCTATGCCTTTGCAAAATTCTTAATTTCTTCAAGTCTCTCTCTCTATATCTATCTATCTATCTATCTATCTATCTATCTATCTATCTATCTATCTATCTATCTATCTATCTATCTATCTATCTATCTATATATATATATATATATATATGTGTTTGTTTGTTTTTTTTAAGGCGTATCAGCCTTCAAAGATATTTCCGATAACTCCAAGATAATCAAGGCCATGGGCAGTTTGAGCAGGTGGTATTTTTATATGTTCTTCCAATTCTGTACCAAAATATATATTTGATTTTATTCATTATTCTTCCAAAAGATAAACTTGAACTGAAGGTAACTGGACTTTCCCCTCTCATCCAAAAGATTTCTTCAGTTATAAACTTACTGGTGAGGACTAGTGTTCAAATGGTCAGACTGGTGGAACGACCCTTTGGGACAACTTTGGTCATCTAAATTTAGTGATTTCATCACACAGGGCACAGTAGCTTAAGATGCAATATGGATTAATGTTTTTAAAGCTTATGACAATGTGGTGCTGCCAAGATGTTGAGTATATCCTGGTTTGTAAAACTTATGCTGAAGTACATCTTCACAGAATCCTCCACAACCCTCATTTTCACCAGCCCTCCTCTTCTAAATTTAAAATATCAAGACTTTATTCCCGTTAGTTTATAACTTTATTCTTATAAATTACCAACTTTTTTTCTTCTAAAATAACCTTTTTTTCTCATAATATAACGACTTTATTCTTGAAGTCTGTAAAACATTTTTTTCTTAATGTGGCCCTAATACTTCATTGTATGATTCAGTCAAGTCCAGAATTAATGGGTTCTCATAAAGAGGCAAAAAGCTGCAGTCTATCTGACCCAGTCTAACAGTCTTATTTGGCAAAAACTGTCTTAATTATCTCAATTTGAGAGCTCTATACTTGACAATAGAGATGTACCGATCAGGTTTTTTTTCCCCCCGATTCCGAGTCATTAGATTTTGAGGATCAGCCGATACCGAGTCCCGATTTGATACTTCGATAATAAAATAAAAATTGAACAGAAAAAGACAGATACAGTGTTTCCCTACAGCATGCTGTAGCTGCCGTGATACAGCTGGTCATTGAGGGGGTTATCAACACACTAGCCTGATCTGATTGGAAATCCTATTTAATTTAAATTGGGGAGTCAGGAGGTGTCACATTTGTTATATTTTTTCCTTTTATGTATTCTTATTATACTTTATTATGACACCTCCTCTAATTAATTACATTCTTTCAACCACATTTTTAAAACAAGATATTTAGCATACATTTCTACATCAACTAACAGCAAATTAATAAGGAATTGATCATTTATGAATGTCTGTGCAAATCACAAAGGAAACTATTTGGTTATTTCTCCATTTCTAAGAAGCATGAGAACGTTTGATTCTTTATCTGTTGGACAGCAAATAAAACCAACACTATATATTTGAAATAAAACAACAGAAAATTTAATGTTTGCTTCGATTTTACCCCGTTATGTAACGGCAAACAAAGTTTAATGAAATGAAATGAAATGAAAAATACTTTCTTTATCCCAGAAGGGAAATTCAACGTAAAAAAGCTCACTCCTTTTTTTTTCTTTTTTCTTTTTTGTTTTGTTTTGTTTTTAACAATATAACATTTATATGAAATAATAATATAACAATAATAAATCAGTCAGTCAGTCTTGTTCTTTAGGGTGATGCTGCTGGTAGGAATGAATTTCTGTATCTCTCCGTCCTACAGTGAACCTGACGCAGCCTCCCACTGAACACTCTGTTGATTCTTCACCGTGTTGTGGAGAGGATGGGAAGAATCCTCCATCATCTTCATCAGCTTGTGCAGCATTCTTTTTTGAACGATCATCTCCAGCGGCTCCAGACTTTTCCCCAGCACAGAACCAGCTTTCTTGATCAGCTTGTTTAGTTTCTTCAAGTCTCTGGTTCTGATGCTCCTGCTCCAGCAGATGGCTGCAAAGCTAATTACACTTTCCACAACAGACTTGTAGAAGATCTGCAACATCTTGGTGCAGACGTTGAATGATCTCAGCTTCCTTAAGAAGTAGAGTCTGCTCTGACCTTTCTTGTAGATGTAGTCAGGGTTGCATTTCCAATCGAGTCTGTTGTCCAGCTGAACTCCAAGGTATTTGTAGTTTTCCACCACCTCCTCTTCCAGGTTGTAGACAGGACTATGCTGCTTATTCTTGCTCCTCCTGAAGTCAACAATCATCTCTTTAGTCTTGCTGGTATTTAAGATGAGGTGATTGTTACCATTTCACAAACTGATTGACCAGTTCCGTGTACTCGGCTTCTTGTCATCACTGATACACCCCACAACTGCAGAGTCATCAGAATATTTCTGCAGATGACAGGACTCAGAGTTGTACTGGAAGTCTGAGGTGTACAGTGTGAAGAGGAATGGTGAGAGTACAGTTCCTTGTGGTGCTCCAGTGCTGCTGATCACCATCTCAGACACACAACCTTTCAGTCTCACAAACTGTGGTCTGTTTGTCAGGTAGTCGTAAATCCAGGTGGTTGTGGAGGGATCCACCTGGAAGTTATGGAGCTTCTGACATAGCAAAGCAGGCTGAATAGTATTAAATGCACTTGAAAAATCAAAGAACATGACCCTCAAAGTGCTGCCTGACTGGTCCAGATGAGAGTGGGCTCTCTGAAGCAGGAAGATGATGGCGTCTTCAACCCCAAGCCCATTACGATATGCGAACTGTAAT
Source organism: Atherinomorus stipes (assembly GCA_023101725.1). Classification (NCBI taxonomy): domain Eukaryota; kingdom Metazoa; phylum Chordata; class Actinopteri; order Atheriniformes; family Atherinidae; genus Atherinomorus; species Atherinomorus stipes. The sequence goes on from JALJCO010009144.1 coordinate 443,351, forward strand.
GGGTCCTGAAAGGTGTTCACTTGCTTGTTGAGGTGAGCCAGTAAGAGTCTCTCCAGGACTTTCATGATGTGAGATGTCAGGGCAACTGGTCTGTAGTCATTTGGTTCAGCTGGTTGAGGTTTTTTAGGCACTGGAACAAGACAGGATGTTTTCTACAACACAGGAATTCTGTTCTGTCTCAGGCTGGTGTTAAAAAGGTGCTGGAGAACCGGACATAGTTGTTCTGAGCAGGTCTTGTGAACTCTGGGACTGACACCATCTGGACCTGCAGCCTTGTTCCGGTTCAGTTTTTCTAGTTGTTTCTTGACCTGGTCACAGGAGACAGTCAGGCTGGAGGTGGAGGCAAAAGAGGTCTCAGGATGTCCTGATGTGGAGGGAGATGAGGCTGTGTTCAGGTCCATGACTGAGGTGCAGGGTGACAGAGTGGAGGTGGGACAGGAAAGCTGTGGGCTCATGGAGGGTGTGTGGTGTGTTGGGTTGTCGGCAGGGGGAGTTCTGACTTTTCTGAATTCTGAATTTTGACAGAATTTCAGAATTCTGACTTTTTTCTCAGAATTGTTTTTCTTCAGTGACCTCAATCCTTTTCCGTATGATTCACTTACTATTTTATATGCATATTTAGATAAATTATCTCACTAAAGCCTGGTCCAAACTACACGAATTTAGGCCGATTTTGGCCCGACGGAGGCGTCGCAGACAGTCGCTCTCTGTCGTGCACGATTCTGCGTCGTCGGGTCGCAGGACGTCGTGTCTTCGCTCCGTGTAATGTGACACAATCAGCGATTGGCGATTTGGCGTCTGCGACGCTCCACGACCACGACGCAGAAAGACTGGCGTGTCAGAATTTTTTGGTTTTGTCCATGTAGTGTGACACGTCCCACGACATGTCCCTTTATATTGACCAATAGGAGGACAGTGCGCCTTTCGCCTCCACCAGAGAGACGCTCAGGAGCGCCGGTACACAAACAACAATGGAGGAAAGGAGGAGAGACGCAGCCGCTCTCCGGTGGAGCGATGGAGAGATTTATGGAGCTGTGGCATCAGTTTACTCCAGAAAAAAGAAAAGAAAAGCAAGACTGGGTGTGCCAAATTTATTTTCAACAGTGTTAAACCTCCACGAACATTCAAAAGGGTGTATCTCTCTTGAATAAAACATTACTTTATTAACTCGAAACATAACCACACGATATATGTGTTATATCAGTAATAGTAATAGTCAACAGTAGTTTACAGCAGGTAAACGTGCACGAATGTGACGCTCTCAAATAAATCAATGACAAAGTCACAGAAAAATCACAAATATGACACCCATGCGCGTACTCGTGCACTCACCCGTACCTATCCACATTACGCGTGATCATCAAAGCTAATTAACCATCTGAACAACCTACTGGATGCAGAATAGACACAGCGATGCTGCTGCTGCGCAGCTCTCAGTTTATCATGCGTGTGTGATTTCATGTGGTTGCCATGGTTTCCAGCGTGCGCTCTGAACTGATGGAGTTCAGTGAATGACGTGAGCACCCGTATGCGTTCGTATAGAACAACACACTTTATTTCACTTTATGGCAGTTTTTTAAAAGTAGCGTCACTGGGTCGACTGGACTTTGCTGTCGTGGCAGCAGACTGTGGTCAAACTGATGGTTTTTGCTTCGCTTGGCACTGGGTGCCTGCGCGCGGTGCGTGATGCACCTGGTGGAAGCAACGGCGCTGATCAGAGCCCAGTTTCTCTCTTTCAAAGCTGTTTTTCAAAGATGAGCAGCGAATCTATCTGTGCGCATCGTGGATTTAATCCTGTTTAGTTACAAATGAAAACCCGCTCCACAGAACAACTGGAACAGGAAGAATACACAAACAGTTCATGTTGGTCACAATAATGGAGGGAACTGATGTCTCCGTCCACTTTCCATTTCATAAATGACCCAAACAGTCAATTCAGAGACTCCAAACCAAGTGACTGATTGACAGCTGCTTGTCCCGCCTCCCGTTTCGTGTTGTCTTTTGCGACACCACGCGACGATCAGACGGTTGTCTGTCTGGTGCAATCCTTGTAGTGTGACCACTCGCGAGTAACACAACACCGTACGATTTTATGACACAATTTCTGTTAATGTGACATATGACCATCGTGAACGACGGAAAAAGTCTTGTAGTTTGATCCTGGCTTTAGACACTGTTTCAGATGACATTGTGTCTTTTGCTCCCAATTTTAGCTGTAAAAACGTATTTTAACCTCCACAGATAAAAAAAAAAATATCTAGACTTTAGACGGTAGGAACTAGCTTTAAACAAACTGTGAAAAACTCATTTCAAGTTTCTTATTAAGTGATAAACACTTAAAACTAGTCTGGCAATGCTTATTTTTTAGTGTTGTTGCTTTCTCATTTTAAGAGAAAAGATCGAGAACAACTAGGAATTCAAGAACTGCTGGCACAGAGGTGCCTTTGTAACAGTCTGGAACGGTGGCTGGGATGGCAGAGCAGGTTTTCTCTGGCAAGCCGCAGAGACCTCTGCAGACCCTTCCACTCCGCATCTGGGTCTGCATTTGCCCTGAAGGTCCGTATTTCCAGATAATGACCTGTGTTCCATACATTACCCTGCTTATTATACGGCTACTTGCAAAAAGTAAAATTCAAATAAAGTCTTCTATTTTTATGTGGGCCAAATGACTTTCTGACATTTTACACTAAGAATAAAATTGTTTGTTGCTTAGGAACGTTTGTTAGATGAGTCATGGTGGCTGGAATTTGGGCTAGCACCGTCTATTTCTGTTTGTTGAACTGGACGTTTCCTCCAGTGCTGTTACCCATATGTGTCTTGCCACTTATCTTCTCGTGGTCTTCTTTTTGTCTTCTTCGTTTTGGAGCGCGTGAATCCTTTAACTCAGCCTGGACCCTGTGTTCAAAATCGCCACACTCACCAGAGATGTACAAATTAATTGGGAAGTCAACCATTTTTCTACCACAAGGTGTTGCTAACTGCTTGCTCGCTGTTTTTATTGCTCTTTTTCCCGTTGAGATCTTGGCTGAGATAAGTGACTGGACTACTTTCAATGCAGAGTAATATTCGATAAACCGTAAGACCACAGGTTAAAAAAAATGAAAAAAGATCTGTTGCCCTTGACAGCGGTCATTATATTGTTTCAGCAGTCATTATACGAAAATAATGACTGCTGAAACGTTGGGAAAACCCATTCAAGTCAAGGGAGCATTCTACCGCATTCTAAAGAGCTGTATAATTAACGACTATAAAACTTGGTCGGATAGACTGTTTTTGGAGTGTATGTTATTTGGCGGTCAAGGCCCAAAAAGTTTGAAAACCAGTGCCTAAAAGACACACAACGGAACTTTTAGCAGTTTTCTCAGTGACACACCCCCTTTCGACGGCTAAACTAGCATTGTACCTGTACTGTGATTCACTCCAGCCATTATGTACATTTCCGGGAGGAATTTCTTCCCTCCAGCGTACTTGCGCTGAGAAACCACACTTCACCAGTTTGTGTTCCAGGCTGAAGCATCATGTGAAAGCTGCATTCTCCTTTGCAACACCGCATCACACACCAGCATTAAGATAACAAGCTGGCTGTTTGAAGGTGCACCATGGCAGATTGAATAAATAAATGCAAGAAAACATGATCTGAGGAAAACAGAGCAAGTGATAGAACACGAAAAGAAGACAAGAGTCAACATTGGACTGACTTTGACTGGCTGGAAAGAGCTTAGAGTAGAGACAGGTTGCAAGATGGATGCTGAGTTGGCTGCCGTTAGAGGGCACAAGTGTGAAAGGCGGCCAAAGTTCAGTGTTGCAACTTTAAATTTAATTCCAATGTTTTGCAGCCACAGTGATGGGATAAGTAAGTCTCATCCTTCTGAAAGCAGCATCCTCAATTCAGCCAACTTTATATTTACTGTCCTGAGAATAGCTGTCGACAGCACATCTGTTTTCACTAATAAGATAACAGACCACCCAAAATGAGGTACATCATTTATGAAAAGAATCTAAGCGCAGTTGAATTACATGATACAGATCAGAGACCTGGCATCCCCCTGTTGCTGTAATTATGCTCTGCAATGGTGCCAATGCATTTAAAGCAGCCGCATTATTACAACTGACAGTAGGCTCATCTCCTCATCACTTATTCAGTGAGAGGCAATTTTCCAAGGCTTTCCCAGATGGTTGTCAATTTTATGCAAAATGGAAAAGAGATTCAGTCCAGCCAGGCTCAAATTGATATCTTCAAGTCATGGGCTGGACCATGATTTGAAAACCTTGAAATAAAGTATGGGGTCTCAGTCTTATATCTGTCTGACAAAAGTGGAAAGAAAAATACATGTTTTGGACAGTTATCTTTTTCCAGAATGATGACAAAACATCCCTGCTAGCTTTTATGGACCCATTTATTCCGTTTGAACGCTTTTAAGGGTCACTAAGGTTGCCTTAAAAGTGGCCATTAGCACAGCTTTCAGAAATAGGGGCTTCTGGTGCAGAAAGCTTTCTTCATAGAGCTTCAACACCAAAACCAAACATATCATGCAGGGTTCAATTAGAAAGTGTCCAGATAGCTGACCCTAACCTGTTGGAAATGCATTAATGCCTCAAGCATCAAGCATATTCACTGGTTTTACATTCAGTGGTCTGTAATTATTATTCTAATATTATCTTGACATGACACATAACACAATATGTGATGATTGTAAGGGAGAAAAATGATGGCTTTGCTGTGCTGTCATACAGTACTTGATTGTAGCTGCAACACAACTATATTTTCTTTCTCCCTTTTTATTTAACTCTTATTTGAGTTAAACTTCTTTACTTTAAAGTGGAAATGCAACGCTCAACCAACCTAACTTTATTTACTAGACTGAGTCCTGGTCTTATCAATAGTTATATAACAAGCGTGAAAAATATAAGCATATAAAAGAAAGATGGCGGCAAGATGGCGCCTGCTCTGGGTATGGCTCGCCGTTTGGCTCCACTGTTCATCATCATCATCCTTGTTTCTCTCCTCGCCTCAATTTGTGGATTTGAGATTCCTCCTCGCCTGGTTTACAACCGAGAGGCTCTCCTTGCCCTAAACAGGCCCATGGGAACCACTACATCTATTGTGGATTACTCTCCGTTCCGGGATCTTCCTCCTCCACCGTTCCTGCTCAACTGTCCGCCTCTCCTCCGCCGCTTCCCTCTCCCACGGCGGAGACGTCAAAGGAGGAGACGCGTCCGCGGTTCTCGCGCTGGGTTCCAAGTAAAGCTGAGAGCCTACCTGAAGTCCTTCTGTGATCCCCACCAGGCCTGGTGTATCGATCCAACCTTCGTTCCTTGCTCTAGGTGTCTCAAGCGTCTGAGGATCCCGCACCTTGCTCCGCCGCTTTTGCGCCGCTCGCGGATGGCGACCTGCTGCTGCTGTCATCGGCCTCCCCGCCGGCCTCGCGGTGTGAACTTCTCCAACCTGAGCGCTCTACCCCGGGAGCCTTGCCATCCGCAGGGAGAAGCGTGCCTCAATCTGGCGCTGATCAACGCCAGATCGCTGGCCAACAAAACATTTGTCCTCAACAACTTTTTCGTAACGCAGCACCTGGACTTCATGTTCATCACAGAAACGTGGCTGCGATCGGGTGAGTCCTTACCGTTCTCGGAGCTTCTTCCGCCTGACTGTTCGTATTACAGCACCCCCCGCCACTCAGGCAGGGGCGGCGGCATTGCAACGATCTGGAAATCCAGGTTTTCCTGCAAAAAACTCCCGTCCAGAGCCTATTCTTCTTTTGAACTGCAGCTGCTCGAACTCCAACTGTCAGTTTCAGTATTATGCGCCATCGTTTATCGGCCCCCTAAACTTAATAATGATTTTATTAATGACTTTTCAGATTTGGTGAGCAGTCTAGCTCTGATTTCTGATAAATTTTTAGTGCTTGGTGATTTCAACATTCATGTTTGCTGTGTGTCTAAACCCATGTCTCAAGATTTTTTAAACATTATTGAAGCTTTTAACTTGTCACAGATTGTCTCTGGTCCGACACATGATAAGGGTCACACTCTGGATCTTGTTATGTCACATGGTCTAGATGTTTCTCTTGATGATATTTCTAATGCAGGCTTCTCTGACCATTGGCCAGTGCATTTTACCTTGTCCCTCTCTTCTTCTGTTCCTAAAACCGTTCTTCCTCTGGTCCCTCGTCGGGTATTTAACCCGCTTGCACCGTTACGGTTTAGTTTAGCATTAAGAGACTGTTCTTTATTCTCCCAACCAGTCTCTGATGCTGACGCTGACTTTCTAGTGACTTCTTTTAATGACACATGTACAGAAATTTTAGATCTTGTTGCCCCCCTTTCCCTTAGGCGCCAGAAACCTTTCCCTCAGCCATGGCTGAATGAGTCCACCCGTGCGCTCCGCCGCTCTTGCAGGCAAGCGGAACGCAAATGGAAAAAAGACCGACTTCATGTTTCTTTGAATTATTTGAGAGAGTGTCTTGATAGCTATCAGATTGCAGTGAGAGATGCTAAATCAGCATATTTCTCCCACTTAATCTCCAATAATAGAAGTAAACCCAGTTTTCTCTTCACAACCTTAAACCGCTTAGTCTCGCCCCCCCAACCGCCCCCCTTTTCGCCTTCTGAAATTCTGTGCGAAAATTTTCGGAATTTTTTCACTGAAAAGATCGCCTCCATTAGGTCTCTCCCCCCCTCTACCTCCCCCCCTGCGATCTCGGTTCCCGTTGAACCGTGTGTCAGAGTCTTTGATCACTTTGACCCCATCTCCCTACCCCAGCTTAAAAGCTAGTCTTTGGGATCAAACCATCCCCATCCCCTACCGACTGTCTCCCCCTCGTTTCCTTCGGAGCGTTTTCTCCTCTTTAGGACCATTCCTACTCACTCTCATAAACTTGTGTTTGCACTCTGGCTGTTTCCCATCTTTCTTCAAACAGGCAGTGGTGCAACCACTCTTGAAGAAACCAAACTCGGATCCGACTGTTCTTTCTAACTACAGGCCCATCTCAAAATTACCCTTCATCTCAAAGATCTTGGAGAAAGCAGTGTCAATACAACTCCAAGACTTTTTAACATTACACCAAATTACAGACAAATTCCAATCCGGCTTCAAACAGGCTCACAGCACTGAAACAGCTCTTCTGAAAATTTTCAATGACATTTATTTGACCCTTGATGCAGGAAGATCAGCAGCTCTGGTCTTATTAGATCTTACAGCTGCTTTTGATACTGTGGACCATCAGATTCTGATCTCTCGCCTTGAACACCAGGTGGGTCTCAAGGGTACTGTGCTAAACTGGTTCCAGTCATATTTAACACACAGATCATTCATAGTTCAGTTAGGACAATTCACCTCCACCCAGTCAGCTCTTGATTGCGGGGTTCCTCAAGGCTCGATCCTTGGTCCCCTTCTGTTTTCCCTCTATCTTCTTCCCATAGGACAGATATTCCAGAAATATAACATATCTTATCATTGCTATGCCGATGATATTCAGGTTTACCTCCCCATACGTACAAACGATGGCTCTATGACCCGACTGTTAAACTGCCTCAAGGAGTTACAAACATGGTTGTCTATTAACTTTTTGCATCTTAATCAGGATAAAACCGAGATTATCTTTTTTGGCCCCCCTCTGTTCTTGTCTCCACCACAGCTGGCCTTGGTCCCCTGGCTTCTTCCAAACGTTCTTGTGTGAAGAGCCTTGGAATCACTGTGGATGACTCGTTAAAGTTCGACAAACACATAAACATAGTTGTCAGAAATTCCTTTTTTCACCTGAGGATGCTCGCAAAGATAAAATCATACGTTCCCAGTTACGACCTTAAGAAACTTGTTCAGCTCCTGATTTTTTCACGTCTGGATTATTGTAACTCGCTCTTTGCCGGCCTCAGTAAATCCTCCCTACAGCGTCTTCAGGCTGTTCAGAACGCTGCAGCCCGCCTTCTCTCCGGTTCACGGCGCTATGAGCACATCTCCCCCGTCCTAGCCGGTCTTCACTGGCTCCCTGTCTCTTACAGGGTTCAGTTCAAAATCCTGTTGTTGACCTTTAAAGCGTTGCACGGTTCTGCTCCCAGTTACCTCTCTGAGTTATTGTCCCGCCACGTTCCTACCAGGTCTCTTAGGTCATCCTCCTTATCTCTTCTGGAGGTACCAAGACACAGGTGCAATTCCAGGGGTGCTAGGGCTTTCTCTGTAGCTGCCCCGCGCCTCTGGAACGCACTCCCCCTTGAACTCAGGTCAACGCAGTCTATAACGTCTTTTAAAACCATGCTCAGATCCCATCTTTTGGCGCAGGCTTTCCCTTCTTAATCTTTTTTTTTCTCTCTCTTATTATTGTCTTATTAATTCTTCTCTTTTTTATGTGTCTATATGTTTAGATGTTTTTAGCCTTGTTTTCTTATGTCCTGCCATGTAAAGCACTTTGGGCATCCAGCTGGATGTAGAAATACGTGCTATATAAATGAAATAAATGAAATGAGTGAAATGAACAAATTTAATGTTTTTAGGATAAGGGTGCTGCCATCTTGCAGTACTCGAAGCTCTGAGGTTACCGGGTGGGTTATCCCTGGGGGCTTGAAAGGGAACCCTCTGGTCCGGTCCAAAATATAAAGATAACAGCTGGATGCGGAGACTGGTGAGCCAAAGGAGAAGAACAGACAAAAGGGGGACCACTACTGTATCCTCCTGGTCTAAAAGCAAGTTTTCCAAAGTTTAAGCTGAAGACAGGACAGTTCACAACCTCCAGTTGAACCAGAAACCGGTCCTGCTGCTGCTGGAACCTCCCTGACTCCAGATCATGAGGTGAGAATTTTCTAGAGAAAATTAGGAAAATGATCAGGAGACTTGGAGTCTGAGAGGTCTGCAGACAAAGCCTGCAGCTGCTCTGAGTGTTTTAATATCACCGCCGGTGACATCCACTCACCGGCCGGTCTGCAGCATCAGTCTGTACCGAAATCAGTACGTAGCTCTCCGCCTTTGTTCCTCTTTGAGCCGCTTATTAAACACACGTCAAACAGCAACACTCATAAATCCTCCCCTCAGCCTGATGATGAGCAGAAGAGCTCTGGAGCAGGTTGATGCGAAATGACCGTCATAAAAACTTTCTAACGGGACTCCCAGTTTCCCCACGGCGGGTCCGGTTAAACCAAACACCGCCCGCCCCCTCTTCATCCTGCAGCCTGGATGCTTTGCATGTTTCCCATCGTATCCCTGTCTGGTTCTAGCATTTATTTAATTTTACATTAAACCACCAGTTACTATCGTTAGCTTAGTTAGCGTACCTGCTGGTTACTACCGTTGGCTTAGTTAGCTTGCCTGCTATTTTCCTAGGACGCTCCCGTGTCTCCGCCCAGCTCTCCTTCAGGGACAGCACCGCCTCCAAAACGTCCACCTCCCGATACAATAATCCATACGTGTAAACCAAATTGTCATACAAAATGCTCCACACATGACCTGGTCCATGTGGACTTCCTGACGTGACCTGGTCCATGTGGACCTCCTGACGTGACCTGGTCCATGTGGACCTCCTGACAGCAGACAGCTTCCAGCATCTGAACTGCAGCCGCTCCTACAGGTGCTGCCAACACGCCCCTCCTGACACCAGGACCAGCGTCTCCTCCTCTCTCCTCAGTCACACGGTGTAATAGCTGGAAAGCATCGGTACAGGATCTGGATGCTGGACCGGCCTCCCAGCTTCGTTTTGCATCATATTAATCTTCTAAAACATGTTCCAGCTTGTTAATCATAGAGCAGCGTAGCTGCTTATTTCTATTGATTTAATGTAGAGTCAGAGAGGAAACCAACCCGGTGACGTCAGAGCTTCGAGTGCTGCAAGATGGCGGCGCTCTTGTCCTAAAAACGTCAAACTTCGCAACGTTTTTCTTTTATATGCTTTTATTTTTCCTGTTTGGTATATAATTATTGATAAGACTCAGTCTAGTGAATAAAGTTAGGCTGGTTGAGCATTGCATTTCCACTTTAAAGCCAACGACAAATGGGTCAAACTTGATCTGACCCACCATTCTGCTTCACAGCGGCATCTAGCTGACAGGTGTGAACTCAAATGCACTTAAAACATGCTGTTCTCAGCCGTGTTTGTTTATTAAAATCACCATTCATTAACAGCCACATCAATTTGAAAAAAGTGAAAGAGTAATCCCGGAGACCCATCTTCCCTGATCATATTGCACATTATAGACTACAGTATTGCATGTTCATACTATCAGTGTCAGTAAGTACACACTGTTAAAACTCATCCCCTTATCATTTAGAGCTAAACCTACCGAAAGACAAACAGAAACTTTAAATATGCCTGTTTAAACAAAGTCTACAGCACATAGCTGAGCTAACTGTAAAGTGCTGAGCAAGAACGACTTTGTAGCGCCACGCATCGGCGTCGCCAGACCTGTTTTACTGGGGCACATGCCCCAGTAAATGAAGTTTGTGCCCCAGTATAAACTCAGGAGTAAACACAGGAGTAAACCATCCAGCAGTGAGAAATAAAATGATATTGATATGACAAGAACAGAAGACAGCTTTCTATGTACATTCAGATAATCAAGTTTCATGCAAACATGCTCTAGTTTGCTCTGAATGCTCTATTATAACAATTATTGATGGTCTCTAATAAGCCTCCCACCCCTCCTAAACGGTGCACAATGGTTCAGTCCAAAGCTGCGCAGGTGCTAGCATCTTGCCGGTAGTAGCCAGTAGCTAACTCAGACAGTTGCTCCAGGCAGGAGTCATTTAAGAAAGGAAATCAGACTACCAAGAAACAAAAGTAAGAGACAGAGAGATGAAAAAGAAGTGAAGCAGCTGTTTCATGACTTCTTTGAGAAGAGGTGAGCTGCACACCTACACAGTTTTGACACGTTAGGATTGATTCAAGGACGTTTACCGAAATGTGACAGTTATTACCGACATGCTCTGAGATGTCGCGGGTAAAAACAGTTCGATTTTTGGTCGATATTTTACCCTTTTCCCAGTGATTAACCCAGATGAATTTAATATCAATGTATTCCTTATGATCTCAGGATTGTAAAGATATCACTGTCATCTCGCGATCTCAAAAACCGAGGATAATACACCTAAAAAACCTGATCTGTGATCTCCCATTAAGCAGCAAAGTATGCCCATGTGTAGCCCTGACAATGACCCACTGGAGGTGCCTTTGATTTAAATATAATGTATTATAAACTCTTTTATCTTGAAAAGAGCTTTTTTTTTATAATAAAAAATAAATTGATAATGATATAAAAACAATTGGTTATATGCTCATTAGAAAATAAAGTTATCATGTAAAACCATCCATCAGAAAAGTGTTCAGCCTGCATGTTATAAGATTCAGAAGTTCACAGTCAGACAGCAGCTTCAATAATACTCGTCATATTTTTTCTGCAAATGTAAACAAATGTGACTTACAGTTGTGTTTTAAAGTTTACATCCTGTCCCATTAAAGAAAAAGCTAAATTCAAAATAGTAATTCAAATAAAAAGAAACTGAAAAAAATAGTAACGATAAAAAAATTACTTAATTATCATTCTGCAAAATAAAATATAGATTTTGAATTTTTGCTCGAAAAAATAATAAATACTAAACAAAACTGCCCCAGACTAATTAAAGCACCTTTCCTATTAACAGTGGACTAACATACAGTCGTCCTCAAAATGATCCATATCCTTAAGTTAAGCAAAAAAAAAATCATCTGTCAGTGAAATAAGATGAAACTGACAAAAGTGATAGAAAATATATATATAAAAAAAACGTCTCTGAAAATCATGACATTGATTTTGAATTGTGGTTTGAAAGAAATATTAAAATCAAACACACAAAAAAATAAGTGAACAAGCATGATGGGGCTCTGAAGCTAAAACACTTTGAGACAATCACTAAAATCAGGTATTTTCTCTAATGTTCAAAAAGACTTCTACACCTTTTGATTTTTTTTATTGCTTTTTCTTTTGTCAATTTCAATTTATTTCACAGACAGATGATTTTTCTCTTATCTTTAATGGAAGGGGACATAAACTTTCAACACAACTGTAGGTCGGAGTTTCCCACAGTAATATGGTAATCAATTGGAAGCATTTTCTAACTTGAATCCATATTAATTAAAGTATCTGATTAGATTGGAAACTCTATTTATAGGTTTTACTTTAGGTTGACAACACACAAAAGGATTTATTTTTCACAAAGTTAATTTTAACCATATCGTTATTTCATTTTTGTATTATTTGGTATATCAGTTACAACAGCAGTTTTTTTGGAGGCAGCAGTATGAGAAGGTTGCAAAGGGGAAGTAGATGGGACATAACGCTGCTCATTTGATAAACATAGTAAGCCTTAATGATAAAAAAATATCATTTGAATGATGGGGACCTGTGCCCCAGTAAAGCTTTATGTCTAGCAACGCCCC